>ML776684.1:965161-975609 GCA_009831015.1 Picea engelmannii | reverse complement strand
GACATCTCAGATTTAAGAGTTTTATGCAGACTGTTCGCTTTTACTTTTAGAGGTCGGATTAAACATTGGTTTGAATCCTTTCCAGCATGTCACATTTTTTATTGGTTTCAATTTGTAGATGAATTTCTAGATGCTTTTGAAATCTATGATTTCGATCAATTATGTGAAGAATTTCATACTTCGCTAATCAATGGTGATTCATCTTCAGAAGAATTTTTGACAAGAGTCTATCATATCCTCTGTAAATTTAATCTCGGTGACATTTCATTTGCATTAATTCTCTTATGTGATGCTTGCATTCCTTCCATTCAGTCATATTCAAGCACGAACGAAGAACTAATTGCAAATCCTATCACTCAACTACAAGAACAATTATCTTCGCAAGAAGAGAAGAATCCTTCCGACAATGATGAACAAGCTAGGGAGGTAGAATCTATTGACCATGTTCTTATTGACAACCAAATTGGTTTTTCCTTTGAATCATTGTATTTTCAGTCTACGACCAATATGGAAGAAGATTCATTTATGGCTCAAGGTGAATATCCTCATTCTTGTAACTCATGCTCTAATCAACATTTAAAATTAGTCATTGAAGAACACTTAAGCGACGAAAATCAACTTGAATGTTCTAGTACTCCTATGAAACTGATTAGAGAAGAAGATATGCAACTAGAAGAAGAAACCTTAAACCTTCATCCTCAAAATGCACTTTGTTCACAGGAAAGACTAGATGTTTGTCACATAAATTTTGAATTATCTATCACACAAAAGGGAAATCCAAATGATCATATCATGTTGAGGTATTCGTCACCAAAGCAGAGTAAGGGTTTTAAAGAAGGTGAAGAGAAATCTCTTGAGAATACCATTGTTAATTCAAGAGATTCTTTTCATGTTCTTATGTCTGATTCCTTTTATTCTTTATATCATGATCTCTTCCTAGACTCTGTTGGACTTGACACCTTACCTACAACATCCTACTCTTTTCCGCCACAATCATATCTTTTCAATATTCTAAATTTTGGTGAAATTAATTCCGAGCATAACATTGATAAAATCGGATTTGACGCTTGTTCACTTTCATCACTCACATGGGAAAAGGACATGTTGCGAGATGATTTTACACAGATTATTGTTGAAAAATACAATGCATGATATCTTATGGAGATCAAACATTCTAAGTTGCATATTTGTTCTTTGATTAGCTCAAATCTTAGTGTTTATGCTTCACATTTTGAAATGATCAATCTCATCGAAGGAAACATTCAAACCAATGATCTAATTGATTACACCAATCCTCCTATGATGAGTTTCCCATTGATATATTTGTTTCATCAAAGTCATGGTTTGCATCCTCATTTTTGTGATAGGATCTTAGGATGGCTTGAATATTCATATATAAAAAAATTTCATAATAAAGACAAAGTTGTGCTTGCTTTCTTTTTTGGAAGTAGGCGTGACATATTTCTTTTAGATCCTCCATGTGAAGAAATTAATGAACACTTAGAGAATTGTCGGGAGAATGGGGCATTTCAGCCTTGGCTGATGGTTATTTCATTTCCTCATAGTCTTGACAAGTTTTTCAAACCTACTTACACTCGTCCATGCCATTATGACCCTTATCACGACAAGATTGCACAATGGATGGAGGATTCATACATCAAGAATATTCAAGGGAATGGTAAGATCATGATTACTTTGTTTTTAGATGATGATTATGAAGGTAAGTGTGATATGTTTCTATCATTTTTTGATATATTACCATTCTTATTAATAATGTTTGATTTTGTTTCCGTTGCAGGATTGGAGTTACTTCGATGGCTACATTGGAAGCATGACTTCACGTAGTATCTTGATTGGCTTAATAGTTAGGGTAGGTTTAGGAATAGGTTTTCTTGCAGTTTTATTTCTCACTATTTCTCTTTGTAATAATGTAGTCATGAACTCAAGTGGGCGCACCACGAGAACCATAATACAATTGTTTCCAGGGAAGTCTGCTTGATCCTTTTCTATTTGCTTTTAGTTGAACATGTATTTTCAAAAACGCAGCATCGTCATGAAAATATTAAATGTAAAGTAAAGAGATAAATAAATCTAAATCAACCCTGACCAAGGTATCACGAGTAGGACTGCTTTCACATCAAACAAGATTTTTCTACTTTCTTTCAGTCTCCCAAGGGATTTTTTGCATGATGTTTTCAGATGCACCTTCTGTACATATTTTTTTTTTTTTTGGATTTCTTTGCTTTCAATTTTTTCTTCGCTAGTGTGTTGTGTTTTCATTTATGCTTATTAGTATTTCTTTTTGAAATACATATGCATGCATCATGGGCTAGCTCAGACAAAGAGAACAGGAAAATTTCCCCTCTGAAATGACTACTGAAGATTGTTAAAACATCAATTATGATATTTTTCTGAAGTTCGCAACAATGTTAAAGAAAGCTTGTTGTTCGAAAAGAATTTTTTGATTTCAATCTATAACTGAAGCTTTTCACGATCATCC
The DNA here is from genome assembly GCA_009831015.1 of Picea engelmannii. Classification (NCBI taxonomy): domain Eukaryota; kingdom Viridiplantae; phylum Streptophyta; class Pinopsida; order Pinales; family Pinaceae; genus Picea; species Picea engelmannii. Next base: position 973,109 of record ML776684.1, on the reverse strand, counting down.
ATAAAAAAATTCTTCCTACAGTGTCCCTGTTCCTTAAGAGAACAACTCAGAAGATGTCTCTCTACCTTCGAAGGTCTGTTTATAACAAAATGTCTCTAGATCTTAATGAAGGACAATTAAAAAATTCTCTCAAGGTCTATAATTTTATAAAATATGTCCAAAATATCAGGATTTTTAGCGTCACCCCGCTTGATTAAATATCTTTAAAATTAAATAAATTTTCAGAGAGCTGTGGGAAGTGCTTGTAAACCCGCCGGGATACTGAAGAGGTTTGTTGGAAGTGGGTAAATGCATGCATGATGCCAAGATAACTTTTTCGAGGTACTGAATAGGCCCGCTGGCAGCGAACCAATGTCAGGTATATGAAAATTCTCAGATATGGAATCTTTCGACCTTAAATGTCCTTCATTATGATCTAGAACTTCTTGGTAGGATACAGATATTGGAGTGGGTTAAATGGCATCCCTGTCGAGGCTATGGACGCCTGCTAGCAGTAGTGGCTCTATCAACAGTATTGGAGATTTTAACCTTAATATCGTGGCTCGCTTTTGTTAAGATTGTCATCAGTTTTCATCTTTTAAAATAACAAGCAATCTGAAACTGGAATTTTTTATGATTGATAATGATGTTCAAACAGTTTCTTGGTTGTTTTTGAGTTGGATTTTTTCTGATTATCCTAATCTGGACTTGTTCGTTTGGCAGAGATAACTGCTTCTACCAGTGTGTCTCCATTGTTGGCAGCCATATCAATCTCTATTTTTATAAGCTGCCTACACAGGGTTTTTAATTTCTCATTACTCATCGCAACCTTTCTCATTTAAATGACACCATTATACGTCGCCTTTTACATACCTGCTTCTCGAGTTTGTTTCATAACAACAAGTATGAAAACGAAACGGTTTGAATTCATGTTTGATTTTATCAAAGGGTTGATTTTTATGGTTTATCGTCGATTTGTTTCATTTAGTCATGAACCTACTTGTTTACATGGTTATAACTCCTTGACCTCAAACACACCACTGGTCACATATTTATTGAAACACCAAACATTTATGCTTTTGATTATTGTTAATATGGTGTTGATTTACAAAATATTCGACACAATGGTTTGATTGACACGTTGATTTTAGGGTCAAATCGTGGTTATGTAATGGTTTATTTGACATGTTGATTAAAATTATTTTGGATATGCATTGTTATGATTTGAATGTACCATTACACAAAGGTATTGTTCCAAGTACATCCCGATATGATGTTCTAGCATGGCCTTGATTTACACCACTATCCTCACACACATAGCATTAACGCTCTGCCCTTGCATTTCGGGTTGCCTTTGCATTGTGTTAGGGAAGCTTTGGGCAATTGGTTCTGTTTCTATTCTGTCAAACCCTATCACCGAATACCCTATTGATTTTGTGTTACTATCTATGGCTCCTGTAGTGAGAATCGAACCCAACAGTGTCCAAACTTTGTTGTCGTTTGATAATGCCCGAGAAGACTTCTTAGGTTAACCCCGTAATTACCTCCCAGAGACACGTTTTTGCGTGAGTGATTCTGAGCAAACGGTTTTGAATTAGATCAAATCCTTGAAAACCCAGAACCGAAATGATCCCTTTTACCTTCATCGCAAGCGGTTTCCTCAGAAATTGGGTCATTACAAAGATATAGCTCGTCCTTTAGAGGTCAAATCTCATATTTTCTTTGTGGCTGAAAGGTGCGTTTTGATCTGGTTGCAAGTGTTGAAACATTTGTGGCTTCTCCAAGCCTGTGCCTCAGAACCCATCTCACCCGTCAAGACTTGTGCCTCATCCTTCTATGAACCCTTGATCAATCCAAAGGATTTTCAAGCAGTATGTTAGCAAGTTATACATCCACGGGCTCTATTGTCTTTAAAAACGTGGAGGCGGCCACTGCCATTGTCAATTCAAAAATAGCTCGATCAAAACGAATTCCTGAAACCAAGGTATGGTATTATAAGAGTGATTTTAAAATGATTTTGTTTGTGTTGAATTAGCATATAGGATTTGTTGGCTCAAACCGCATCCATTTATGTTTTGATTGAATGAATAAAACATGATTCTGTTTATAATAATAATTAGCTACAGAATCGTGAGATTCTGTAGCTAGTCATTAAAATTTTAATTTTTTTTCATTTTACAACTAAATTGCAATCTGAAATCGTGTATTTTTGTGCATTTACAGGTACATACGAATTTTAAAGGAAATTGGATTACTAGTGGCATTTCTTAACATTCTATTTCCTTACATAGTTTTAGATTAGGTTGTTAGTTTTAGATAGGAATGGGAATTTGGGAGATTGTATTCCCCACGATTTTTGGAACAGATTTGATATTTTCCACAGGGAATGTTTTGATCATGCGGCCTTTATAAATGTATTATTTTGTAAACAAATGGGGCTCAGCTTGGGGTAAAACCATGGATTTTTTGTTTGCGGACTTGAATGAAATATGATATTTGTCACAGCTTTATCTTTTCAGTGTTGTGCTTTTATTCAAGTCGTGATTGTTTCAATTTGCAATTAGATTATGATTGCTTTAGCTATCATGATTTTTTACAAGTTGATAGATTAAAATTTATACATTGTCCATGTTTTATGTTCCAGATTTAATACACAGTAATCATTTTGTTCAAACTTGGAATTAAGAGATTTATCTTCATATTCTATTGAACATTTATGCACAAGTTTTCACAGCAGAATTTGTCTTAATGTGGTCGCTTGTGGAATTATGAGATTGTTGTAATCGCATCTCTTGTATTTTCTGCCATTCGAATTCCATCATCATTGCTTCCCATTTATCAGAGGCAATTTTAGGGTCTGGCGTGGGTTTACTTCATCAGATAGGGAAGATTGGAGGCTACACTTTGAACACACATCAGATGCGATAACAGGTTAGCTATGTTATTTGATTTTATTAGTACAATAGATATAGAAGTTCCTCGTAGTTAAAACACTTTCACCATCTGTTATTTATTTCATTAAATTAGGCAGTTTGATTTATTAAATACATAAAAGAAAACAAATCAACAAGATTAAATAATAGCTTGCCTATTGTTTTAAAAAAAAATCAATTTATATTCGATTTTCGCGAATTTAGATTAAAATTTGTATTTTGTAAATGTTACATATATATTAGAAATAGAATCATTTGTACATGTTGTACATATAATAAGTAGAGTTATTTTATAAATATTAGTTAGTTAAATTGTAAATATGCATTAAATGGATAGATAGTTTTCAGTGATTGTTATTCATCAAGTTATTATATTTTCTTTAGTTTTGTTTTTTCGTTGTCTTTAGGACTTAGATCGGCCAACGGAGCTGCTAAACCCATCGGAGTGGATTAATCCAAATGGCTTGGGTTAATTAGACAACCCCGGACCGAATTCACTCCTCCTGTTGACGAGCGGTCAATTTCCCCCGTCAACATAGCTCCACCAACTCCCCCAAAGAATCTTCTTCATTTGCACAGCCTTCATAAGAAACAGCCATATCTGGGACACAGTCTTTATATTCCTCACAACAGTTATGACAGATTAACTCAGAGGAATAATACCTTTGACAATGCCTATTGAAAGCTTCAAGAAAGTGCTCCAAGGAGGATATGCTAGTAGGGGGAAAGGAGTGATACCACTCACGAGCATCTCTTTCTAATGAGAACATGAACATATTCATGATGTATTTCCCACTGATGCATGAGTTCGTGAAACTCACCGAGATGCTCGGCAAGGTTGTCATATTTATGTTATTTAATGTAAAAACCATAAACTTCTAAACATCATTAAGTTTCACAAACATTTTATAAAGTAAACTGAAACAATAACTTGATAGCATTATAATGATTTTCATAACAGCTACTTCTGTAACTAATATTTATCAATAAATACTGAATTCATGACAGGAAAAAATAGATACATAACTGAACAAAGTACCTGGTCCTGATGTTAAATTCTGTTGTCTTTGTTCCTTGTTGTTGCCTTCCTGCTACCTACCCCTCAGATCAATCCTGCCACAAACAGGAAAATAACTGCCCAAAACTAATGTCCTCCCTGCCAACTAGGAAAACTACCTAGCTCCAGGATATCAACGGATATCCTGGCCCTCCGTGCCCAAAACCTCCAGCAACTCGGTGGCTCAACTGATCAAAATCACAACCAGAAACTCTCTTTGCTCACAGCAAGTCAACAATTCACGGCATCCATTTCCCCCTCCTGTCGAATGGTGCACACATCCCCCTCTTCCCGTCCCTTATCCCTCCCTGCCGACTCACGCAGTTACTCCTTCAACCACCCCCCTCATGTCCTCCATCCTTCGTCATGAGTTAATGTTTTATCTTCTCGGGATCCATGGCTATCCCTCTCTGCATACGCCACCATTTTATAACATTTTCATTGATCTTTTAAATTATAATTCTCAGGTCATTAAATGTGGTCTGTAGTTAGAGTATTACTTAGTTAATCACAATCATTTTCTTTTAATTAATTGTACTTTATAATCTTTAATCATTTATTCAATTAGGGTCGTTACATACACCCACCCTTCAAGAAACTTCGTCTCGAAGTTTAAGGTGTCTGATGGTACAAAGGAAAATAACATGGTTCGCATGCTCACAACAAGTAACTGACGTTATCAGTAAGTAAGTCAAGAAATCTCATACATACTATTGTATATGTACAAGAAATGCATGTGTATCTAGTACATGCAAGTCTTGTACATGTACTAATAATCAAACTGTCATCGTTTAGTAATTTATGTATACATTCAATCCAGTCAGCAAGACTAGTCTTTTATAGAAGACAACAATCAATTAATTTTGTGAGAATTCATTTAAGTACAATTGTCTGGTTCAATAATTTATTTTAAAAACTGTGGTTTAGTCACATAATAATGAATATTCATATATATACACATTTTTTTTTATCAAATCCCACCACAAGACAGATCTCCATATAGTCTCAACTATTCTACTTATCCTTCCTCCCTAACCTACTCCCAACTCCATTCCTATCCGTCCTCTGCTAGACTATCTTGGAGCGTAAGCTATACTGACCTAACTCCAAATAGAACCCGTAAGTGGAAGTGTCGCTATCTCGACCAAGCTTCCCTAGCAGGCAACTGACAGTCATCGTCACACGACCTGGGGAGCGTGAACTAGCACTGTCCTCCCATGACTTCAGGTTTCGAAGGATACACGGTGGGAAATGCCTCCACCCCTCCTAGCAGAATCAGGGTCAACACCCTACAATGGAGGATACACAGTTGGAAATGCCTCCACCCCTCCTAACAGAACTAGGGTCAACACCCTACAATGGAACATACAGGAGCACCGTGTTGTTGAAGTTTTTGTCATCGTTTATTCATTTTTGGGCAGTGTTAGTACCAAAATCATGCGCTAGTCCACATATCATAGAAATGCATTCAAATCAATATAAATTTCACATACATTATTCATACCACAATGTTTCTCGGTTAGTGGTCTTGATATCCACTTTCATCATCATTATCACTTGTCTATTTCATAACCCATAACCTGCAGATTAGTCTGCAACACAACTCATATATTTCTATGCATTATCATCATATAATTGCATACTTTCCTCATTTCAATTTGGTATCCTCGTACCAATACATTAACATCAAAGTTTTCCAATTTGAATTAGATTTCACACTATCCCATAATTCATTCTCTCTACACATTCACAAGATTATCATTTACCAAAATAGATTTCATCGTATCCAACATCATTCTATGGTATTTAAACATCCATAAAATTTTCATTCACATAATAGATCGCATTACATGCATCATCATCAATAACACTTAAACATTCATTACTGTTCATAAGTTTAAAGTTTAATTATATCACTTAGTAGTTTCATTGTGACTAGGAAATAAAGTGTATAGGCCTCAGGTAATCATGGTTGTCTAAGTCAAAAGGTGGTTTTATCTACACCCCTCCTTCGAGAAACACGTTCTTGAGGTGGTCAAAATAGTGAGGGATAGTCTCACCGTAGTGTCTCGGTGTCCTCCCAAGTGGCAAATCCTGGACTATACTTGTCCCACTGGACCTTAACTTGGTCTACCAAATGGTTTCTGAGCTATCGGACTCTACGGTCCAATATGCGTAACGGTTCTACCGTGAGGTTTCCCACGTCCGATACCTACAATTCTTTCCAAATTAGTTTATGTGATTCATCAGCAACATAATAACGTAAAACAGATACATGAAATACATTATGAGTTTTATGCAAGTGGGGTGGCAGTACGAGACGATAGGCAACGGGTCCAATTTTCTCTTGGACCATAAATGGCCCTATAAACCGAGGCGAAAACTTTGTCCCCTTCCTGAACCATATGGTACTCTTATTAGACCTGATATGAATGAAAACTTGGTCCCCCACTTCATAATTTCGGTCAGTCCTGTGTGCATCCGCATAACTTTTCTGTCTATCATGTGCTTCCTTAAGTCTCTGCCTAATCTAAATCACCTGTTCCTCCATTTCCTGAATCAATTATGGCCCAACTGTTACTCGGTCCTCTAATCTATCCCAAATCAATGGTGTTATGCATGGCCTTCCATACAAAGCTTCATACGGTGGCATTCCGATGGAACTATGATAACTGTTATTGTAGGCAAACTCTACCAATGGTAGGTACTTCTCCCACTGGGTTTGATTATCCATTACATACATCCTAAGCATGTCTTCCATAACTTGATTTACTCTCTCAGTTTTCCCATCTGTTTCAGGATGATATGTTGTGCTTAAGTTCAACTGAGTCCCCAATGCTGACTGTAAACTTATCCAGAATCTAGAAGTGAATTTGGAGTCCCTATCTGAAATAATCTTCTTTGGTATCCCATGCAAACGGATAACCTCGCTTAAGAACACTCGTGCCACATCAGTAACATCATAAGTGTCTCTAACCGGAATGAAATGGGCACTCTTGGTTAACTTATCTACTATCACAAGAATGGCATTGTGTCGATGAGATGTGAGCGGTAACCCTACAACAAAATCCATAGAGATGACTTCCCATTTGGACATAGGAACATCATGTGGTTGTAGGAGGCCTGTCGGATGATGATAATCGGCCTTCACTTGTTGACACTCTAGGAATCTGGCGACAAAATGGACTACATCGCGCTTCATGCCTACCCAAAAGAAGAGTTTCTTCATTTCAGCGTACATCTTCTTCACACCCGTATGTGCACAATAAAGTGATCTATGGGCTTCCTTCAGTATGATGCTTCTAATATCCCCATTCTCCGGGATATACATCCTTCCTCGATATCTTAACAATCCGTCTGTTTCTAGATTATATCCTTCATACTTTGGTTCTAACTGTCTCCCGCTCTAGATGTTTGAAGTAACCTTTAAATACCAACTGTCTCCTAGTAGTTGTGCCAACAGTTGTTCCCTCAGACTGACCTTTAAGGTCACCAAGGAGAAGATACGTGGTCTCCTACTCAAGGCATCTGCGACCACATTTTCCTTTCCCTTTATATATGAAATACCAAAATCATACTCACTCATAAACTCACTCCATCGCCTTTTCCTGGCATTCAGATCTCTTTGAGTGAAGAGGTGTTTTAAGCTTTGATGGTCCGTCTTGAGTTCAAAATTCCGCCCCACAAGATAGTGCCTCCAAAGTTTCAGAGCTAGAATTACAGTTGTCAACTCTAAATCATGAGTCGCATATAACTCTTCGTGCTTCTTCAACTTCCTTGACGCATAAGCTATCACTCCTCCATCCTGCATTAGCACGGCCCCCAACCCTTGTTTTGAGGCATCCGTGCAGACCATGAAGTCCTTTTCCATATCTGGCACTCATAGAATTGGCGCACTAGTTAGTAACTTCTTAAGCTCAATGAATGCACTATTACATTCTTCTGTCCATTCATACCTGACCCCCTTGCGTTGCAAAGT
>ML776684.1:938516-962940 GCA_009831015.1 Picea engelmannii | reverse complement strand
TGTCCACTGGCGCGACCTCTGGCAAACTCTAGAATTTTGATCTTTTGCAACTCTCCCATGATGTCTTCAGGTGGAAATTCTCCCCTTGAGTTCCTTGATGCTTCTGGATTACCCGTTCCAGACAGTGGGGGTTCCACTTCAGTCCCTGCTGGTTGGCGCCCCTTTAAAGTTTCGTTAATTGCTTCCAATGAGCACAGTATGAGGGCTAGTTCGGGCGATGGTGGCGTTGGTGTTGGTGGTGTCGGTGGTGTTGGTGGTGTGGGTGGTGTCGGTGGTGCCCGTGACGACGCTCCCCTGCCTCAACCCCTTCGAGTCCTGGACATCTTGTATAACTTAACCTACATCATCCCAAAGTTGTCTAGGTGAGTTCAAGGACGTTTCAAATGGGTGCTACTTAAACTTAGAAACAGGGTTAGGCGTGAGTTTTCTTTACTTGTCTGTAAACATACATTACTCCATCAGGGGAATTGGCTAGGTTTGGGTTAGGATTAAGCATCTAAGCTTGGTCAACATCAATTTTTAAGGTAGATTAACCTTATACTTAAATAAATACTTAATTAATTTAAGTAATTCTCAACCCAATTAACCTTACATTAATTTATACTAACTTGACCTTATTTATATATAAATTTATTTATACCTAATTTTTAATTTATTTTATATTATTCTTAATAATTTATAATATATATATATAAAAAACTTGTTTAATCGTGCACACAAAATTCGGGCACGCATGGGTTCCACGTGCTCGTCTGGGTTCCTCAAGCTCCCTCGCATCTAACCTCATCATTCTCCACATGTCAGCCTTTCAAATCTCTACGCGTCCTTCCTCTGTCCCACTTTCTCATCCTCTAGGACTTGCCTCGCAGCAGTCTTTGTCCATCATAGCTCTGCCTCTGCTCGGCTCAGAGGTTTCCAGAATCTCCCTTGCCATGGCTCACATCCTCACCATCATTATGAGCACTTCACTAGCACTGGTTAATGTTGTATATGCTCCAATTCATTTTGCAGAAACAGAGTATATTGAGGTGGCCACTGACAAGATCCAGGACCTGGAGTCCAGTCTCTCTGAAATATTTGGGAATCAATCCCCTGTCTGTACGCATTGCGGAGCTTGCCCTCAACTATGGTAAGGGGTACGATTCAGTCCGCCAGTTGTGCATAGTTTCAGTACCTTCATGAAGAACACGGGGTTATTCGAATTAAGAATTTGCACAAACCGTCCTTACGTTGTGGTAATGAATGGTAAATTCCTCTTTTGAACAAAATGATTTGCTTGTAATTCCCATTTTGTACGAATTTTGGTATTCTTCTTTTAATTTAATTCATTTATATCTATCCTTTTATTCGTCTGTGCACATGCATGTAGTTAGATGCATGTACTTTGTCTTTTGTATTGCTCACGACCCTTGGCTCCTAACTGTAAAATTTCCCCACTTAAATTTTGGGTTTCAGGGTTTCCTTATGCCCGATGTCGAGAGCTTCTGCCTCCACGGATTCCCGATCTCCGATATGTTCCCAGCGCTTTAGCCCCTAAGCTATGCTCATGATCCACACGACCTTGCCTTGTGACCGCAACCTTATTCCTTATCGGGATTTCAGATATCGCGTTATCGATTTGCATGAATCTCGTGCCTACGGAATTCCCGATATCCCAATACTCGATGCGCCTATTTCTTGCGTGTTAGCCCTTCCAGCTACACCGAGGTCCATATGACCTGCACCTATGTGACCATAGTCCTAACTCCTGTCGAGATTTGGGGTTTCCCATAACAAAGATTCGGCGCATATTGAATCCTGAAACCCCGATCTCCGATCTCGCGATATAATTAGGTCTCAATTAAACCGTCATTAATTAATTATTTTAATCAAGGGTTAAGAGTTAATTTAACTACGTCGGCTTTCGGGGTTCGCGATTTTGTAGTGCGTGGACACCTTGTCCACGAAACTCACGATATCTCGATACCTGATGCCACCTGTCCACCGTTGACTATGTCGTGGGCCCCATTGTCCCTTGGCTTATCGGGAAATCGCGTTTTGCAATTTCACAATTCCTGTTGCTATGTTTTCAGGACTCCCGTTATCCGATGAAGCCCTCCTATGGAGCTTTCATCGATGGTGTTAGATGATTGCCACGCGTCCTCGAAATGAATGGCTCAGATCTCGTCAGGAAATCGTGGATCGCGATTTCCTGTTGCACAATTTCTTTACCCTCGAAAACTCTGATCCCCCCAAACACCGACTCGTTAGGATCTTAAGCCACGCATCCTCGCCGATGGACGGTTCATAACTCCCATCAGGATATCGCTAATCGCAACTCCATCATGCGAGTATTCCTTGCCCTCGAAAATCCCGATATCCCGATTCCCTGGTTGGCTGACAGCTGGCCTCCACTACGCCCCTGTCCTCCTCCTCTACTGTGATGACAGCTGGCCCCCACTCATCGGGATTTCGGACTTCGAGATTTCGAAATGCTGAGATTTCGTATCCATGAAATCCTCGATACGCCGATTCCCGATTTTCTGATGGGGCCAAATGCTGATGGTTCTCAATGGTTGCCACCTGTCCCACAGATGGATAGTTCAGATTGTATCGGGAAATCGTGTATCGCGATTCCATTGTGCACAAGTTGCACGACTCCGGAAATCCCGATATTCCAAACTCCGAATCTCTGGGATCTATCGCCACGCGTCCACGTCGATGGATGGTTCAAAGCTCCCGTCGGGATATCGCAAATCGCGATTCCAACATGCGAGCGTTCTATGTCCTCGAAAACCCCGATTTCCCGATCCACGACTCGTCGGGATCTCCTGACACGCATCACGCACAATGGACGGTCCATATCCGATCGGGAAATCGTGTATCGCAATTTCATTATGAAACGGTTCTACACTCCTAAAATCTCCGATAGTAAAATCCCGACGCCTCCCCAGAACGCTGACACGTGTCCTGCCGAGATCAACGGCTAGGATCCGTTCTCGAGATTTCGAGAACCACGAGGTCTCGATTCTCAGACTTAACAGAACCCCGATGACTCAGATTTCCCGATGACTCTTCCGGGACTCCTCCTATGCACGCTAGGGCTTAAACCCTGCGCAACTTTTCTAGATCTAAGGGCTGACGGGTTTTCGCCCGAGATCTGATGACTCAGACCTGTTCTCCCGCGCGATACAAGTCTTCCAAATTTCCTTTTTCCGACTGTGCATTAACAGTTCCTTATTTAGGTAAGTTTGAGGTGAAGTAGGCCTTTTCAAGGTCTTGCAAATGTCCTTTTTGCATTTTATTTGGTATAGTTCGTGTAATTATTGAATCTTACCAGCTTCAAGCCTTAGACAAAAATTTCCTCGACATTTCCATCAATTTCAAGTGTCTATTCTACCTGAAACTTCATTGACAAGTATTGCTCAAAATAAAACTAAGTTATCACCTCTATTTTTCGTGCTTAATAGCTTTATTCCGGCTGCTTTAAAGTTAGCCATTTTGTGGGAAGTGATCCTTCCAACTATCTGGTTTTCTGCCCCTATTTTAAAGGCATTCCTTTGAATATTCAAACTAAAACTGTAGTGATCATACATGGTCCAGTTAAAGGATGTTGCCTACCGTGGTTACTTGTGATATATCTATGAGATCATTGGCTTGGATAACTTAGGGGTACTACCTGAGTATATTTTCGGATACTGTATCAGTTGTGCTGGGTCAGACTGAACGTTTTTGTTTGTGGTTGAAGCGTGGCTAGAGTTAACACTCGGGTTTTGGCTCGTAGGCCCAGATTTCGAACTAAGACGCTCTGATACCATATGTAACAACCATAAACTTCTAAACATCATTAAGTTTCACAAACATTTTATAAAGTAAACTGAAACAATAACTTGATAGCATTATAATGATTTTCATAACAGCTACTTCTATAACTTATATTTATCAATAAATATTGAATTCATGATAGGAAGAAATAGATACATAACTGAACAAAGTACCTGGTCCTGATGTTAAATTCTATTGTCTCTGTTCCTTGCTACTGCCTTCCTGCTACCTTCCCCTCAGATCAATCCTGCCACAAACAGGAAAATAACTGCCCAAAACTATTGTCCTCCCTGCCAACTAGGAAAACTACCTAGCTCCAGGATATCAACGGATATCCTGGCCCTCCGTGCCCAAAACCTCCAGCAACTCAGTGGCTCAACTGATCAAAATCACAACCAGAAACTCTCTTTGCTCACAGCAAGTCAACAATTAACGGCATCCATTTCCCCCTCCTGTCGAATGGTGTGCACATCCCCCTCTTCCCGTCCCTTATCCCTCCCTACCGACTCACACAGTTACTCCTTCAACCACCCCCCTCCTGTCCTCCGTCCTTCATCATGAGTTAATGTTTTATCTTCTCGGGATTCATGGCTATCCCTCTCTGCATATGCCACCATTTTATAACATTTTCATTGATCTTTTAAATTATAATTCTCAGGTCATTAAATGTGGTCTGTAGTTAGAGTATTACTTAGTTAATCACAATCATTTTCTTTTAATTAATTGTACTTTATAATCTTTAATCATTTATTCAATTAGGGTCGTTACATTTAAATATGGGAAAAAAATCAACCCACTCATCGACAGTATATACAACATTGGGAAAACTAGGAACAGCAGAGAAGTTAAAAGGAGTAAACCTTCGAGCCAATATCTTTTCCATTTCAAAACAGTGGAGTCTCCACTAGATTCTTTAATCATGGATTTTCCAATTGAATGATATGCAGTCTGAATGTGTCTAGTCTTTGTTCACCATCAAAGGCTAGATCTAAACATTGTCATTCTCCCAGGAGATTTTCAATCTGGGACAGTAGCTAATGCCTTCTCGAGAAATATTTCCTTTCTTGATGATCCTCTCTGGGTCAGCTTCAGGTGTAGCCAGAGGCAGTTGTGGAGTAGACCTCATGTGTCTGATTTTCAGAGCCACAACTGAAACAGTGGATTTGAAACAGTGGAGTCGTCAGGTGAAACTTGCAATCTTCAATGGTTATGATATCTTATGCACCTTCAGAATCAGAAGATATTTGTCTTTCTATCCCAGGTAAATATCTTCAATTCGTTCCCCGGAAACGGTGCCAGAAATGTTAGCACTAGAAGTCACCTTCATATTGCGTTGAATTTAATCCCAGTACCCATCGGTTTATATGTCACAATGAATAATTTTAAAGAGGTCAAATGGGCAGAGACTCAAGATAATATCATTTTAACTCATAAAACTGGACCACCATGCATAAGCAGGTGAGGTCTTGATCAACTTTAGTCAGTAAGTTGAAGTAAAGGTGAATAGGAGGAAGAACAGGGGAGGATCATGTAGAGGTCTTATATAGACATCAGGTCTTCCAGCAGCCTAAGGAGGAAAAACGTCAAATACAAGATCCTTTTGGATTCAAAGCTTCAGAAAACTGAAGAACGTTATAACGGGATTGAAATCAAACATACATCCCAATTTGGTTAAAACAATCCATGTGAATCCTTCAATCATGGACACTTCAGTATCAAAGGAAAATAAGATGAAAAGGAAGCTGACTTTCATTAAACAAGAAGTCTCAAATCAAAATACATAACCAGAGAACCAGAGCTTCATCAAAAATTTACAATACAGGAGCCTAGCTCAACCATCGACCCTAACAAAATATTAAAATTACATATTTATACTCTGACTGAATACAACCACTAGAGGAGCGATCGAGTCATGAATTCAAGGCTTCACGTTTAGAGTCTTCTTCTGCAGACTGAGCATGTAGTCTTCTGTCAGATGTGAGCTCTTACGTCTGAACCTTCTCTCTCAGACTGTGCATGCAGTTCTCTGTCAGATGCGAGCTCAAAAATTCTACCAGTCCTTTTCGAGCTTTCCATTTATGTGGGGATACGATGTATCAACCACCTATTTCTCTTTCATTAACTGTCTTCATCAGGATCAGGACAGGGCCTAAGTCAACTTGGAACCTGGAAAACATGTTGGTCACACTCTGAACCTCTACCACTTGGATCTTCACTAGACGTTTGCAGGGAACACTGGTAGGTGGATGTGGATGTTGATGAAGGGTGACTGGCGAGATGATTGGCACAACCGGCACAGAACAGTGAGTGATCGGAGGTCATGTGGAATGATGATGTTGGTGGAGTAATGACTAGGAATGTGTGGGTGCTAGTACATGAGAGATGAGGTGTAAAGGTGCAGGGGTGATGTGGCGAGGGGTGAGTATGTGGAGGTAAAGGGGCATGATTGGTTAGGGGGGACACGAAAACATCAGTGGAGGTGACATGGAGTGGGAATGGTAGACACATGTCAAGTGGTGAGAGCAGAAGATGTGATAGCAGGAGAGGGACAGGCTCGTGAGAATGTGAGTGGAGGACATGTGTCAGTAGGAGCGTGGGCGATATGAGAAGGTAGTAAGGAGGCTAACTCGGAGGGGGGGGAGGTGGTAAGTGGTAACACGTGGGGGGTCTGAGTTGTTGTAGAGGTGAAACGTTAGCAAGGGGCCCACACCAAAAAACCATCAACTCAAACCCCCCCCCCCCTGTTAAAGGAGGAAGGTCAGGGGGGGTCCAATATGGGATGAGGACCGTAGATCTGAGTGCGCCATACTCAGTCGTTGAGATCTGTGTGCTTCTTATCACAACGCGCCAAACTATCAAATCGCCAAAAACTTTGGATAAAAAACATAAAGTGGGTTGAGCAAGCACCCCCTTTCCTAAATTTTTTCACCAAGGGGTTATTTCCTAAGGGAAAAACACCATTCTATCAAAAATATGTGCTAACATAGCCTGACCCAGTTTGGTATTTGAGAGATACAATTAAAACACTAGTGCGTTGCAAACTAGTGTTGCAAACTCTCTATTTTGCATAGTTGTTGGATATTTGCCTTGTTTGGAGGCTGCCACTTGTCAAGGAGGATTCGAATGACTTCTCAAAGATTAGTTATATGCTAAGGGACACATGCACCTAAGTTTTATCTCCGTTAAAGACCTCATGCAGTGAGTTGGAAACAATTTATTAATGACTTCCAACAACTTCCTGAAAATTAGAAGTCTGTTGGATTATTGTCTCTTTGATTGTTGCCACCTATCTCCAAGGCCTAGAATCCTATGCAAGAGGGGGAATTCGAATTGTAAAGTTGTCATTGACAGCCTAGGCTATAAGATAGGCATTGGAAATAATTGGGGAGGTTCAGTTTTTTAGTCTTGAAACCTAAGAAGAGCTTTAGGAATAGAATAGTTGTGGAAATAAGTTTCGAATCTAGAGGGGCATTTGTTGCAATCATTACTGCTATTGAAGAATCATAAGAGATGTAATTTTCAGACTGTAATTATTATTTTTTATGTGTGTTTTTATTTGAATATATTGCATATTTGAGGATCACAGGTAGCCAATGGTTTATAAGATAGGCATTGGAAACAATTGGGGAGGTTCAGTTTTTTAGTCTTGAAACCTAAGAAGAGCTTTAGGAATAGAATAGTTGTAGAAATAAGTTTCGAATCCAGAGGGGCATTTGTTGTAATCATTACTGCTATTGAAGAATCATAAGAGATGTAATTTTCAGACTGTAATTATTATTTTTATGTGTCTTTTTATTTGAATATATTGCATATTTGAGGATCACAGGTTGCCAATGGTTTATGGATCCCTAAGCAGCAGAGGTTCTGTTGTATTTTGCCCATTAGTCATTGTGTTGTATTTTTCCCATCAGTTATGTTCTATTCAAGTATCTGTTGATTCATTAAACTGAGAAGATATATGTTTAGTGAACATTCCATATTTTGTTTTATGTCTTTATTATTCCATCTATCAAACATATAAATCTTGATGTTTGATGCGTAGCTTTAATGCCTTCAATGAGTAGATTGTTTGTGGCTCCATTTCTCAAAGGCATGTTACTGATCTATAGTTAACTTGTTGCCTTTTCTCTTTCTTTTTCTCACTGATCCACTTGAATATAAATCCCATTCAAATCAAATTCCATGTTACCAAGCTTACTCTCATTTGCAGTCTAGGAGTGACTCTTGGAGAGCTAACATTTTGGTGTCGTTGTTGGGGATGAGTTGAAGATTTTTCCTAGGAGGAATGACAAAGATTACAACCACTTATTGATGGTGAACAAGGATTGGAGACAAAAAATACTGCATCTTTCACCTGGCAATTCCACTCTATGAAGAACCAATATTTCAAAGGTCGTGGCTCCTCTAAACTTTTCATCCATATCTGGTTTTCCAAATATAGTGCCTCATCTATCAGAATGGGGAGATTTACTGCTTTTCTTCAGAGAAGAAAAGGATTATGATCCTAATTAGCATCTCATTAATTTTCATCAATGCATGGAGCAGTTGAAATTGCATCAGGAGGATTTTTGAATGAAATTGTTTATGTTCTCCCTGAAGGATGATGCCAGAGACTAGTACTTTTCTCTTCCTGTTGCAAGCATATCCACCTTAAGAGAATTCCATGCTTCTTTCAATTTGCATTGTAAAAGGTATTACTTCTCTGAGTTTCTTTTTCATGATTGTTGTGAGGAATATGAGAAAAGTGTTCAAGATGCATTAAGTTGCTCTCATGACTGTGAGGTTGAAGAAGATCCATCTCTTTATTTTCCTAGTTATCATGACTTGAAGGCAGATTTTATTTGTTGTTCTTATGAGGAAGAGACAGTGGATGATTTTTTCCTTGAAGCGAATATCTTTAACAGCCTTGCTTATGATGAAGTAATTGTCTCAAATATGGACCAAGAGCAGCCTGTTGTTGACAAACACTTTGATGATGAACACTTTGTGGATATAGAGCATCTTGAAACAAAACATTCTAAATGTCAAGAGTCAAAGGTTTTTTATGGACAACCCATTTTTTATGAATATACCAGTGATGGTGATGAAAAAAAAAATTCTATGATTTCTTTGGAACCTCTTAGCACTATTATTGTATATCATTATTATGAGTCTGATCCTTGGGAATTCTATGGAAGTGTTGAAGGGGAATTACATATGAAGTTGATCTCTTATCCATCACCAACAAATGAGTAGCCTTGTTTTGATCAAAACCATGTGTATGAGCAGCAGATTGGTCTTATAGTACATGCAGAAATGATTAGCAGTCAGCCAACAGGTGGTTATAAAGATGAGCAACAATTCAACCAACAAATTCCTTTGTCTGTCATTCAATCACATGTGCTTGCAGAGGACATCAAACAAACTATGTGCAAATTTGAAGAAGATAAGGTAACCTTTTATCAGTTAAGTATGACTTGCCATCAGTTTCGTGACCCTGCCAATGAATACATGGAGTTGCACTTTTCAAATTCTTTGGAGCCTGCAAATTTTATCATTTTGTCAACATTTGGAGGTAATATTGGTGATCCTAAGGATGTATTTACTCAATTGTCTAACTTTTCTTGCTTCTTATGGATCATTTGCAGTGAAGAGAAGAATTTTGTTACCAAACAATTTGAGTGGATATGGTGGAAGTTTGTTTTCACCTGAGCAAATTGTAAAAGTCAGTTAGAGTAGGATCTTGTATATAAATAAGCTCATGTTCAAGCATTTCAGTTTTCAGTTTTATTTTAGTATTTGAATAAGAATCCACCAGCCCAATGGATAAGGCACTAGAACTGCATGTTATTGGAGCCTCATAGGGAGGTATCCATCCCCTGTGGAGCCAGATGTTAGCACATATAATTGTAGTCCAATAGTCTTGCTGAAGTGTGCCATTGATTTTAAATTTGGCACTATGAACTGGTTGAAGAGAAGAGTTGGGGGTTGGTCAGCTTGCAAACATATTTGTTCACATTCACAAACATTGGCATCAAGCCTAGGGTTACTAGGTACTCCATGAGGTTTTTCATACCATTTTAAAGGCTAAGAGAAGGTTTTTGATGTTTTTTCACAGCCGTTGTGAACTGAGATAGGGGCGTTGCAAACTCATTTCATGTAGCAGTTGCTTCTAAATATTTGATCGTAACTATAAAACGGTGATGTGGGTTTCTCTGAAATTTTTTATGGAGGAGAATAATATCCTTTTTTACTTTCTAACCAAACTTCAGCATGACCCAATTTGTCATTTGAGAGATACAATTAAAACACTAGTGCGCTGCAAACTGGTGCGGCAAACTCTCTATTTTGCATAGTTGTTGGATATTCTCCTTGTTTGGAGGTTTCCACCTGTCAAGGAGGTTTCGAACGACTTCTCAAAGATCAATTAGATGCTAAGGGATACCTACACCTAAGTTTTAGCTCCATTAAAGACCTCGTGCAATGAGTTGGAAACAATTTATTAATGACTTCCAACAACTTCATGAAAATTAGCAGTTTGTTGGATTCTTGTCTCTTTGACTATTTCCACCTATCTCCAAGGCCTAGAATCCTATGCAAGAGGGGGAATTCGAATTGTAAATTTGTCATTGACATCCTAGTCTATAAGAGAGGCATTTGAAATCATTGGGGAGGTTCAGTTTTTCAGTCTTGAAACCTGAGAAGAGCTTTAGGAATAGAATAGTTGTAGAAATCGGTTTGTAAGCCAGAGAGGCATTTGTTGTAATCATTACTGCTATTGAAGAATCATAAGAGCTGTAATTTTTAGAATGTAACTATTTTTTTTATGTGTCTTATTATTTGAATATATTGCATATTTGAGGATCAAAGGTTGCCAATGGTTTATGGATCCCTAAGCAGTAGAGGATCTATTGTATTTTTCCTATTAGTCATTGTGTTGTATTTTTACCATCAGTTATGTTTTATTCAAGTATCTATTGATTCATTAAACTGAGAAGATCTATGTTTAGTGAACATTCCATCTTATGTTTTTTGTATTTATTCTTCCATCTATAAAACATATAAATCTTGTTGTTTGATGAGCAGCTTTGATGCCTTCAATGAGTAGAGTGTTTGTGACTCCATTGCCCAAAGGCCTGTTACTGATCTATAGTTAACTTGTTTCCTTTTCTCTTTCTTTTTCTCACTGATCCACTTGAAATTAAATTCCATTCAAATCAAATTCCATGTTACCAAGCTTACTCCCATTTGCAATCTGGGAGTGACTCTTGGAGACCTAACAGGTGGGAACATGGAACAATAGAGATCAGAAAAAAATATGCCTTTAACTACCAAAAATTAATACCAACAGTAAAAAGGGTAAGAAATTTTTTGGAAAAATATAGAGGAAAATTGGGGCTACTACACAAATTTTGACAAAGGGAACCTCCATAATGGCACCACTCCTTTAGATTCAAACTGATTATTTGCATGAATACATGGAACACTTTTGGTTGGGGGGAGATGATGAGTTTCCAGACCATATTTTTCATAGCCTTTCTTTCATTTTCAGTTCCATTCTATCACCCTTTTCACTTCTACCTTCATCATAACTACTGAATTTTGTTTCAAGTACGTCACTCTGTAATTCATGTCACTTTGAGTGGTTTTTTATAGTGTAAAAGAGGAAGTATTGACCTTTTCTATGATTACTAATGAAATGTGGTTGCTACGTTAGGAAAGGACTTGGTATAAATACAGTCCAAGTTGATGCAACACCCTTTCCATTGTTGCAACACTTTTCCATGGTGTTGCAGCACCCCTCTACATTGATACAACACCTCGTTATGATGTTGTAACACTATATCCTCATTGTTGCAACTCAGGACAAGAAATGCCACATTCTTTGTGGTTGTAACACATTACAACAGCCCCAAAACAAAGCTCCAATAGGATCTTAGGCTTCCATTTGGGGTAATGGTGACAAGGAAACCACCACGAGTGTAGCACCCCATGATAATAGAACGAGGAAGAATATTCATTTTGTTATATGAAATCGAGAATAGCCTAAGGATAGTAGATCCTCATGGTTGTCCTTGATATTTCCTTACTAAAAAAATAATGTAATGAAATTTTATAAAGGATTTACTCAATGAGAGACAAGGGGGATTGTAATTTCGAACTCTATTTACAATTTAATAAGAAATATATTGTTGGATCTTATGATCGTAATTATGGAGTGACGTGCATTTGAGCTCGGTACTGTATCTATATTGTAACATATTTTCATTATTCGCATTAAGTATCATGTCTACATGGTTCATTTAATTACGCATTCATAGTTGGTAAATTATCTTATGTTGTAACACTTTTTTTCTGGTTTCGATAGTGTTCAATTCTGGGTTTTTTCAATTCTTATATGTGATACAACAAAAGGGTGTGAGCTACCTTCAACATTGTCACCATCAAGATTAGATATTGGCCAATTTGTGTTTCCTTTCTGCAATAGTTTAGTTGTCCTTTTCATTATGCCTAGACTAGGGTCACAACAGATTGCTTCCATATGGTTGTGCTAGAATAGTTATTTTAGTTTTCCTTTTCATTACACCTAGACCGGGTTCATAGTGGATCACTTCCATCCAACTACGCTAGATAATCAATTCATGTTTTCATTACTTTTGAGTGATTTAGAATTTAGTGAAAATGTTGATTATGGTGATGACAATGATGACAACATCGAAAATAATGATAATGATGATGACAATGATAACAGTGATGATGATAATGATGATTATAATTGATATTATTCTTCATCCCACTCTACATATGTATCATCTAGCCATTCAGAATTGATGTTGAAAGTATTGGCCATATCAACATCGTCATAAATTTCATTTTCGATCATAATATCATCATCGAGAATATAATTTTCATCTACATCTGGCTGAACTTCTTCAAATTCTTCATCTGACATTACATCAACCTCATACGCCTATGCATATTCTTCTTCTTCAATATCATATTCTTTTGGTACATTATAATTGACAAGCCTTCCTCTTGGATCATATCTAACAATGTATGACCAACTTGCTTTACCTGGAACCTCTAAATAATAGACTTGCTCACATTTGCTTGGAAGAACATAAGTTTTTGTACCGAGATCAAACGTCCTTGTTTTAACCATGGTAAATCCATCGGAATTCTCAATAATATTTATTTTGGGATCACGTTCATTCATCTGTAACCTATACCATTTGACATCGTACAAAACTAACTTGAAGGAATTAAAGTCACACTCAATTATATCATTCAAATACCCATAGTATTTGATTTTAGATATTGTTGGATGCTTGTCACTTCTAGAGGAAACATTAGTGACCTGAAAGACTACAGTTATCCCACTATCAGAGGTTTTCTTCTTGTCATCCAACTTTTTGATGCGAAATTTATGGTCATTGCACCACATAGCCTTGTGGTGTCTCAACTGCAATATGCCTGACACGTAAAAACTATATTGTCAATGAATAAACATATTTAGACTTAGTAAAAATTTATATAAAAAACACACCATGACCTAGATGAATATAATGGAAAATAGTTTAAACATGATGTGGGTGAATTATATGTATGCTTCTGTTTATATTTTAAACCATATTCTAAATCGATTTCCCTCTGAGTAAGATTGATATCTTGATTATGATGAGATTTTTTAAGCAATGTAGCCACCCCTTCCCATGAAAACATACCATTACATTGTATATTACATCAATATATCCATAACTTCGTCCAATCAAGATTGTTTGTGATGAATAAATGTAGGGCATCCCACTCTCGACCAACTGTATGAAAAAGGAATAAAAATTACTAACAATAATAAATATTAATAATTAGTGGAAGAATAAAATTTAAATAAGTACAATATAGATAAAAATTAATAATGAAAAGTATTATAGATCTTAGCTACCATATAATTACCTTTCAATTTTCTCATTCTACATTTCCCAATCAAGACCTCCTCTTCAAATTTGTTGATGGATTTTCCATCCTAAATGCGAAGCACCTTCATTCATGTTTCTAATCTATGAATATACTAACTAATATATACCAAGGATTGATAGACCATATAGCCCTCCACCATATAAACCTAAGGGAATGCTCTTTGGCTAATGAAATCCTTCAATGATTTCAAGTGCCTCTTCACCATCCACTTTGACCTTGTGTGTACAGGTCCACACATTTCATTCTCCTCAACTTGGTGTATGAGGTAGTGTTCTTGAGAATTGAAAAATGTCGGAGGTAGATACTTCTGCATTTCACATATTAGTCAAGGAATTTATCTCCTCCAATATTGTATATCATCTTTATGGATTTATTTAGATGATAACCACCTACACATGATTATACAAGCAAATCATAGGTTTCAACAATAAATTATATACATTTCAAGTAAAACACATGATGACAAGTTTTGCAACAAACATTTTTCTTACCTCATGTATTTTCCAAGATCATATATAAATTGTTTTACATTGTTGTCAAAGTTGTCAGAGAGAGATAGAGGTAGAACATATTGTAATTACAAAAAGGAAATCATTGTTTTTTTGAAAAGAAAACAAAATTAAGATACTAAAAAGAGGTATTTATACCAATACATAAATCTACCAAAATAATTATCTTAATGAAGGTATTGTTGATTTTTGTAGCTTCAGGAAGGTATTCTCACATGACCCTAGGTTTTGGGCATGTGGGAATCATCGTGGGAACCACATCACACTTTTTATTTGGAGAAAACCCCCTTGTATTTGAGTGGGGGCTTCATTGGTTTGATGATGGGCTTTGTGGGCTTGTGTTGGGGCTTCACACCCACAAGGAAAGCCTAATTTGATGTTGACTTGTGGAGGGGCTTCTATGGTGACCCCTAAGGCTTGTATATAAAGAAGAGAAATCATTGTGACATTACATGTCATGCAGAGTGTGTGGAGACATGATGGATCTAGCATAAGGGAGTCTGCATGCGATTTCCAGTGGAGAAAACAGCATATGTTCATGGGTTTCTAGTTGGTGAATCATGTATATGAGTTTATAGGAATGTACATATCTGTAAAGGCTGACAGGTGACGTCAATAGGTCATACAGGTGGTCTATAGCAGATTTGTGTGCAGAGAATATTTTTAGATATTGTTGAGATTTGATTTCTTATTTGTATGGTTATTGGAGAACAAGTTGTTTCTCAGTTTTGGTGACTTGGAGGATAAGATTGTCCTAATATTTTGGTGATAATGTATTGGTTGGGAGGGTTGGTTTTACCCTTAGGATTTCTGATGTTAACAAGATTACAGAACTGAAATTATGTCTCACGTATATTGATGATTCATCTCTCATCTTTGTGTTTCCGTTGCATATGTTTTCAGTCAATAATTTCAGTGTAAAGTTGTTCAATGATAATAGTTGAGATTTTACTATTAGATCACTAAGAAGCAATGTTCATATCTAAAATTAGTCACATAGAGTTGCATGTGAAAATTGACATGGTATCAGAGCTTGGGATCTAAAGAGAAGGGGATCATCTTGAGACACATATTTGGCTACAGCACTGGAGGAGTGTTTTTCATGTTCTTGTTCTTGTTATGGGTAGGTCATACGTGATATCTCTAAGAGGGAGCTATAGTGACAGTTGCAGGTGGAAATAGGTTAGATGGTCTCTATTTTAAGACATGGAGTAGACCATCCAGATGAGGAGTTGTGGACTATTGCATCTCAGTGGTGTGGCAGATTGGGAGTTCTCGTGGATTGGTGGAGAGCCTAAATCACAGCAGTATGTTATATGGCAGATTTCCAACCCTGTGGATGGACTTCCAGTGATTTTTCATAGTGAGTTGTGATACGTGTAGCTCGGATGCTTTGGCACAGACGAGATATTTTTTTGTGTATCACAGGTTGATGAGATAGAGTCTTCATTGGGCCGGAGAGTTTCACATTGTCGAGGTATGACGATGTATGAGGTATTTGACCTAGGAGGATGAGGACACTACAGAGATGAGTTATGGAGGTCTAGAGTGGACTAGATTGAGTGTCCAACCACAACTTGGTACTATTCAGATGAGGACACAAGATCATTGGTATCATGTGTAGACACGAAGAGTTTCTAGTGACTTGGATGATGGACTTGGGTAGAAGTTAATTGGTTGGTCATGACTTGGGGAAGCAAGATGCTTTCCTTGGAGGATTGCATGGTTCTTATCCAGTGAGATTCATCGTCACATGATAGGGGCAGAGGATTTGTTCATGATTTTCATAGTGTCTAACTCAGGTATGCACAAGGAGCTTGGTAGGAGGATCAAGAATGTAGTACAAGGATCTGGAGCAATGGTATTCTGGATGGAGTCAGGGGGTGTGTTGTGAGTGGAAAATGTTATATGGTGCTAGGAGTGTGTTCTCAACCTTGGGGATTGAGGAGTAGAACTATGTAATTTTGTTCTGAGATGGACAAGTGTTATTGGATGTTAAGTTGGTCTTCCCATGTTTTCGGAATATTTTTTGGACGGGATCTATGCATGAGAGATGTTGTCAGGGTTTGATGGACATGGACTGGTTGTATCTGGGAGGAGACTCATTTGGTGTTCAAGGAGGATACATATGGTTTGAGTGTCATGACTATGGTCATTTTTCTTCCTAGTGTCCACAACATAGGGGAAGGGGAGGAAGGCATCGGGCATTAATAGCAGAGGTTGATGACGTTGCAAACAAGTTCCAAAGGGAGATCTTGTTGGTTTATTCCCTTTCAGGTACAATCTCTAGCAAGGGGACTTAATTGGTGGATAGTGGAGTATCTTTCCATATGACAAGTGTTAGACACTTTCATAGAGACTGTCTTAGACTTGTGTGTGGAGCTTGGCATGGAAATCAAGCATGAAATATGAGGATCTGGTACAACATCATTCCAATTGGAGTCAAGAGAGGTGTTGAGGGTGTCAAATGTGTTATGGGTGACAAAACTCAAGAGGAGAGTTCTTTCAGTCTCAAATATTGAGAGAAAGAGGTACCACATATTATTTTGAGTTAGAGAGGTGTTATTTATGCCCAGAGGATCTAGCTTTATATCAGTAGTGGTTCTTGGAGTTAGAGAGGGCCAGCATATGCATGTTGTGACTAGTAGAAGTAGAGAGATAGATTAGGAGGAGTGGGTAGCTCCATGAGTGGTGACGTAGGTGGCCCCACCGGTAGTATCAGATCAAAGGGATCCATAGTTCATAGGAATTCAACCCTCATGATCTAGTAGGGATGATCAACCTCTTAGGATTGTGCATAAGAAAGTGGATAGGGAGTAGGTAGCTCTAGAGGTTGTGTGGACTCAAAGGGAGTTAGGAGACTTAGAGGGAGTCAAGAGGATCAGAGGGAGTCTGACTTCATAGGGAGTCAGGAGGCTCAGAGGGAGAGTTAATCGCTCAATGGGAGCCAACCTTTAGGTCCATATAGGAGAGAGGCATCTTCCAACACTATAAGGTAGGTGTCATGGGTTGATATGGACAAATAGGAGGTTCAGAGGCAAAAGGCTTCTAGGAGCATGATGTCTTCCAGGATGGGATCATGTCAGACAGCAGGATTTTCTTTAGTGATTGAGGATGCAGCTAGTCAAGAGGACTGGAGAGAAGGATTTGCTTCAGTGATCAAAAGAGTATCCAATCAGATGGATTGGAGAGAAGTTGTGGTAGATTATCCAGTACGGGAGACAAAGATACTTATAGGTGATGATGGAGGATGGAATGCCTCCCTCGATAAGAAGGAATTTTGATGCTTTGGTAGCATTAGGATGCTTTCCAAATTGTGGATCGTGGTGAGAATACCTTCCTCGCTAAGAGAGAGTGTTTATTTTTGTAACTTCAAGCAGTTATTCTCACATGACCCTAGGTGTTAGGTATGTGGAAATCGTTGTGGGCACCACATCACACTTTTGGTTTGGAGAAAACCCCCTTGGATTTGAGTGGGGGATTCATGGGTTTGATGATGGGATTTGTGGGCATATGTTGGGGCCTCACACCCACAAGGAAATCCTCATTTGATGTTGACTTGTGGAGGGGATTCTATGGTGACCCCAAAGGATTATACATAAAGAAGAGAGGTCATTGTGACATTACACATCATGCAAAGTGTGTGGACACATGATGGAGCTAGCATAAGTGAGTATGCACTTGTGTTATGAGGATTGGTGATCCCAGCAAAGGGTAATTCTGCAAGGTGGTGAATCTCGTCCAAGAGAGAGGATAAAATAAGGGCACACGTGTGAGTGAATTTTTCATACCATAAACAATTTGTAGTGGAGAAAACAATGTATGTCCTCGAGTTACCAGTTGGTTAATTGTGTATATAACTTTTTGAGTAGGTACAGATCTGTATATGCTGACAGGTGACATCAATAGGTCATACAGGTGGTCTATAGTAGATTCATGTGTTGAGGAGATTTCCATATATTGTTGAGGTTTGATTTTATGATTTGTATGGTTATTGGAGAACAAGGTTGTTCTCGTTTTTGGTGACTTTGGAGGACAAGGATGTCCTCGGATTTTGGTGATATTGTATTGGTTGGGAGGGTTGGTTTTTCCCTTGGGATTTCGAATGTTAACAAGATTACAAAACTGAAATTGTGTCTCATGTATATTGATGATTCATCTTTGATCTTTGTGTTTCCACTGCATATGTTTTTAGTCAACAACTTCAATGTAAAGTTGTTCAGTGATAATAGTTATGATTTTATTGTTAGATCACTAGGAAGCAATTTTCAGATCTAAAATTAGTCACCTATATTTGCAAGTCAAAATTGATAGGTATGCCAAGCTTGAGTTTTTACCCACCACATTCACCCTTCTTCGTTAAGATATTCTTTAAGTTTGAAGAAAATCCTGTGGGAAATTTAATTTTCCTAATCACCTATTTTACAACATTACTTTCTTTCTCTGTAAATAACCATGAAGGACTATTATTTCAGTCTCTGACATTTTTATTTGAATCAATCAAATTGTGCATTGCATGATTGGCCTCTTGAATGTCACTACAAATTTTGACAATTTTTTCTGTCATTCCTTCCATCTAAGATTATCCACAACATTTTGGTTACATTCTTCCTGATATGCATTGTATCAAACAAATGACCTATTTGTAGGTGCTCATAGTAGGGAAACCTATTGAATTGTATGGGGTAATTTTTCATTCCTCGTGGAATCCCATCAATGCGGCCTTAACGACCTTTGTGAAACATAACAACAATAATTGTTAGATACAGTAAACATAATTCAATACAAATAAAAATTGTAAAATATTTTTTGTAATACATAGTCAAATTGCTTACCTTGATGATTTCTATTATATTCCAACTTCCATAGGTGAGGTTTCATTCTTCTTAGTTTTATTGCAGTGTCCTCTTTCCATTGAAAAGATATTTTGGTAGTTCAATACCTATGGTTCCTAGGGAGGAAGTGCCTATACTCATGTTGGTTATTATTCTTCTACTATTATGTTTGAGTTCGTATTTCCCCAGGGTTCATGTCTTTCGGGTTTCCAACAAAGCCTATAAAACTATAGGCCCTCCTGGTAAACCAGAAGGAAACACGGCGCACAGAATGCGTTGCGCGGTCTCACCCGAGATAACTTTAATGGGTGGTTGCAATACTCATGTGTTTATAGCCTAGGATTGAGTGCAAGATATGAGAGTTGTATATTGAACCACCATTGTAACTTGTAAACCCAATATATTGTCAAATGCAAATAAACAGGAAATATAACAACTCATTCATTCAGTATAGAAATATTTACTTAAAAGAAATAAAGACACGCATGAATTTAATCTCATAACACAGATGTTATCGTGGTTCACCCCCTCCTGGGCTATGTCCACAAATATTTGGCTCTCATCTCTTTTATTATAGTCGTTCTATCACTACAGTGTTGTGCGCTTATAACTCTCCTCAGTTGGGTAAGATCTATATGAGGCAGACTAGATCACACCAGGATCCTCAGCCTATGATATAACCCTCAAGATCTACCCTCCTTCGTCCTCTCTAATTCAACAACTTACAAAAATAGATCATACAGAAAAATATTACATATTGTATCAACTCATAGATAACTAGCTAAACCCGATAATATTCTGAACCGACAAAACTATGATACCTCGGTATCTATATTTATATGTTTTTGGATATTAATACATTACAATACGTTGCAAAAAAACATAACCCTAACATTGTTAGGTCTTCCCTGCATGTGTGCGTGTTGTTCTTTCTTCTAGCTGTCACTTTCCTCATGCTTGCTTTCTTTCCCAAAATGATCTTCCTTTTTGCATTGGCCTACCTCCAACAAGCCCCCAACACTGACATGTGGCTCATCCCGATCCACCTAACACAAATCTTCAATCTCCCTGGTGACTACCTAGAACTTCTCTTTGAGCTCTACTACATGTGTCTACGCCTACATAGTATTCCCCTTGAGTGTGTCCACTATCTGGACTGCAATTTCATCACTGATCAATTGTACGCAGTCTGCTTGGGTCTGTGTGATATGTGTGATATGTGTCTTATCTTCCTTTGCCTATGCCAGGACTTCTACTACCTACTCTTGAAGTGGTTCCATTTGAGCTTGATGCTCGTGTTTATGTGTTTGTGCAATGATGAGTTATGCCTGCATTTTCTTCATGTCCTATTCGCCTTTGACGCACTTTGTGATGGGAATTGTCTTATGCCTCTGTTTGAGGTCTTGGATAGTTGCATTGATCCTTTCTTCTTCCTTGTCCCACCTTTGGACTTGTTGATCCTCCTCTAACTTTGTCCAAAGTTGTGTTGCATTCTCGAACAAGTAAGTTATTTTTCTAACATGTCTCTCTATCTCCTATAGTTGCTCTACTACTTTCTACTTCCTTTGCTCCTTTACTGCGGGTGGAGTAGTAGGTGTGATCTCCTCTTAGAGGTTCTCGATCTCCTTCTGATATTGATCGATTACCTGAACAATCTGATCAATCTTTTCTAATGTTGTGATTTTTCCCCCTGTGCGGTCTGTGGAATCTTCTCATAAGTTCCCACCACTTTTCATTCCATTCCATTCCTGCACTCCCTTTCTTCTTGGGTCTTGAGATTAGCTACTCTCATATTGTTTCCAATACATCCCACTTCTCTGTTTCCTACTATAATTTGGCTAAGTCTGTGCATGCACGAGACTGTACCTCATGTTTATGCTAACTTGCAACTTGTGTAGAGCCCTGGATGGTATCCACGACAATACCAGTTGAATTTGTCTTAATTCCTTTAAGGGTGTTTGCCCCATGATCTCGTCCATGTGCAACATACTGGGTGTGATGTGGAATGTTTCATTCATCTACAATATTGTATGGATTGGATCTCGCTCTCCTTCTTCCAATCTTTCTTCTGTCTGTGATGTTGATGGCCCTATTCCCATGCTGCTGCCTGTTGTTTGTACTTCCTCAAGCTGCTTGAGGAACTGTCGCATTTCTTCCATATCCTCTTGAATTATTTCCGTATGGTGTGCAGCATTGTCAAAATCCTTAGATATATAATCCTGAGCCATTTGGGCTATCATCTCTCCATCATCCTCCGTGATCGTATATTCTGGAGGTGTTCTTTGTGCCTTCATTTTCTTACGCGTTCCTCTTATCTGCGTGGATAGCCTCTTATTCCCGCCTAGTTCCAGTGAGTTGGGACTTGGTGTGGTCCCATGCACTGCCTCAGCCTGTTTCTGTTGCTCTTTGGTCAGTTGCATATTATCCTTCTTCCCCTTTTGGGTCCTTGTCTTTGTTATGCTTTCATTTGTCTGTGTTGTTTTTGTCTAGCCTGTCCTTCATTTCTTGGGCACTTGGACTTCCTGAGGCTGCATTTCTCCCTACCCTACCTCTTCTTCCACTATCCTTTCTGGCAAGTCTTGGGTGAGGACTGGAATTTTCCATTCATCTTCCCATTCTTTGATCACCATGCCAATGTCACCCTCTATGATACAATAGCACATTTGTATCCACTACTTATTGAGATCCTTCTGTGCATGTATCCACATCGCATGTCGTGTGGCCTTGAAGTTGGTGATGCCCCGATATCACGCAACAACCTCTGGTGTTATTCTCCACATGTTGTTGATGGCCTCCTGCAAATCATGTAGGTATCCTTCAAATATGGACCCATTCATCCTTTTGTGCCTCACATCTGACATGGATTTTAGCAATAAGTATATTTCTCCATGATTCAGCTTGGTTCTGGTACAAAAAGTTACATATCTTGCTTCCCTCCATCCCATAAAGGCTATTAACATCATCATCCATGAATAGTGAAACTATGTTCCTAGATTCTACGCATCCTTGTAGTCATCCAGGAACAAGTTCAAGAGATATAGTGCCCAGCTCACTATGGTGCCCTCGACGCATTGAGCTGTAATTGCGACAACCCCAGCTGAAACTTCCTCCCTATGGCATTTTCTTAGTAGCTTACATGCTAATATTTTTGTGCCCATTTGTGTTGCGACATCATTGATCCTCTTGATGATGATGCTTCACGTCCCCCTGTCAGTACCATACTTCTTCTTCATCTCTTCCGCTAGTTCTTTCTCCGTGGCTTTGTTGTCAAGAAACTACGTGGGATCCATGCCCCAGGATGGCAACCCTATTATGTTCACAATAAGCTCTGTGTCTATTAAGACGAGCTTGTCCAACCATATGTCCCCACCATGTGTGACTGCTAATAGTTGTTTGACGCACCCGCTTGCATACTAACCTCTTCCAAAGTGTGGTAGGTCTAACAGACCTAAAATCCATGTTTTCTCCAACCCTGTTGCCCATCGGAGTGGTTGATCCATCGGTTCCCCAACCAGATTTACACCCACAGTATCTAAGTATACTGTCTTTGCAAATTCCGAAAACTTGTCTGGGTCTACTACATCATGGTCTGACTATTTTAGCTTGTCATTATTCCCTAGAAATCCTGATTCCACTCATACCTCATCTGGTATACGTGGTAGAACGATATTTGCGACAGGTTGCTTACGAGGTGACCTAGGTACTAGTTTCTTGTCTTTCTTTGGCGGTGGTTGGCTCAAGGTTCCAACGGTCGTCGGTTGTTCTTCAGAATACCATTCCAGCCAACCTGTGACATCTTCTACAGATACTTCTGGTGGGTGGTCTGACACAGTGGTTTGAGACTCATCTGGCTCAATTGTTGCTTCCAGATTTGACATCATTATATTGACTCTCGGAGCTGCTTCGATGTTCTCTAGTTGCGCCTACTTCAGGGTTTCTGCGTTCTGGTTGTGTGGCTCCTATACCTCTGCCAATATATCTATATTTTTTCCCTCTGGTGTTTGTTGTTGGGTTTCTTCCACTACATGTGTGGGGTTCACTGATTTTGTGTCTGGAGATGGGATTTAGTCGACATTGACGATCTCCAGCGGTTTTTGGTCACCTTCTTCCAAGTGTACCTGTGACCTAGTTCTAACAATAGGGTGCCTGTCACTCTGGCTTACTTCTACTTGATTAGATGGTGACATGGTGGTGAATATCAAATGTTTGTTGGGTTTGACTAGTCTCTGTGATCTCTGTGAACTTCACTCTATGCTCCTTAACCTCTATCGCTCTTTGTCTATTCTCTTTTCAGCAATGGACTCTTTTCTCCTACGTCCATGTGTTGTATGGGCTTCACATGAAGCTTGTCAAGGATGCTTCCTTAATTATGGGTTCAATGCACCTCCAGCTCTTTCATACTTTCCATTACTCTTCTTTTCTGACTCCAGTTGGCGTGATTAATGTGGTGTTGCATTGGCCCTTTCTAGCATTCAATTCCACCTAACTTCGTGTTGACGGGCGAAATTGACCGTCCGTCAACTGGGAGAGTGGATCCGGTCCGGGGTTGTCTAAATAACCCAATCCTTTTGGGGTAACCCACCCTGACGGGTTTAGTGGCTCCATTAGCCGATCTAAGTCCTAAGAAAACAAAAGAAAACTACTCTAAATTAACTAATCTAACTAAAAATAACTATTAAAATAAACTAATAAACAAATCTAAACTATTAATATATACAATTCACTACCTAAACTATAATAATTCTATGAAATTTAACATTCAACTATCAACTAAATCAAATCTTAATTCACAAATGTACAATATTTATAAATTACAGATTTATAAGAAAACCTGCAAAAATCAATTGCAAACTGTCCTAAGACAGCAAAACTGTTTTTTGATTTTTATAGTTTTAGGGAAAAGAAATAGAATAAAAACTAACTATCTAAACTAAGCAACTAAAATACTAACTCTAACTACAAATCTAAGCTATACATATATCTATCYAAACTAATTAATTTATACTAATAAGCTAACCTGTAATAACGCTTTCCAATTTGTCATGTGTAAAGGATCCAGTTCAGCTGTTCGATGGAAGGAAACCCGCATCTATCCTCTGCCAGCCTCTAGTAAACAGTAAGCAGTAGTGCTCTTTTGAATTTCGATAACAGAACAAACAAGACATAAAATTTACATCAATCTTATAATTTACAAATCATAACATTTAGATAAATCTGCGTGCAAGGATTTGGACAAAATCATCCAATTAACGAAGAAGAGAAATCTGTGATTCATTAACTGAAACAAGTAATTGTTGTATTTTTAAATAATAAAAGAGA
>ML776684.1:904811-938097 GCA_009831015.1 Picea engelmannii | reverse complement strand
GTTTTCATAAACTAATTGAAATCGACACAAATAGTTGCTTCATCCATCAACAAAATCATTGTCAAATCCAAACGAAATCAACAGGATCGTTCTTCAAATTGATAAAACTATATTAAACAAATACAAACGATCATGCTAATCGTGGCACACAGGAACGAATCGAAACGGTTTGACAAAATCGTTATGAAAAATCATACCAATTAGTATAGCCACATGATTTTTAGCAAATAGATCTTCAACACAGGTCGAATGTAATCCAAATCCAAACGAGAATATCGATTCAATACAAAACAGAGCCATTCGTGGCTAATTGAAGTCAGCAATGTTGTTTTGAGTGTATTAGATTACATCGTATTCATCAACTCAGTCACTAATAATGACGCATAACGCATTTAAAGGATCATACCAATTCAAGCCCACAAAATCGTTCCAAAATCAAATCATAAGAACTAAATTAGAGCTGATGACATCTAACCACAATGAAATCATACCAAATCAAAACATAGCCGTGTTCAGATTTCAGCACATAAATCTCCTATACAGGTCAGATACAATCAAAATCAAAACGAAAACAAACCTCATTGATTTGGTTAATTCAAACCAACAGAATTGTTCAAAACGAATCAAACCCAATGAAAACCAATCAATTTCTAAACTGGGCACGACCAAACCGCAAAACCAAATCATAACCATACTTGAGTTTAGTAAAATGAATCTACTGTATAGGATCCACAACATAACTATTTTTTATAGTCAAACCATGATAAAATCATTTCGAATAATGAACAGAACTAATTTGAAAACCAAAACCAAATTCATTATATTAATCCAAGCAATTCATAAAATGAAATTGATATTGAAATTCATACCTGGATAATCAGAAAACAACTCGGTCATGATAATTTGGAATTGACGAAGGGTTACCCTTGACCTTATTACTCACAGGCTTCTTTACAGCCTCAGCCTTATCTGTTGTGATGTTAGGTAGGTTGATATCAGGGAAAACTGAGGGTTTGGGAGAGGGTAAAAGTGCATGAAATGGCACGGGTGGCCCGACCTTAGTTTCACTAACCATAGACTTGTCAATTTGGACAGCCTCTGAATCAACAAATCGATTTCGGGATAGAAAAGCTTGCCAATTATCATCGTGGAGGTTTAAATGGTGGATGACGATGAGTCTAATCAAACCATGGTGAAACAGGCTGCTATCGGCCTTCTCGCGTTTGAACCTCTTAGCCATTTTGTAAAGACTACGCAGGAAGTAAAATGGCATGTTCAATGGATAGCCCATGAAATTCATCAACAGTCGAAGGTGATAGAGAAAAACCAATCCATACCAACCCTCACAGGTCACAAATTGTTTAACCATTATCAAAAGATCGTGCCACCTAGGTTTAAGTGTGGAAATAGGCATACCCTTGTCACAGGATGTGACCTTTCGTGATACAAATAGCAAAGGCCATGGCACCTCATCGACTTTGGAGTTCTTAAAGCATCGTTGGCCTGTGGCTGCTAGTCCTGTGGTAGAGCTTATGAATTCTTCATTGAGTTCAAGTTGAATGTCACCTACTTTATCCCTACACCCATCAAAGGTAAGGGCGAATTGTTGTGCAACAAACAGATTGAAACCCTCAAACCTCTGTACAAACGTGAGCCAACCACTATCCTCTAAGTCCTTACGGGCGTTATCGAACAGTAACAGAGCTTGACTACCGTTCGGCTCTATTCGCACCACCGGTGCCATAGACAGGAGCACACGGTGAGCGATGTGAATGAGCCAGGGTTTGAATCACAGCATACGTGGAGGCAGAAACTAGAAAAGGTGAAACAGGGATAGGGGAAGACATTAATGACATATCGTGCAAAGGTGGTGGAGCTAGTTCATACATGCAAAACAGTCATATCTACAATACAACCGCTGGCGCAAATAGCTATTCAACCCACTATTGTATAGGTTAACAATTATGCCATTCAATCAACCAATGAAATCAATGGTAAGTGGATTAAACATTCACGCGAGCAATAGTTATAGTTTCAAAACCAAAGCAATAAATCAAAATCACACCAAAGGTTTAATTTATATGAACTCTGTGTTGCGTGAAACGATTTATACCAAGGGTTTAACCATAACACCAATGTGTTTTTATGAAATCAATGTGCCAAGTGAATCGATCAAAGAACATATAAATCCAATAACCAATGCATCACAAACTCAATCACTCATGAAGCGAAACTGTATAATCAATCAAAGAATGTCAAATGAGTACAGGTCAAGGGGTCTTGCCAACTGTATAACGATGAGTAAATTGGAAACACAATGGGCATATCGACAAGGAAGATCACAAAAATTCAATGACGATTTTAATGTGACTTTGAAAACCAGGTTTTCATGCTTGCAATCGTGAAAACAAGAACAAAAATAAGTGTGCACATAGCACAAAAATAATAGTGTCGTTTTATTCAAGGATTGCGACAAAAATTAAGGTTTACAAAACACTGGTGTAGGCAGCTTATAAGGACAGTAGAAAAAATGTGAATTGGCTATCAACAATAGTGACACACTGGTAGAAGCAGTTATCTCTGCCAAAAGAACAAATTCAGATTAAGAAAACGAGAAAAATTCTAACTCAAAAAACAACAACCAGAAGATCGTGTAAACATCATCATTAACCAAATATTCCAACAGTGTTTAAAGGATGAAAGTTGATAGTAGTCTTAAGACAAGCGAGTTGCGATATTAAAGATAAAATCTCCAATACTATTGACAAAGCCATTGCTTCCAGCAGGCGTCCATGGCCTTGACAGGGTTTCCATTTAACCCACTCTGACATCTGTATCCTACCAAGAAGTTCTAGATCAGAATAAAGGACATTTTAAGGTAAAGAGTTTTCTTATTTGCAAATTTTCATATACCCGACATTGTTTCGCTTCCAGCGGGCCTGTTCAGTACCCCAACGAAGTTGTCTTGGTGTCATGCATGCATTTACCCGCTGCCAGCAGACCTGTTCAGCATCCCAACAGGTTTACAAGCACTTCCCACAGCTTTATTAATGATTTATTTTGTTTTATATAGTTGAGAGGGGTGACGCTGAAAATTATGATATTTTAACATATTATTTTCAGACCTTAGCAAAAAAAATTTAGAATTGTCCTTTATTAAGATCCAGAGATGTTTCATTTATAGAACCAACTTTCTAAGGCAAGGAGACATCTCCTGAGTCATTCCCTTAAGGATTAGGGACAGCGTAAAAAGATCATGGATGATCGCAACAAGCTTATGTTAGAGATTGAAATCAGTTAACTTCTTTCAAACAACAAATTTTTGCCAATCACAGATGTAAATTTCAGAAGTATACAATTGATGTTTATACAATTTTCTTAGCAGTCATTTCAGCGAAGGAATTTTCTGTTTTCTTCGTCTGAATAGTCAAGTATGCAGGTATGTGTATTTGCAAAAACACAAACTGATAAACGAAAAGGAGAAATCCAAATCAAAACAGCAATAGAAAAGAAAACAGAAGCAAAATATGTACATAATATACAAGGGTTGTCATCAAGCAAAGTATCTTTTCAGGGCTTGGCCATTCATCGGATAGGTGTCAGGCTGCCCCTCTAGATTCTGCAATCAGAAAGAACTGGGACCCAACTTCTCAGCAATTAAAAACGGTCCAAGCCATAAGTTTTGAAATTTTGTGTGCTCTCCCTTTCCCTCATGCAGTTTATCCCATTTCAAGACGAGGTCACCTACTTCGAAACTCCTATTAGAAGAGGAGTTAGAATCGAACCATCTTTTAACCAATATTTTATGTTGATCTAACTTACGTTTATCTTGGGCTCTTACCTCTTCTAGCTTCATCAAAGCGTTAATTCGGTTTTCTAAAGGGGGACAATCTTCTTCTCGAATTTTCTGTGATAACTGTAGTGAAGGAAGAAGAATGTGTGGTGGCAGAATTGCTTCTCTGCCATAAACGAGAAAAAAGGGGGAGTTACCTACAGCATCTTTTGACGTTACCCTATTAGYCCACAGCACGTTTAACAGTGCATTGTGCCAATTTTTGTGATTTTCAGCCACCATTCTCTTGATGATTTTAATCAAGTTCTTATTTGTTGATTCTGCCAATCCATTGCCCTGGGGGTAATAGCTAGCAGAATACTTCAATTTAATTCATTTTTCCAAAGAGAACTCGCTCATCTCAAGAGAGGAAAAGTAAGAAGCGTTATCGAATACTAAATAGTCAGGGATACCAAAACGAGTGATAATATTCGAATTTAGAAAGGCAATTACCTGACTGGTGTTGACAGTTCTTAACGCGGTAGCTTCAGACCACCGGGTAAAGTAATATGTGGCTATTATGATAAACTTATTCTATTGTGAGGATGGGGGGTTGATCAGACCTATGATATCAAGTCCCCACTGCTGAAAAGGAGAGTCTACTAAAACAGGCTGCAAAGGAAAATCCGGTTTTTGTAACCGCCCTGATGCTTTCTGACAAATAATACACTTACGACACAAAGCATGGGCGTCTCTAAAAAGTGTGGGCCAGTAATAACCAGATCTTAAAACCTTATGGGCAGTGGTGTCACCACCAAAATGACCGCCAGCTTCTCTTGCATGCAACTCTAGCAAGACTTTTTCTGCTTTGTCTTTCTCAAGACAGTGCATCAGTACGCCATCAAAATTTTGATGAAATAGAATACCATTAACCAAATGAAAGGAGGCAGACTTTAATCTTAACGCTCTTATTTTAGTGGGATCTAGGTGATGGGGGGCTGACCCATGTTCAAGATAGAATATTATATCGTCATACCAAGGACTGACAGAGTTTTGTGCGCAACAGATTGCATTTTGATCGTGTTGTCCTAGGTTTGACGTATCACTTTCTTTTTGTTGTCCTGCTGCTGAATCAGCAACTAACTTGCATAACCCTTGGCCTCTCACTATTTGAGATGGGGTAATTTCTATGGTGTACTCCTACAAGGAGGTGACCCAGTTAGCCCTCTTTTCTCCTATCTCTTTCTGCACTAACAAGTTCCTGACGGTCGGGTAAGGGACAATAATCTTCGTCCTAGACTTCAACAGATAAGACCGGAAATGCTTGACTGCTTTGAAAACAGCGTAGGCTTGCTGATATATTGTTGGGTAATTAAGTTCAGTGCCTTTGAAAGTAGATATCATAAAGGCAATGGGTACTTCTTTGTTCTCGACGTTCTTTTGAGTTAGGACGGCGGCATAGGAACGGTCAAAAGCAAAAGTGTAGAGTGTAAAGTCTTGAGAAAAGTCGAGGCTCATGAGAGAAGGAGCGTTTATTATGGCCTTCTTTATTGCATTAAAAGCTTGATTTTCTAGGGGTCCCCAGTGATATTGGGTGTCTTTCTTAATTAAATTTTGTAAATGCCTGACCATTTCGGAGAAACTGGGGACGAATCTCCTCACGAAGTTAATCTGGCCTAAGAAAGACTGCATCGATTTTTTGGATGTAGGAGGGGGAAGTTTCACGATAACCTGAGTCCTTTCGGGGTCGATAATCATCCCTTCGCTCGACACCATAAATCCCAAGAGTTTACCCTGTTCTACTGCAAAAATGGATTTTTTAGGATTCAAGGAGATGTCGTATTTACGACATCGTTGTAGAATGGCTCGTAAGTGAGCTAGATGATCAGTTTTGTTTTTAGAAAATACAGTCACATCATCTAAGTAAACTACGATGGACTAATTGATTAGGCCTCAGAAAGCAATGTCCATTTCTCTTTGGAAAGTGGCATCGGCATTAATCAATCCAAAGGGAATTTTTCGATAAGCATAGGTGCCCCATGAGGTACAGAAGGTAGTTTTAAGTTGGTCTGGAGGAGACATCAGGACTTGGTTGTACCCTGAGAAACCATCCATCAAGGATAGCCTCTCAGAACCAGATACCTGTTGAAGGATCTGTTCCATGGGTGGGACAGGATAGTTGTCTTTATCATACACTCTATTAAGGTTTCGGAAATCGACGCAGAGTCGGATTTCCCCACTTTTCTTCTGGACAGGGACAAGGTTAGAAACCCATTGAGTGTGCCTAACAGGAAAAATTATCTTAGCATTTAGGAGCTTATTCAATTCTTTTTTAACGGTGGGTTCAAGCTTAGGATGCATTTTTCTTAATTTTTGTTGGAAGGGTAAGGTTTGGGGTTTCATAGGAATGACATGTTGTATGATGTTGGGGTCGAAAGTTTTAAGGTCATCATACGTCCATGCAAAGACATCTTTAAATTCTTTGAACAATTTAATAAATGCATCTTTTTCTTGTTCAGAACATCCTAACCCTAGATTAATGCACTGCGGATTGTCCTTAGTCCCTAAGTTTACTTTTTCATATGATAATGAGGAACTATTGGTTTTACAGTTGACCAACTTTTTGAATTTATCTTCAAGATCATAAAATTTCTCTAATCTAACTACAGATTTAGGGATCAAATTTACCATGTTCGATGAAGATTAAGGAGTTCTGGGATCTGGTATTACCATGAAATCGCGCAAATTGTCGTCGTGCTTGTGTTCGTCTATCACCGCACCTTGAAAAGTTTCCTCCATATGCAGAAAGTTAATAATCTGTTGATCGTCGTCAAAGACTCTCCAGTCTGTGATGTTGTCGGGCACTGATGGCTAGAACAACAGTTCGACGAAGAATGCATCCGGGGACAAGCCTTCTGCAGGAAAGAGTTTAGAAGCTACGTTAGCTAATATATCTGCTTCAGAGTTATTCAATCTAGGAATAGAATTTATATTGAAAGCAGCAAACTTATTCATTAAATTCCATACCTCAGATTGGTAGATTTTCAGATGTGGAGACAGACAGTGGATAGAATCTCTTACCTGTCTAACCACTATTTCAAAGTCACCAAAGACAGCCAAGTTTTGAATGTTCATATCTAAAGATTTTCCGAGACCTTGCAGTAAAGCCTCATATTCTGAAGTGTTATTAGTACATTCAAATTCTAGCCTACATGCAATTAATGTTTTGTTACCTGTCGAATCGATAATAACGCAGCTTGCTCCAGCTCCTTCTTTGGACTTTGACCCGTCGAAATAAAGAGACCAAATTTGATTTTCATCGGGTACATGATATCATTGTGTAGAAATTGTTGGCTGCACATATGATACAATCTCGGACTGTTGTTCTGGATTGGTGATAGTTGAAGTCTCGGCCATGAAATTGTCGAAAAAGGTATCCATCCCTTGTACTTCGGGTCACTCAGCAGAAGGTGTAAATGGTTCGTTGGGATCATTCAAATATGTGACCGTGAAATTAAGGTAGTGTTCACAATTTACCTTGATCTTGTTGGGCTTGTCGTTCTCTGGAAGCCATAGGTGAGACCAATCTATCGCGAAATAGCCGTGTAGCTGCTTTGACCAGTCCCTGCTTAAAAACAGACCATACACTTCTGTAATATCCACAACAATAATGTCAATGACTTGATGAACCTTGGGGTTAGACGATAATCTTATAAGCACATTCTTTAGTTCGCCTATAACTTTAACATTAGTCAGAGCAAGTTGTATGATTTTTAAGGTGGAGGGTTCAACTTCGGCGTTAATCTTCTGGCATACAGACCATGGCATCACATTGGATGACACTCATGAGTCTACCATACAATTGTGCACGTTTCTATTAAAGATTTTGAATGTTAACAAAAATGGAGGTACATTCTTGCGAGTGCCAAGGGTGGTAGTTTGTGGCTTTTTACTCGCAGTTTCTAAAGCTACTTTATCTACATTATTTACATTACTTACAAGAAGGCTTCCTTTATCTTGAGGATCAGGATTGTTTTTAGTGGAAGTCTTCTGAGGAACTTTTTTCTGCACAACCTTGTTACCACTTGAATTACCATTTTTACCATTCTCTGAGATATTTTGTAACATTTTTTGTAGCAGAAATGGAAATTTCAATAACTCATAAACAGAAATATTAGCCCTTAACTTTTTAAGATCTTCAACTACATCATAATCTAAGTTGGGGCTCACATGACTCTGTTTAGTTTCAGTTGGTTTAGATTGCTTTGGAGGCGAGGTTGTAGTGTTTTTGGCAGAAGGTTTGTTTGTTGTCTTACTCCTGGTATTATAGGGATGGACTATCTCGAAGTTAGCTTGAAAAATGCTATCCAAGAAGTGTCCAAAAATATTTGGAGAAGACTCCTCTTCTTGAATTGTCTCTTTTTCAACTACCTCCTCAGGAATCTCAGGAGGCATCAAGTTATCTTGGGCTTCTAGAATCGTTTGAAGGGCGCATTGCAGGCTTTCTAGATTAAGGCCCTCGGTGGTTGGATTAGGTCGGTTGGTGGGAAAAGGCTTCTGGAACGGGGGTTTGTAAGGCCCTTTGCTCGAAGAAGCTTCTTCGATCGTCCTTTTTAAGTCTATAACTTGATTTGACAGTTTTTGAACAACTTTAGTTAAGTTTTCTAAATCAGAGCTTTCAGGTTGTGCTTTACTTTGAGTAGATCTAGGGAGGATTTCAATCTTCGTTTTGGGAGAAGAACTAGTCACTGTTTCGTTGTTAGTAGAGTCTGTAAGACTAAGTATGTCTTTTTCAATCTGGCTGGCCTCCTCGAAGGCTTCTAACAACGTGGCTTTCTTAGATCGTTTAACCCAAATAGATATACTTTGATGCAAAGATTTAGTATAGTATGCTATTATAAGATTCTTGGCAGGCATGGAATCCACAGGAATTTGGTTTTTAAGTGTTAAGAATCTTTGATTGAAGTCTTTAACTTTCTCTTTAGGGTTCATTCTTAAGTTAGAAATATCCATGACTAGGACTTCTGGAGGCTTACCGTCTCCGAACTTTTCCAAAAAGCATGACTCAAACTTTTCCCAAGACACGATGGTATGGGGTTGTTGGGAAAAGTACCATGTAGATGCATTTCCCTCGAAAGTATAGGGGAACAACCTACAGACTACGTCTTCATGTTCAACATTGCGGAGTCTTATGGCTAACATAAACTTTTTGATGTGATCTTCAACGATCTGTTTTGAATCAGGGTCAAACTTGGGAAGCCATTTCTCCGGGTGTTTAGGCAAGGGATGTTGAGCTCCAGGTATAGCTACGGCATCCTGGTCGAGCCAAGGTCTAACAGGATTGTTCTGGTTGGCCATTGGTGTAGTGGGTGTGGAAGGCTGAGAAGGGGAATTGTCTTCGTCAGAAGAATCTCCTCCAGAAGAGGAAGGAGATGATGGAGGTGGTGAAGGAGGTATTCCAAATCCTCTTGCAGCAGAAGTGAGGATTGGATCTGTAGGTTTCACGGTGAGGTTAGTGCCTCCAAGTTGTTCTCTGATATCAAAGAAATCTAAAGGTTGGTCCAAAGTTCTATTGGGTTGCCTCAAACGAGCTAAGGCACTATGAGTTCTTATGAGAGATTGGCGGACAATCTCTTGTATATCACCACCTGTAGGATTTGGGGTTACTGGTTCAACTGTGACCCGTGGATCGTCGATTAATGTGGTTGTTGTTTGA
The DNA here is from genome assembly GCA_009831015.1 of Picea engelmannii. Classification (NCBI taxonomy): domain Eukaryota; kingdom Viridiplantae; phylum Streptophyta; class Pinopsida; order Pinales; family Pinaceae; genus Picea; species Picea engelmannii. The sequence continues at coordinate 928,609 of ML776684.1, read as the reverse complement.
GGGGGAAAGTTATCGTTTGAATGACTTCTTGTCACTATAGGTGAGCGATTAGGTGGTGGAGAAGTCTTACGACCGCCTCATGCCATTAATTAACTTCAGGCCCTCCTTCTAGCGCCATTTGTTGACGGGCGAAATTGACCGTCCGTCAACTGGGAGAGTGGATCTAGTCCGGGGTTGTCTAAATAACCCAAGCCGTTTGGGGTAACCCACCCTGACGGTTTTAGCGTCTCCGTTAGCCGATCTAAGTCCTAAGAAAACAAAAGAAAACAACTCTAAATTAACTAATCTAACTAAAAATAACTATTAAAATAAACTAATAAACAAATCTAAACTATTAATATATACAATTCACTACCTAAACTATAATAATTCTATGAAATTTAACATTCAACTATCAACTAAATCAAATCTTAATTCACAAATGTACAATATTTATAAATTACAGATTTATAAGAAAACCTGCAGAAATCAATTGCAAACTGTCCTAAGACAGAAAAACTGTTTTTTGATTTTTATAGTTTTATGAAAAAGAAATAGAATAAAAACTAACTATCTAAACTAAGCAACTAAAATACTAACTCTAACTACAAATCTAAGCTATACATATATCTATCTAAACTAATTAATTTATACTAATAAGCTAACCTGTAATAACGCTTTCCAATTTGTCATGTGTAAAGGATCCAGTTCAGTTGTTCGATGGAAGGAAACCTGGATCTATCCTCTGCCAGCCTCTAGTAAATAGTAAGCAGTAGTGCTCTTTTGAATTTCGATAACAGAACAAACAAGACATAAAATTTACAGCAATCTTATAATTTACAAATCATAACATTTAGATAAATCTGCGTGCAAGGATTTGGACAAAATCATCCAATTAACGAAGAAGAGAAATCTGTGATTCATTAACTGAAACAAGTAATTGTTGTATTTTTAAATAATAAAAGAGATCAGATATGGATAACACATTAATCAAGTCACATCAACCTGCAATAGATTACGATAGCTAAAGTAGTCTATAATCGACTGCAAAATGATATGAATAAAACTTGAAACAAAAGTTTGATATATTGAAAGTGAAAGCTGTTACAAGACATCAACTTTCATCTCAGTCTGTATCACAAATCCATAGTCTGGTTCTCCCACAGTGAGGATGATGAGTTTATTACAAAAAAATGACAAGTATTTAAAGACCTCCCACAGGGTAAAACATCCTTGTGGGAGTTATCAAAATAGTTACAGGAAATCTAGAGATAATCTCCAAACTCTGACTAAACTAACAACCTAAAAAAAACATATCCAAAGTATCTCCCAAACTGCTAGAACATGCCCAATTGATCATGGTAATTCATATGTACCTGAACAAGGACAATAATAGACAATATTAGAGGATATTTTATTGATAAAATTGACAAAAATCTAATTTCTACGACTAGCTACAGAATCTTGTGATTCTGTAGCTGGTCTAAATTGAACACAGAATCATTTCAAAATCAATTTAAATCTTAAAAAATATATTCAAACTATTGAAAAATATTTGATTGCTAAAAGCATCATTCAAATCGACACTTGTATGCAAATTGAACAAACTAAATCGTATTCAACCAAATGATAACAGAGATGGATACACTCTATTTAATTTGTTATCACCAATTCGGGTCAACAGAATCGCATTAGATACTTGACAGCAATGAAGTCGTTTTCATAAACTAATTGAAATCGACACAAATAGTTGCTTCAACCATCAACAAAATCATTTCGAATCCAAACGAAATCAACAGGATCGTTCTTCAAATTGATAAAACTATATTAAACAAATACAAACGATCATCTTAATCGTGGCACACAGGGACGAATCGAAATGGTTTGACAAAATCATTATGAAAAATCATACCAATTAGTATAGCCACACGATTTTTAGCAAATAGATCTTCAACACAGGTCGAATGTAATCCAAATCCAAACGAAAATATCGATTCAATACAAAACAGAGTCGTTCGTGGCTAATTGAAGTCAACAGTGTTGTTTTGAGTGTATTAGATTACATCGTATTCATCAACCCAGTCACTAATAATGACGCATAACACATTTAAAGGATCATACCAATTCAAGCCCACAAAATCGTTCCAAAATCAAATCATAAGAACTAAATCAGAGCTGATGACATCTAACCACAATGAAATCATACCAAATCAAAACATAGCCGTGTTCAGATTTCAGCAAAAAAATCTCCTATACAGGTCAGATACAATCAAAATCAAAATGAAAACAAACCTCATTGATTTGGTTAATTCAAACCAACAGAAATGTTCAAAACGAATCAAACCCAATGAAAACCAATCAATTGCTAAACTGGGCACGACCAAACCACATAACCAAATCATAACCATATTTGACTTTAGTAAAATGAATCTATTGTACAGGATCCACAACATAACTATTTTTTATAGTCAAACCATGATAAAATCATTTTGAATAATGAACTGAACTAATTTGAAAACCAAAACCAAATTCATTATATTAATCCAAGCAATTCATAAAATGAAATTGATATCGAAATTCATACTTGGATAATCAGAAAACAACTCGGTCATGATAATTTGGAATTGACGAAGGCTGTTGCTGATTCGAGATTCCTAAAAATGATCGAACCGGTGGTTTTCTACTTCTTGTCATTAGCTTGAAGTCTGTCCCTTTCTCTCGACAGTACTGCAAGTTGGTTCTCTAAAGATTTGATCTTTGATTGTAATATGGGAATGTCAGTGTAGTAGTGTTCCAGCCACACATCATATTGGTTGCATGATGTCTGCTCGGGCTTCGAAATAACAGTCGAGGGTTTGTTCAAATCACCGAGGGTTTCATTATGAATCTTTATTCCTGGGTAATTAGGATTGTTCTTTAGGCATGGGGGGAAATTAGAAACATAGTCATAGGGTGGCTCAGAGCATAGGCCTTGGGAAAAAAAGTACTCTCCATCTAGGAAGCGCTCGATATCGGAGTCTGAGTCCTCACTGAGAACTATGGGCTTTTGATTGAGGTTTGGCTTAGGTTTATTTCGGGTAAGTCTCGATATCAATCGAGCATTCTTCTTACCTTTGTTATCGACAGTAGGGTTACCCTTGACCTTCTTACTCACAAGCTTATTTACAGCCTTAGCCTTATCTATTGTGATGTCGAGTAGGTTGATATCAGGGCAGACTGAGGGTTTGGGAGAGGGTAAAAGGGCATGAAATGGCACGGGTGGCCCAACCTTAGTTTCACTAACCACAGACTTGTCGATTTGGACAGCCTCTGAATCAACAAAGCCATTTTAGGATAGAAAATCTTGCCAATTATCGTCGTGGAGGTTAAAATGGTGGATGACGATGAGTCTAATCAAACCATGGTGAAACAGGCTGCTATTGGCCTTCTCGCGTTTGAACCTCTTAGCCATTTTGTAAAGACTACGCAGGAAGTAAAATGGCATGTTCAATGGATATCCCATGAAATTCATCAACAGTCGAAGGTGATAGAGAAAAACCAATCCATACCGACCCTCACAGGTCACAAATTGTTTAACCATTATCAAAAGATCGTGCCACCTAGGTTTAAGTGTGGAAATAGGCATACCTTTGTCACGGGATGTGACCTTTCGTGATACGAATAGCAAAGGCCATGGCACCTCGTCGACTTTGGAGTTATTAAACCATCGTTGGCATGTGGTTGCTAGTCCTGTGGCAGAGCTTATGAATTCTTCATTGAGTTCAAGTTGAATGTCACCTACTTTAGCCCTACACCCATCAAAGGTAAGGGTGAATTGTTGTGCAAAAAATAGATTGAAACCCTCAAACCTCTGTACAAACGTGAGCCAACCACTATCCTCTAAGTCCTTGCGGGCGTTATCAAACAGTAATAGAGCTTGACTACCGTTTGGCTCTATTCGCACCACCGGTGCCATAGACAGGAGCACACGGTGAGCGATGTGAATGAGCCAGGGTTTGAATCACAACATACGCAGGGGAAGAATGCTCACAGGCTTACCCAAAACTATCAAAGGTGAAACAGGGATAGGGGAAGACATTAATGACATATCGTGCGAAGGTGGTGGAGCTAGCTCATACATGCAAAACAATCATATCTATAGTGAAACCGTCGGCGCAAATAGATATTCAACCCACTATTGTATAGGTTAACAATTATTCCATTCAATCAACCAATGAAATCAATGGTAAGTGGATTAAACATTTCACGCGAGCAATAGTTATAGTTTCAAAACCAAAGCAATAAATCAAAATCGCACCAAAGGTTTAATTTATATGAACTTTGTGTTGCATGAAACGATTTGTACCAAGGATTTAACCATAACACCAATGTGTTTTTATGAAATCAATGTGCCAAGTGAATCGATCAAAGAACATATAAATCCAATAACCAATGCATCACAAACTCAATCACTCATGAAGTGAAACTGTATAATCAATCAAAGAATGCCAAATGAGTACAGGTTAAGGGGTCTTGCTAACTGTATAACGATGAGTAAATTGGAAACAGAATGGGAATATCGACAAGGAAGATCGCAACAATTTAGTGACGATTTTAATGTGACTTTGAAAACCAGGTTTTCACGCTTGCAGTCATGAAAACAAGAACAAAAGTAAGTGTGCACATAGTGCAAAAATAATAGTGTTGTTTTATTGAAGGATTGCAACAAAAATTAAGGTTTGCAAAACACTGGTGTAGGCAGCTTATAAGGACAGTAGAAAAAATGTGAATCGGCTACCAACACTTCGTCATTTCCTACTTCATTTGTTGTCTTTATGTTTCCCTCTTGTTTCCCCTTTATTGTGGTCGCTTTCCTTCTCCTCGTCGAGTTTTTGTTCCTAAGTATGCGTGCCCTTTATATATCTGGTGCACTGTGCCTCTGTTGGTTCTCTTTGATATCCTGGTTTTTTTTTTGTTTTTTTTTACTGCACAGTGGATGGTCAACTGTCCATGTACAGCGTCAGTCAGTTCCCATTGATCATCCCTCTGATTTATGCGCCTGAAAAGTCTCTCAATTGTACAGCTCCTCCATCTGTGACAAATTTGACTTCGTACAGTCCTAGCCAGTGCATTCTTAGCTTTCCTGGGTGTTGAAGTGATTTTATGTCATACATCAGTACTAGATCTCCTTCCTTAAAAGTTTTCTTCTTGATGTGTCTATCATGCCAAGATTTGTCCCTTGCTTTCTGAACTTTTAGGTGGAACCCTACTAAGATTTGATCCTCCTCCATGGTCATCAATTGATTTAATCTCTCTTGTAATGCACCTCGTTCTGTCATATGTGTAATTGATGCTACGCCCAAGATTGGTACTAAAAATTCTAATGGCACCACTGCTTCTTGACCATAGACCAATTTAAATGGCATGTTCCCTGTCAAATTTTTGCACGTAGTCCTATAGGCCTATAATATTGTTGGTACTTTGAGGTCCCAGTCATCTCTGTTGACGTTATAGATCTTTGCCAATGCATTCTCAAGGATTTTTTTAAATGCTTCCATTGTGCCATTTTCCTGTGGGTGATATGGTGTGCTCTTCTGATGATGGACTTCAATCTCTTCATTCATAGCACTGATGGTGTTTTTTATGAAGTGCATGCCTTGGTCGCTCATCAAAACTTTTGGGCACCCAAATCGAGTGATTGCTTTTTCAAATAGGAAGTGTGTTGTTGTTTCTACGTTGCAATCCTTCACTGGTGTGGCTTCCGCCCATATTGTTAGGTACTCTGTCACAGTGATAATGTACCTAGGTCCTGTTCTTTTTGTTGGTGGATTGATTGGTCCCACAAAGTCTATTTCCCACTTATCGAATGCATGCAATGTTACTTGTGGTCGTAATGGCATCTCGTCCCTTATATTGGGTTTACCTACCCTTTGAAAGACATCGCATCTTTGACAGTACTCCTTTGAGTCTCTGTGAATCATTGACCACCATAGTCATGCGCAAAATACCTTCTTCATGGTAGCTTCACGTGCATAATTCCCTCCTGCTATTCCCTCATGGGATTCTGCTAAAACTCTTGGTATTTCATTTTCTAACACATATCTTAGAATGATGTTATCTGCACCCATTTTGTATAAGTGTCCTACGATCAGTTGATAGTATGCAGCCTAGACTACCAGTTTTTTCATATGTGCAGTGTTATATTCATGCGGCGCAGTACCTGTGATCAAATACTGAATGACATCTGCAAAGTATTCATCAGCGATTTGGACTAAGAATAATTGTGTCTGGAAATTTGTCCTCTAAGTTCATAGGTTCTTCTCCATTTGTGACCCTTGATCGGTGGTCAGGTCTTGCATTCAATTTTCCTAGCTTGACTATTACTTCAAAGTCAAATTATTGAAATAGTAGTAATCATCGACAGATTCTTCCCCCCAACACTGGCTTGTTGACTAGGTATTTAAGGGCTGAGTGATTTATGAACATATTAAATTGTTTTCCTAATAAGTAATGTCTGAACTTCTGCAGTGCATAGACCATAGCTAGGCCTTCCCTTTCTATAGTGTTATAGTTATGTTCTAATTCTGATAACTTTATGCTTGCAAATGCTATCGAGTGATCCAAGTCTCCTGCTCTTGGCTACACCAAGATGGCTCCATGTGTTATGGATGATGCATCTACATGCATGTGGAATGTCTTCTCCTAGTCTGGAAATACTAATATTGGCGCGGTGACCATCTTTTCCTTTAGGGTATCCAGACCGTGTTGGCACTCGTCTTTCCACTCAAACTTTGTATCCTTTCTTAACAAATTTTCCATTGGTGCAGTAATCTATGTGTACCCTTTGATAAATTTTCGGTAGTATCTTGTGTATCCCAACGTCACTCTTAGTTGACAGACTAGTTTTTGTGTTGGCAAGTTAACAATTACTACAATCTTTGTAGGATCTACTAGTAAACCTTGTTTGCATGCTATGTGGCCCAATAGTATCCCAAACAGTGTTCCAAATATGCATTTATTTATGTTTAGTGATATATGGCACTGCCTACATCTCTCTAACATTAGTGGTAAGACTTCTAGATGGTATTTCAACAAACTATAGACTCTCCAATCGTCCAGGTATACTTCTATAAACTGGTGGATGAATTCTTTAAACGCGATGATGACTACTCTGGAAAATATTGTTGGTGCATTCTTCAGTCCAAACGGAATGACTGTGTTCTAGTAGGATCCCCATTCCGTAGCGAATGTGGTCTTGTATCTATCTTCCTATGCTATCTTGATCTGTGGTAGCCTGAGAATCCATCAATAAATGAGTAAGCTTCATGTCCTCCTACGTTCTCTAACACTTCATCTGTGAAAGGTGTAGGGAATGGGTCATGTAGGCATGCATCGTTCAACTTCCTCAAGTCGACACATATCCTTATCCCTCATTATTTTTCATGTACTACCATCGGGCTTATCCATTTTGATTCTTCGACTGGTTCTATGATTTTGGCTTCGATCATCTTGTCGATATCAGCTTTGACTTTATGCTTATATATTGGGTTCAATATGTATGGTCATTGTCTGATCAGTCTCGCTTCAGGTCTGATTGGTATCTTCATCTCTCCTATCTATCCTGCTATACCCTTCATCTCTGTAAATGTTGTTGGAAACAGGTCACTGTACTCGCGCAGCAACTCTGTTATGCTTTCTACTGTCTGCTCATCCCAGTAGTCTCCAATGCTAGCCATTTTTGGATTCTCAATTGTTCCAATGTTGACTTTATTTACCTTGATCGGTATGGAAATAACTTATGATTCGATAGGTGGTCCCTCCATGTCTCTTTCACCTTCTGCTTCTTCGATCTGAATATCGCGTGGATCATCTTCTTCTAGTGCTTCCTCTTGTATATGGTAACATGACAAGATTTCCTTAATTGTCTCTTTATTTCTTTGTTGTTCTTTTGTTATGAGCTTGAATTCTGGTCCCTTTATGAATATCACTCCTCTTATATGTTTAAGAGTTGCATCTATGTTGGGGTTTTCATGTTCGAATGAAAAAGTGATTGTAAAATTCTATTGCAATGTCATCCAAGTCGCAGTTCCTCTGGGCAATTCCTGGTCGGTACACCAGTTCGTTGGTATGCCCTCTAGAGTGTGTATGAAATGATGAGGCCATTCCTCTGGGGGTATCAATTTCCACAGTGTTCTGTACTTCTCCAAGTGTTTCGTTGGTGCCCCTTGTCCATCGTACCTCTACTTCTTGTTGTCTTTATATTATGCATTGAACCGTATGCACAATAACCGTTTGCATTGGTACCAATCTGTGATCGTCTCTTTGTGTGCACCCCACCATCTTGCAAGTGTGGACTTGAGTGTTATATAAAGTGCTAACAGTCTCTGATTCTCTAAGACTTTGTCTTCATAATGTGCCAAGAATGTTTCCAAATCATTTATTCCATGGAATTTGGGTGGTTCCCTTATCTGTGTGCCTACCCATCTTACTGTGTGGTCTATCCGTGCACATCTTCTTGTGGAAACTTCGTGTAACCTTTTTTGCTAGTTTTCTAGATCGGTATCTAAGTCTGTTGCACATGAAGTAATGCTCTACCAAATGAGTATCCCATCTACAGTTGGTTTTACGTAATCCTCATCGCGCGTAGTTGTTATGTACAACTGGTTGATTTCCTCTAATTCTAAGCACGTAGGTTCTATGAACCTTTCCCCTTCTAATGGGTCTAATTGTGTGATGACCCTGTATTCCCCTGATTCAAATGTCATTTTCCTTTACTTCAAGTTTATTATGGCATGGTTGTCAAACGCCCAGTCCAAACCAACCAACATTGGGTAAGGTGTTGTGATGTCCATTATTTCAATGACTTCAAAGTCCGCTTTAGTGCGACTCCATCAAGGTATATTGTTACTCCTTTCAGTCTACCGATTGGTAGGAATCTATGTTGGTTTTCTAGTTTCAATTGGACAGGAAAATATCCTAACGTGGGATCTCCCATGCATTTCCATGTCTTCTTTGGTAATACATTAACTTCAAATCCTAGATCCAATATGATATCTCCCATGTTGAAATCTCCTATATTAGCATTCAGTCTGAACTCCCTACTCGTTCTTCTTCTTGTATGTAGGTGATTGACTGTCTTTTGTTCTAGGTTTTCTTCTGTCTTGATGCTACATTTTTCTAATATGTTTTGCAATATTTTCACAAATGATGGATCATTTAATACTTTTACAAATGATTGCAAAAAGTCTTTGATTGTACTTACTTGTCCCAGGGGTTGCATTTCATTGGTATGATCCAATAATGGAGGCATCTCATACTCTAGTTCTTCCTTATTTTTCTACGCAGTTGAAATCAATGCCATGTCTTCTTTCTCAAATTCTTGTCTTGCTTGCATAAATACCTCATTCTTCTTCTTCCTGTCAAACTGCTTCCTTGGTTCAGTATTCTTCTTCACCCATTGATTTTGTGTTGTCTCTTGTCGGACTGCGTCATTTCCTATTTTAGCTCCTCTGTGGGTAACAATGTTGATTTTCCTTCCTTCATCCCTTGCTACGGCTGAAATCCATTGAACATTCTAGTTGTTCTAGTTCCTCTTTTCCTAGATCTTTACTAATAGTGTCAAACATTCCTCTGTATCATGGTCTGATGTGCGACAATACATACAAGTTGTTGGTGGAAGCGGACATTCTCTTGCATAATGTCCTGGTTGTTGATAATTGTGACATACCACTAGTCCTCTACCTCATCCAAAACCTCCTCCTGCTCTTACTCCACCTCTATAGCCTGCTCGATCTCCTCTCAGTGTGTTGTACTGAGGCGCCTGATTATACTACATGGTATTGTACTGAGGTTGTGTTGTGTTGTATTGTGGTTGTGCGTTATTATATGGTTGTTGCGCAGTATTATACTGCTATTGCGCAGTGTTGTATGGAGCTGGAACTTGATTAAATTGTGGTGCGGCTTGCCTAGTCATCATTTATGCATGCACTCTATATGCATCTTATGTCCTTTCTCACATCAAATTCATAGTTATACAATCTTTGTCGTCGTGGCCCACTGACTTGCAAAAGTTGCAATATGAACTCTTAGGGATTGTCTGGTATTTCTGCATCATCGTGCAGTGATAGGGATCATGACTTAGTTTCTTATAGACTTCGCACCACAATCCTTCTGTTGGTAATGGATTTGGCATTCTTGTTTCCATATATTGCGCGAATGTTGGACATTCATTCTTGTGGTGTCCTTCTGTCCTGCATGTAGTGCACCAAACAGCTTCTCGTTTGTCCTTACTCTTATTCTGGTTTAGCTAGAACGTTAAGTTCTTCAAATCCTCCTTCAGTTCTTCGATAATTGGGTCTATATGCTAATATTGGTTTTCTTCTAGTTGCAGAGCTACCTACAGAGCCTCTGCCTATATCTGAAACTTTTGTTGTCGCAATGGATATTTTAAGTGTGGTAGCAATGAATTGACAAACATGTGTCGATGTTGCATATCAGTCATGAGATATTTCAACTTTCCTTCTAGTCGCTTGAATCTCTGGTCAATCTCCCATACGGATTCTCACAGTTTCTGTCTAATTTTGATCATCTCATTCATGTATTGATCCTTTGAACTCAGCTTCTGGAACTCATTAATCAGTAACTTCTTAATGTTTGCCAGTGTCCTTGTCATCCCAAGTACATTGTTTACATATAGACTCATGTACCAGTCTAATGCACGGTCTCTTAGCGTAATAGATAATTGCACAAGTTTAGTATCGTCATAAGTGATTTGTTTTGCTTCCCAGATCTTGGAACAAATGAAAAAGTGTTTCTCAGGGTCTTTTGTTGCTTCTCCTTGAAATTATGGTAACCTAATGGTGGGATCGCGTCCTGCCATTCTGAATGTTGAACTACTACCTCTGCATGGTGTAGATACTTGACTAGTGTTGCCAAAACTGACTCCTCCAGTTGTTGTTTCTTGTGTGGATGTACTTCCTGCTATCTAACTGCTTCTGAACTTCGGTTGTCTAAACGGTGGTGTTCTCTTTGGTGTATTAGTTGCACATGGGTTTATGGGTTCCACATTGACATTAATATGGATAGGATTTATTCCTTTGCTTCCCACTATTGGACCTCTCGTCTTCCTCTCATATGTTGCACATAGGATTTCCTCAATTTTCTCCACAGCCCGGAGATCCTCTACCTCTTCCTCATCACTCGTCAAGCCCTCCCTCGTGACTACGGCTCTCTTCTTGGTATTCACCTTGTATTGGTAGGGTACTCTGTTATGTATCTTTCCAGTTGTCACCATGATTTGCTTGATCTGGTCGTCATCCATCATGATTGGGTCCAAGGGTTCCTCCTTATTTCCCTTATACTTTCCTCCTTCCATTTCTCCTTTCTATGTCAGTGCTTCCCCCCTTCCCCCATGCACACAGGGAAGTTTAGTTGTCTGACTCCATTGTCATTACACCTTTATTGTATAGAAATATCTACGTATACAATGATTTAATGTACCTTCCTCAAGGTCCGCATAGAAAATCTTACTCCACTGCGCTATACGACTCCATTGTGTCGACTACAAACTCTGTTATAAAACCTGCCATAATATTGTCAAGCCAAAAATCTACTACGCGGGTGAATTTGTTGTTCACCTGCTGTAACTGCTCAATTCGTATTGGTTTCCACTCTAACTGTTGGATCTGGTTCATTGCATGGTTATCCTTCAACCTCAGTATCCACTCCTGCAATAGATGTGGAAAATCACAAAAAAAGACTTCATGCAAATCAGTAAACACGTATTTCTCAAGATATTTGCGGGGTGTTATTCTAGGGTTTCTATTGTCTTTCTTTGAAAACTCCAGCTCTTTGGTTCTTATCCAGGTTTCTATATTTGCTTTTGTGGGATTCCAGGGTCTCAAAATCCCCTTATAATGGCTCATTGCTTTCTTCTTTTCTTCACTCTTCTCTTGCTCAACCTATCTCATATACTCAATCCTCTCATGTTCCTACCAACTGCAACGGAACCATTTGTTGGTTACTATTCTTCTACTATTATGTCTGAGTTTGTATTGACCCAGGGTTCATGTCCTTCAGGTTTCCAACAAAGCCTCTAAAACTATCGGCCCTCTTGGTGAACCAGAAGGAAACATAACACACAGAATGTATTGTGCAGTCTCACTCGATATAGCTTTAATGGATGGTTGCAATACTCATGTGTTTACAACCTAGGATTGAGTGCAAGATATGAGAGTTGTATGTTGAACCACTATTGTAACTTGTAAACCCAATATATTTTCAAATGCGAATAAACATGAAATATAACAACTCATTCATTCATTATAGAAATATTTACTTAAAAACAATAAAGACACACATGCATTTAATCTCATAACAAAGATGTTACAGTGGTTCGCCCCCTCCTGGGCTACGTCCACAAAGATTTGGCTCTCAACTCTTTTATTATAGTCATTATTTCACTACAGTGTTGCGTACTTAACACTCTCCCCAGTTGGGTAAGATCTATATGAGACAGACTAGATCGCACCAAGCTCCTCAGCCTACGATCTAACCCTCAATATCTACCCTCCTCCATCCTCTCTAGCTCAACAACTTACAAAAATAGATCATACAGCAAAATATTACATATCGCAATAACTCATAGATAACTAGCTAAACCCGATAATATTTTGAACTGAGCCGACTATGATACCTCGGTATCTATATTTATATGTTTCTGGCTCTTCAGCCATTACAATACGCTACAAAAACCCTAACCCTAACGTCGTTAGGTCTTCCCTTCATGTGCACGTGTTGTTCTTCCTTCCAGTTGTCACTTTCCTCGTGCATGCTTTCTTTCCCAAAATCATATTTCTTTCTGCTTTGGCCTGCCTCCAACAACTCATCAAACACCTCTTTTCCTAAACTTCTTGAACAAAGAGATTTCATCCTAGGACCACAAATGGGACATGCAAAGTTACCCTTTGTTTGAAGACCTACAAGATATGGATTAAATATCTGACAGCTATTAGTTATATAACAAGGACTTAATATTTAAGAAACAATATGCATAATATTTTCATAAAATTATATACTATTAAAGTGCAGTAGTGTGTTACATACCAAAAAAATGTGTTAGCCATAGTGCATCATGAATTTCCCATGTAAGTATTCCATGAAATTGAAATTGTTTTTTCCCTATTGGTCTAGAGACATTGTACACAGTGATTCCATCCCGTAACTTTTGTATCTCATCGATAAGAGGCTCAATACATGCATTCATATATTTCACTTGGTACTTACCTAATTGGTTGAAAGTACGCGTAATTACTACCTTGCATATGTATAAGAAATAATTCAGTGAATAAGACAAAAGAAATGGCACTACGTAATTCAAACCAACATTGTAAACAAATACCTGGGACAATCATTGCCAACATTGTGTTCTCCCTCTTTATTGACATCCAAGGAGGAATTTTATTGTTTATAACAAAAATAGTCCACACTGAGTAAATAGATCTAAGCTCACCAAAAGGATTGACACCATCGGTTGCCAATGAAAGCCTAACATTATGAGATTCTTCTTTAAAAATCGTCCATCTTTCTTCGATGTTCCTAAATACAGAAGCATATGCAGACATTTGAAGAACACCATATTCACTTTTGTGTTGTGCATGGTAATCCATAAATTTTGTTATGCTTTCACACCTGAATAGTCATTGTAAATGAGGAATTATGAGAATATGATGAAGGACCTTGTGAGGCACCTTTTTTGTTACTTGATCGGTTCAATATCTACTAATTTGACATTGTGGACATTTTGTGTCCAATGCATATTTTCCATAATATATAATATGATCATCAGGACATGCATTAATAACTTGATACTCCATTATGATATATTTCATAATGGAATATAACTCTCGGTATGTGCGAGGTAGATTATTTCATGGTGGTAAGAAAAATCACCTAAGAATATACAGTGTAATACCCCAAGGGCTAGCCCCTGCTGAATTGTAATGATGTTTAAATATGTGTATAGGTTGGTGAGTCGGGTGCGTAGGGGGGTTTGAGGGGGGGTCATTAGGCCTCCCCTTGGGGGTGCAGGGGGAAAAATCCCCTCGCTTGGGGGTTTGGGGGAAGTGGCCCTGAGAAAAAAAAAATGCCTTAGGAAATGTGTCACATTCTTACCTCATTTCTCATGTTGACTCAATGGTTTTCTATTTTTGGTTAAGGAATTAGGGTTGTTAACTAATCTAGGTCATTGGTTTAGGGTTTTGGATGTCATTGGCTCCTATATGTATATTGTATTGTAAACAATGTATCACTATGAATGAATATATAATATGTTGGTTTTCCCGGTTTGGGTTTCTAGGGGAAAAATCTCTATGTAATGTTTGTATTTTCCATTGTATCTTTTATGTTCTTTTACTGAAAATTTGTTTGTAGTAAATAGTGTACAAGGTTAAAATCTATATTACCAACTAGGTGTGCAGTACTAAGTGGAGCCCGGGAATTCTCTGAAGAAATGAAGTGAGAGGAAGGCGAAACCCCCGAAGCTTCAAAGAGCAGAGTGAATCCCCATTGTTCATTAGGAGGGGACATGTGGTAGTAGCTCCTAAGGTCCAGAGGATTCAAGGCATAAACCTTTGAGGTAGAGGACTCCTGGAGGCCCAAAGTTCGGATTCCATATTTATATTTGATCACAAAGAACATGTGGCACCAAATCTCGTAGTCTGGAGGAGTGTTACTCCAGAGGATATGAGTTGCAGAATTTTTGTGAGTCGAGAACTCCTTGAGGGCCATAGTTAATTTCAATCGTTGACCGAGATATGACATGTGGAAGCAAGAGAGGAGATCTCCGATAGCTTGGCACTCTGGTATATTTGTTGTGATGTGCTTTGGAAATTGTCAAATCCAAAGTCCTAGAGCTCCTATCCACCGTAGATCTGAATAAAGAATGAGGACCATAGATCCACTGTTCTCTGCAAGTTTGCCAATTCAATGGTCTGGAATGTTTGTGATGTGCAGAAAGGGAAACCTCTGAAGCTCCAGAGCCCTGAAGTTCCAAGGCTCTAGATAAGCACCTAATTGTTAGGGCTGGATCAAAGCCCTTGGTCACATGAATTTGGGGGCCAAAGAAAAGGGGCTAGCGCCAAAAATTTTGTTTTAAGAACAAGAAAGAGGCTTAGAGAAGGAGCCCGTGGGATTTTTAATTGTACAGACCTACACCTAAAGAAGTAAGGAAGGCCTGTAAACCTGAAGGAGGGATCCAACATGGATCCAAGAGCCAAATCGACTCTGAGTTGGAAGAATCCATGTACAGGATTGCACCACTGAAAAGACAATTGTTCAAGTATTCATAACTTCCTGCTCAAAACTCAGAATTAAGCATGGAAGCAGGAATTGGAAAGGTCTTGAACAGTAGAAGATAATTGTTCACCCAGAAATTTGATCTGAACATTCAATTTCTTAGGAAATCAACAGAAAAGGAGTCTGATATATATTAATGAATCAGAATGGTTCATGTTTTCATGAAATTATTAAGAATAGTTAGCCTGACAAAGCTCTGTTGGTTGCACATTTTTGCAAAATTAAGAGTTGTCAGATCAGAATCAGCACAAATTGCAGAGTGATGGAGGATACACAGGTAGTCTATAGCCAAGAAGATGAAATCAGAGGGTTGAATGTCCAGTTGGGTACGGAAGGAACCAACTCCAATGGACATGGAGGAGGAAAGGAGGAAAACATAAATCTGGCTGAGACCATCAAAAAAATGTAGACAGATGTCTAGAGTCACAAGTCTGATAATGAGGTGTATGAAGGCCAAGAAATAGCATTAATACTTCCACATGAAGTTAATGAAAATACTGGACAGAATTGAAAAGAATTTGGATAAGAAGAGTGGCTCCAACAAATCAGGAAGCCACGAGACCCCTAAGAAGAAGGGAAGGTCAAGGAGTGGTAGTAAACATCACCATAACTTCCAAAAGAATTCACAAAGAAGATCACATTGTAGCTCAAGTCCATCCCTTGTCAGGAAGCATAGGAGGTATGGGGTGGATGAGTTGAAAGGAGAAATGAATAAGATCAAACCTCCTACATTTGATGGAGAGCACAAGAAGGATGAAGATGTTGAGACATGGTTTCTAGGCATGAGGAATTATTTCCAATTGCATAACTATTATTCCCATGCAGAGGGAATGATTGTTATCTATCAGCTGAAAGGAAAGGCATCCATGTGGTGGGATCAGCTTGTGCAAGAGCAGCACCTCAGAGAGAAAAATGTGACTTGGAAGGAATTCAATAAATGAAAAAAACCATTGAGGTAGAGGACTCCTGGAGGTCGGAAGGTCGGATTCCATCATGATATTTGATCATAAAGGACATGCGGCACCAGATCCCATAGTCTGGGGGAGTGTTACTCCAAAGGATTTGAGTTGCAGAATTTCTGTGAGTCGAGAACTCCTTGAGGGTCATAGTTAATTTCGACCATTGATCGAGATATGACATGTGGAAGCAAGAGAGGGGATCTCCGATAGCTTGGTACTCCAGGATATTTGTTGTGATGTGCTTTGGAAATCGTCAAATCCAGAGTCCTAGAGCTCCTATCCATCATATATCTGAATAGAGAATGAGGACCATAGATCCACTGTTCTCTACAGGTTCTCCAGTTCGGTGATCTGGAATGTTTGTGATGTGTAGAAAGGGAAACCTCTGAAGCTCTGGAGCCCTGAAGTTCCAAGGCTATGGATAAGAACCTAATTGTTAGGGTTGATTCATAGCTCTTGGTCACATGAATTTGGGGGCCGAAGAAAAGGGGCTAACACCAAAACTTTTGTTTTAAGAACAAGAAATAGGCTTAGAGAAGGATCCCGTGGGATTTTTAATTGTATAGACCTACACCTAAAGAAGTAAGGAAGGCATGTAAACCTGAAGCATGGATCTAGCATGGATCTAAGAGCCAATTCTACTCTAAGTTGGAAGAACCCATGTACAGGATTGCACCACTGAAAAGACAATTGTTCAAGTATCCATAACTTCCTGCTCAAAACTCATAATTAAGCATGGAAGCAGGAATTGGAAAGGTCTTGAACAGTAGAAGATAATTGTTCACCCATAAATTTGATCTAAACATTCAATTTCTCAGGAAATCAACAGAAAAGAAGTCAGATATATATTAATGAATCAAAATGGTTCATGTTTTCATGAAATTATTAAGAATAGTTAGCCTAACAAAGCTCTGTTGGTTGCACATTTTTGCAAAATTAACAGTTGTCAGATCAGAATCAGCACAAAGTGCAGAGTGATGGAGGATACACAGGTAGTCTACATCCAAGAAGATGAAATCAAAGGGTTGAATGTCCAGTTGGGTGTGGAAGGAACCAATTCCAATGGACGCGGAGGAGGAAAGGAGGAAAAGATAAATCTGGCTGAGACCATAAAAAACTTGCAGACAGATGTCTAGAGCCACAAGTCTGATAATGAGAGGCTTATGAAGGCCAAGGAACAGTAGGAATACTTCCACATGAAGTTAACGAAAATACTGGACAAAATTGAAAGGAACTTGGATAAGAAGAGTGGCTCCAACAAATCAGGAAGCCACGAGACCCCTAAGAAGAAGGGAAGGTCAAGGAGTGGTAGTAAACATCACCATGACTCCCAAAAGAATTCACAAAGAATATCACAAAGTATCTCAAGTCCATCCCTTGTCAGGAAGCATAGGAGGTATGGGGTGGATGAGTTGAAAGGAGAAATGAATAAGATCAAACCTCCTACTTTTGATGGAGAGCACAAGAAGGATGAAGATGTTGAGACATGGTTTCTAGGCATGAGGAAGTATTTCCAATTGCATAACTATTATTCCCATGTAGAGGGAATATTTTTTATCTATCAGCTAAAAGGAAAGGCATCCATGTGATGGGATCAGCCTGTGCAAGTGCAGCACCTCAGAGAGAAAAATGTGACTTGGAAGGAATTCAAGAAATGAAAAAACTCATTGAGTTAGAGGACTCCTAGAGGCCTGAAGGTCAGATTCCATCATGATATTTGATCACAAAGGACATGTGGCACCAGATCCCGTAGTCTAGAGGAGTTTTACACCAGAGTATTTGAGTTGCATAATTTCTGTGAGTCGAGAACTCCTTGAGGGTCGTAGTTAATTTTGACCATTGATCAAGATATGACATGTGGAAGCAAGAGAGGGGATCTCTGGTAGCTCGACACTCTGAGATATTTGTTGTGATGTGCTCTGGAAATTGTCAAAGCTAGAGTCCTGGAGCTCCTATCCACTGTAGATCTGAATAGAGAATGAGGACCGTAGATCCACCATTCTCTGCAGGTTCGCCAGTACGGTTGTCTGGAATGTTTGTGATGTGCAGACAGGGAAACCTTTGAAGCTTCAGATCCCTAAAGTTCCAAGGCTCTGGGTAAGCATCTAATTGTTAGGGCTAGGTCACAGCCCTTGGTCACATAAATTTGGGGGTCTAAGAAAAGGGGCTAACGCCAAAACTTTTGTTTTAAGAACAGGAAAGAGGCTTAGAGAAGGAGCCCATGGGATTTTTAATTGTACAGACCTACACCTAAAGAAGTAAGGAAGGCATGTAAACATGAAGGAGGGATCCAGCATGGATCCAAGAACCAATTTGACTCTGAGTTGGAAGAATCCATGTATAGGATTGCACCACTAAAAAGACAATTGTTCAAGTATCCATAACTTCCTGCTCAAAACTCAGAATTAAGCATGGAAATGGGAATTGGAAAGGTCTTGAATAGTAGAAGATAATTGTTCACCCAGAAATTTGATTTGAACATTCAATTTCTCAGGAAATCAACAGGAAATAAGTCTGATATATATTAATGAATCAAAAGGGTTCATGTTTTCATGAAATTATTAAGAATAGTTAGCCTGACAAAGCTCTGTTGGCTGCACATTTTTGCAAAATTAACAGCTATCAGATCAAAATCAGCACAAAGTTCAGAGTGATGGAGGATACATAGGTAGTCTATAGCTAAGAAGATGAAATCAGAGGGCTGAATGTCCAGTAGGGTATGGAAGGAACCAACTCCAATGGGCGTGGAGGAGGAAAGGAGGAAAACATAAATCTGGCTGGGACCATCAAAAAATTGTAGAAAGATGTCCAGAGCCACGAGTCTGATAATGAGAGGCTTATGAAGGCCAAGGAACAGCAGTAATACTTCCACATGAAGTTAATAAAAATATTGGACAGAATTGAAAATAAGTTGGATAAGAAGAGTGGCTCCAACAAATAAGGAAGCCAAGAGACCCCTAAGAATAAGGGAAGGTCAAGGAGTGGTAGTAAACATCACCATAACTCCCAAGAAGTAAGCATGAGAAATATTGGCTGGTACAGCTGGCTACAGGAGCCAAGAGAAAAGTTGTTGAGTTGGTTAAATCATGTCTAGTGGACATGAATGGGATAAGTACCAAGGCAGATTTGAACATCCTTCCATTGGGTTCATATGACTATCTAATTGGTATGGATTGGTTGGACCAACACCATGTTGTCTTAGATTGTCATAACAAGGCATTTACTTACCTAGATGAGGAAGGGAACCCAAGGGAAGTCCAAGGGATTCCTAGGGAATTTATTGTCTGAGAGATCACAGCAATGTAGCTGAAGAAGTGTTACAAGAATGGTTGCCAATTATTTGCAACTCATATGGAGGAAGCACTTACAGATAAGGTGCCAAATATGGAGGATCATGCAGTCCTGAAAGATTTTGAGGATGTGTTCAAGGAGATACCAAGACTACCCCCAAAGAAAGATATTGGTTTCTCTATAAATTTGATGCATGGAGAAGCTCCAGTATCAAAGACTCCCTACACAATGATTACACCAGAGTTGAAGGAGTTTCAAATGTAGCTTCAAGAGATTTTGAAGAAGGGGTATATATGCCCAAGTGTGTCACCTTGGGGTGCCCCAGTGTTGTTTGTAAAGAAGAAATATGGGACATTGAGATTGTGCATCGATTTCAGACAATTGAACAAAGTAACTATAAAGAACAAGTATCCTTTGTCAAGGATCAATGATCTCTTTGATCAGTTAAAGGATGAAAGCATATTCTCAAAGATTGATCTCAAGTTGGGATATCATCAAGTAAGGATAAGAGATGAAGACATTAGTAAGACCACATTCAGGACAAGGTATGGTCATTATGAATTCACAATGGTGCCATTTGGATTATCAAATGCACAGATTGTTTTCATGTGTTTGATGAATGGTGTTTTCCGGGAATATTTAGACAAGTTTGTCATTGTCTTTTTGAATGACATCTTTGTATATTCCAAGTTAGAAGAAGAACATGAGCATCATTTGAGGATGGTGTTACAAGTGTTAAGAGAGCGCCAGTTGTATTCCAAATTGAGCAAATGCTCATTTTATTAAAACATAATTCACTATTTGGGTCATATCATATACGAAGAAGGGATAGCATTGGACCCTGATAAGATTGAGGCCATTAAAGGGTGGAAAACACCTAAGAATGTGACATAATTCAGATCCTTCATGGGTTTAGATGGCTACTATAGAAGGTTCATTGCTGGGTTTTTGAGAATTGCTTACCCAATCACTTCCTTGCAAAGGAAGGGGGTGAAGTTTTAATGGACAACAGAATGTGAAGAGAGCTTCCAGCAATTGAACTAGTTGTTAACCAGTGCTCAAATTCTGAGAATTGATGATCTGAATGAAGATTTCATGGTTTTCACATATTCATGCAAAGAATGACTTGGTGGAGTCCTCAGTTAAAATGGGTTTGTGATATGTTTTGAATCCAGAAAATTGAAAGAGCATGAAAGGCTCTATGCCACTCATGATTTGGAGTTGGAAGCAATAGTGCATGCCTTGAATAAGTGGAGGCACTACCTCATGGGAAAGAGGTTTGAGCTAAGGAAAAACCATAATGGTTTGAAATATTTCTTTGATCATCCAAATTTAAATGTTAGGCAGAGCAGATGGTTGGAATTCCTCTACGAGTATGACTTTGATATTAAGCACATAAAAGGAAAAGAGAACAAAGTGGTTGATGCACTCATCAGGCGAGTGCATGAACTTCATGCTACAGGAATTAGCATGTATCAGACTGATCTTAAAGGAAAAAATTTTGAGGCTACAAAAGTTGATTTGCAGTACATGGAGTTGGTAAAAAAATTAAAGCAAGGTAAAATGCAGCAGAAAGTTGAAGATTATGAATTGGGTATTGATGGAATTCTCTTGTACAGGAACAGAATTTATGTACCCAATTCTCTTGAATTGAGGAGTGCGATTTTAAAAGAGGTGCATAATGTACCTTATGTAGGACACCCAGAATATCAGAAAATGGTTGCAGCAGTCAAGAGCCAATATTATTGGCCAGGCATAAAGAAGGAGATTGTTGAATACATTGCTAAATGTTTGGAGTGTCAAAGGATCAAGGTTGAGCATAGACACCCAGATGGGTTGCTGTAGCCATTTCCCATTCTTGAGTGGAAGTGGGAAGTGGTGACAATGGATTTCATCACCAAATTTCCCAGAAAAAGCAAGCAGCATGATGTTATCATGGTAGTGGTGGACAAGCTTACTAAAATTGCCCATTTCATTCCTATGAAGGTTACTCACAAGGCAACCAATGTTGTTGATATTTATATGAGGGAAGTAGCATGTTTGCATGGCATACCCAAGACAATTGTGTCTTAAAAAGACCCAAATTTTACCTCAAAGTTTTGGAAGGGGTTATTCAAATGGTTCGGAACAAATCTGAACTTCAACACAGCTTATCATCCTGAGTCTGATGGGAAAACAGAAAGGGTGAACCAAGTGATAGAGGATATGCTAAGGATGTGTGTGATGGACAAACCATCTAAATGGGAATATTATCTACACTTGGTATAATTTTCCTACAACAATGGGTATCATGCATCACTGAAGATGAGCCCATTTGAGGCACTTTATGGAAAAAAAAGTTTAACACACCTGTAAGTTGGGACAACCCAGCTGACAGAGCAGTGATTGGGCCATATTTGCTCAGATAAATGGAAGAGAAAATGCTAAAGATTAAATAGAATTTAAAATCTTCCCAAGACATGCAGAAAACCTATGCTGACAAGAACAGAACTCACAGAGAATTTAAAGTGGGTGATCATGTTTTCTTGAAGGTGAAGGCCAACAGAAGTTCCCTAAAGTTGGGAAATTGTTCCAAGTTGGTAGCCAAATATTGTGGATCATTTGAAATCCTAGAGAGGATTGGACCAGTAGCTTACATGCTTCCATTACCTGCATCTATGTCTATACATAATGTATTACATGTATCATTGCTTAAGAAATATATACCTAATGCTAATCATGTTATTGATTGGAATGTGATTCAAGTGGAGCAAGAAAGCGCTTTTCAAGTGCATCTGGTACACATTATGGACCGAAAAATAAAACATCTACGGAATCGAGCCATAGGGCTTGTAAAGGTCCAATGGACTTGGTACGGTCCTGAGGATGCAACTTGGGAGCATGAATATGTTATGCAGGAAGAATACCCACATATTTTTGAAGATTTTGGAAATCTTGTTGATGTTATGCAAATGAGTTGCACTGAGGATAGTGAAAAAATAAGGGGACAGGATTGTAATACCCCAAGTTCGAGCCCCTGCTAAATTGTAATGATGTTTGATTATGTTTATAGGCTGGTGAGCCAAATGTTTATAAGTTGGAAGGCTTATGTGTTTATTAGGCTAGAGAGCCTAGATGCTAAGGCCAGTGAACCTGATTTTGTATATGTAATTATGCTTATCATTAATAAAAATACATCATTGTGTGTATACCGACCATGAAGAAAGAGTTATGGGGGACTAATATCTACTAGGAAGGGAAAGGGAAGGGGGTTGTCAGACTAGGAAGTAGGGGCTAAGCTTGGGGGGTTAACCCAAGGGAATATTATAATGTATTTCCTAAATTATTAAAGTTTTTGAAATAAACCATGTTATCCTAAGTTCCTTTGGGGAGAGGAACGAACCCCGGGTGGAGAGGAACGAGCTCCTGGAAAGCCAAGTGTCATAGAGGACGCATGCAGATTTATGTGGGAAATTCCAGCGTTGTGGGGGTTCGCCAGTTATTCTTGTGATCTCTCCTCATGAGTTCACTCTCACCATTCTTACAATTCTTACCATTCTTACCATATTGGTCATTCACTCATGCACTAAGCAGGCACGCAGTCAGCCATTTTCACCATTGTTGAACCCTCTGCCATTATGAACCTCTGTAATTTTTTGAGCCATTCTTTTCCTTACCCATTTTTTCTACTGTGGTTACTTGGTTGATTTAAGAGTTGGATAGAAGAATCAGGTTGTCAGGCATGTGGTTTGAAGAGGCGGGTTTTTAGGATCGTGGGTTGAAGAAGCAGGTTGTCAGGCATGTGATAAACTCTCTCCAGGTGAGAGAGTTTGTTGGGGAAGTGATATATCCTAGAGGGAGTCCAGCAGCAGCTATAGAGCTCTGAGAATTATTGATCCAGCGTGTTGTTGAAGCCTTGGAAGGGAAGTGGAGCAGTCGATAGATTGTGGAATAGTGAAGGAGTGTTGGAAGATTGGTTGTTGTCATTGATGTCAACCCTAGTCATGGGTTTTGGACCAGAATATTGATGAAGTTATTTGGACATGAAGGAAAATGAAAATGAAGATACAACACCCATGGATGGATAGTATACATCATGCTCTTTNNNNTGGTATGTGGCACGTCACGTGGATCCTCATGGTTGAGGAGAAATGAATTTTTGAAGATGACAAAGTGAATTGTACATGTAGGCCCTGAAGACAATTAAAGAAAAGAATTACAAAATAAGAAAGTGTCAGGTCGGACCTAATGTTAAAA
>ML776684.1:876769-897096 GCA_009831015.1 Picea engelmannii | reverse complement strand
AGAGGGGAGGAGGAAGAGAGTGAGAGAGGAGTTGAGCATCAAATTCACATTTTCTATGTTTGAGGAGGATATTTTTAGGGATCGAGTAAATATTTCATATTTTGTAAATTCAGATTGAGATTTCTTGTATAGATGGGTGGAAAAAAACAATGATATTGTAAAAACAAGAAATGAATTTTTAAGTGTTATTTCAAGATATAAAAGTTATTCAAAGTTATTTTTTAAGTTATATAGTTTTATGCTACCCAAGATGACACTTTTGGCTCAAATGCAGGAAAAAAAAATTATAATATCAAACGGTCAATTCTTCAGATTCCGGCATCGCCTCATTTTGTATCTTTGGAACTCCTTCAAGTTCTCTCACGCCAATTGTAGTACGTCTAGATTTTCTTGATAATTCATTTATCTCATTGAATTTATGTTATGTATGCAGGTGTAGTTTAATAATTGTTCATTGTATTTTGCAGGATCAAGATTCAGGATCGAGTTTAGATGCTCAAGATATTCTCATGGACCCAAAATTATGCAAGCTCTTATCAAGAGAAAGATACTGCAAGCAGATGTTTGATGAAAATGGACAGCTTCTTTACCCTACCTATCCTAACATGACATCTTCTAGAAACTTTCCTGGGTCAACAGTATTACACCATGAATTTCATCTCTTTTATGTAGACAACCCCATAGGGTGTAAGAAAAACATGATTGAGTAATTGTATTTTTGGATTTTCAAAGGAATTAATGTAAGTGTAATACTTCATTTGACAATTGTTTTGTAAAGGAGTTGGTTTTGTGTTTATTTTTGGGAAAAAAATGCCCATGATTCTAATAAGTGTTTTGTATAATGTTTGAACATATTAAAAGTATTGTGTTACTAATATTATTGATGTAATGTTCAATATTTTTACAATCAGAATTTTGATTATGAGCGACCTCTCCCCCATCTACCATTGCACCCTACTATGATGTCAAGTCGTGAGCTTTATACTAAATGAAAAGATCTCAGAGAGGTGGCATACCAAGGATGGTTGAAACAACCACCTATTCAATTCCTGCTATGTCACGAGTCACCAATTCAAAACCTAGACAATAACACTAGTTCTTTACATGTTGGGGATGAAAGCAATGATATATAGGTTGGTATGGATGATTTCTTGTGGGATACCCAGGCCATGGAGGGAATGTTGTTAGATGCATTCCAGCAAAACGAACTTGGGGATGACACTGATGTCATAGATGCCTTCAACAAAATTCTGAAATCTACTTCCACCACCCCTCTAATTGGTCCAGTAGTAGGGACAACAATGTTATTGTACAACTTGAAAGCAATGTATGGTATGTCAAACACATGTTTCTCAACAGTTTTGAGGTAACTAACTATTAATTCCCCTAAATGTTTAAGGAATCTTGTCACACAATGAAGGAAGAAAAGGGTTGATTTTATTCATGCTTAATGATAGTGTAAATTTATATTGCCAACTAATTTCAAGTTACTTAAAGATAAGGTACATCCAAGTGATAATCACTTGCTCGATAGTTGTGCAAAGGCAAAGCAAATGCTGAAAATGTTGGATGTTGAGTACATATCATACCATTCATGTACAAATGATTGTATTCTATACAGACACGAATATGTGGACAAAGACATATGTCCAAAATGTGGGCATGACATGTACCATAAATAAAAAAAACAAGGGTAAGCCACATGGTCCTCCTCATAAGATATTGAGGAACGTGCTTATAATTCCAAGGATTAAAAGTCTCTTTTGTTGCAAACAATTAGCCATGTTGAAAGGGTGGCATGCCTCACATAGAAGTGAGTCTAGATTTGTGTGAATCCTAGTAGATTCAATAGCCATGAAGCATATAGAGATACATGGACCGATAAATTCAATGATGAAGTATGGACCCTCTGATTGAGCATAGCTATGGATGGATTTAACCCTTACTCCCTCCAAAACACCAACTATTATGTTCGACTAGTGTTAGTAATCAATAACAATATCCCTCCATGGTTGTCTGTGAAGAATGAACATCTTATATTGGCTCTTATAGTCCTGGGTAGAAGAAAAGTGAAGAGAATGGATGTCTACCTCCAACCATTGATTGATGAATTTAAGAAATTATGGGAAGGGATACATGTATATGATGTATCAATCCCATCCAAATGGAGAGGTGTTTTACGTTGTATGGCATATGTGTGTACACCACACGTGGTTATCCAGGACTAGGAGTTTTCTCTGGTAAGCATGTTCATCGATTTGTTTACATCTGTAATTTTATTTGGCATACTTCATTTGGTGCAACTATATTTTTGACACTAACATTTTATGTATACAATAACATCGCAGGTCTTGTAACAAAAGGGTATCATGGATGTAAATGTTGTGGACCTTCTATAAAGTCTAGGTGGTCCAAATACCTATGAAATTTGGTGTATGATTATTCGAGGGTAATCCTCCCAAAAGACCATCCGTATAAAAGAGTTGCATCTACTTTCAATGGTAAACCAGAGAAAACCCGGAGACCTGAAATAATGACACTAGCAGATTGGAATAGGGCATATGACACAAAGAAGGAGAAGGAAATGGTATAATTTTTGTATTCCAATGGGGAACCTATGTTCGATGATCGTGAATTTTTTGACACCTATGTTGAGAAAATTTCCAATGGGATGAAAACGAAATATGTATTTTATGAGCTTCCATATTGGGAGCATATTAAGATTGGCCACTTACTAGATCCCATGCATATATTTGAAAATGTTTCATCTTCTTAATGGAGGCACACATCATGGATTAAAAGAGATGCATTGGTTGTCAGGGGAGATATTATTGCTTCGAATACTAAAAGAGACATTGACCAAGAAATGAAACTAGAGGAGAGGTTGGTCCCTCTTGGTCTTTTAAGGAAGGTGATGTCCCATAGATTTTGAAGAAATATGATCTTCCTATGGTGAAGGATGTTATATTGGGTATGAAGGAACCTTCTTTATATGGGTCAAATCTACAACATTGCTTCACTGTAGACAGGAATTTTTCAGGGTTGAAATCACATGACCATGTGAACCTTTTAAGGGTATGTATGTTGAATACATGATTCTTCTTCTATAATAACATTGATAAAAATATGTTATGCACTCACAGTTTTGTGGAAATTAATGATGTGTGTGTCTATTTTGTAGTTTCATTATCCTTTGCTCATGCATGGTTGTGTGAACCATGACTTCCCCTAGGACCTACAACATGACATATCAAAATTATATTCATTTTGTATTTTTATATACATCGGTGAATTTAGAAATGGATGTCGTCAATAAATTCATTTTTTACAATGCGGAGGAAACACCACCATGGGTCATGTTGTATGAAGAGAAAAGAAGGAAATGGGACAATGACAGGAAATCATTCAGATGGTTGAACGTTAGAAGAATGCCTTATCCTAATCATTTAAAATAAAATATTCCAAAAATATGTACCAACAGTTGGGTGGCTGACTAAATACAACAGAAGTATGTTGTGTTCGATCATAACCCACGTGGAGAAGATATGGATGCACTAAACATAGGGATCAGGTGCAACAAATCTATAATAACCTCTTTGAGTACCACGTTCTATTTATATTATTTCACATTTCAATTGTAACACGTATTATGTTTTTATTAATGCTTCAGTTATTATACATGTGACATCGTCCTTTTTTCACATTTTTACAGGTGCATTTGTTCCCATCTATGTGGGAATATGGACATCATTTCCACACTGAGTATGTTGATGATGGACACATCACACAATATTGTGGAGTGGAGGTCGAGTTCGACCATTCTAGTCGTACTAGCCACCGTGATGAAAACCTGAT
This sequence comes from Picea engelmannii, assembly GCA_009831015.1. Lineage (NCBI taxonomy): Eukaryota > Viridiplantae > Streptophyta > Pinopsida > Pinales > Pinaceae > Picea > Picea engelmannii. The sequence continues at coordinate 893,241 of ML776684.1, read as the reverse complement.
AGAGGGGAATTTAGGTTACATTGGAAAGATACAAGAGATCATGCAAGTGGACTTCCCATTGTTTCAATGTGTTATTTTTGTTGCAATTGGTGGGATACCTTCAACTGAAGAAATGTAAAGGAAGATAATGATAGTGGGATAATATGTATTAACTCTAAAAAAATGTGGGTTGAAAGTAAGGAGCCTTATGTTTTCCCAAAAAATTGCAACCAAGTGTTTTTTTACCCACATGTGTTGGATGGGGATTGGTGGTTTGTAGTGAGACGTGATCTGAGATCTAAGCATATTTTTGAGAACAATAATGTTACAATTCCAACCAAGGAAGATAATCAGGGTGACGGAAACGAATAGTGATTTGTAAATGATTTGTTTGGACATTTATATTGTGGATGTGTCATTTTATTATGGGTATCTATAATGAACAATTATGGTTTTTTTTTCCTTAATTTTATAATTATGTTGGATATGAAAAGTTAACAACCATTTACAACCACCATATTGAAAATACATTAAATAGATGTACATGTTATAGCAAGATTTGCCTCACCCTATGCAAGTTTGCTCAGAAAGCCTTTTTCCATTTCCCTATGCAGACTTGAAGTCCCTTTTTGCAAATCCTAGAGCTAAAAACAATATGTTTCCACATATACGTGCCCTAACTATTATACAACATGTGTATACGTAGGTTTCACCATTACAGCCTGCGTACATCGGGTTTTGTTCCCAAAATTAAAAAATAGTGTCGGGTTTCCATGTCACGTCACGAGATCCATGATCCTTGACCTTCCATATACTGGAAATGTTCCGACTCGGCCCTTCAGTTCCATTTGAAGGCTATAAATGGGCCATATCCAAGATGTGGAAAGGAGGAGAAGAATTCAACTTTGAGAGAAAAGTTACTCTGGAGAAATTATTCACTTCATATTGAGTCTGCATCCCTTTGTCCTTTTAAGTCTGAACACATTGTTTAGCCCTCAAGCTCTTCCCTACTTGATTGAGAACCTGAGCTTGCCTTTGGTGGAGGATTGAAGTGGTGGAGGCCTAGCTGGAAGGGACTTAGTTTCTCGGTTCTGAACCATGCTGACACAGAAGTTTGTAATTCATTCACTTCTACTGATTACATTTTAATAGAAATACTATTTTCTCATCTAATTAATATCTTGAAAATATTTGAAATGTTATTCCATGGGAATATTTGTTATGAATGTTGATGGATTATGCTATTGAATGTGCTAAATTTATATATTATCACCATATTCTTTTGTTTCTTGGTTGTTGAGGACAAGTTGCAGGTGTATTGCTTTGAGTCAAGTGCTCAACAGTGGACTTCATCGAACGTCTAGACGAGGTAGGATCTTTATCTTGTCATATTAGCATATTTTCTTATATAGCATACTTGAGATTAGAGTTGATTTCTGCATTCATTTCCATCTATTGTGGTTTACCCCTTTCCATAGAGATATTTTCCTTGTAATAGAATTGGCAACCATACTGAGGATAGAATCTTCTTTTCAGGGTTTGGAGTGTTTTTCTCCTTTGATTGGTCTCATTTATATTGAGTTTCTTGTCATCTGATTGCTTGACAGCCTCTGTTCATTTTGAGTCTGATTTTCTTAGCCTTATCCTTAACCTGGCAGTGTTTTAACACAAATACGTGGGTTTTTACCTGATAGTCACGTACATATGCGTGTTTTCCTTCTGCAAGAGGCGTATATACACAGTTTTCTCATGAATAGTCGCGTACATCATCCTTTTTTACTTGGTTGTTGAGTTTGATGTTTGTTGGGTAAGTTTTGATGGTTGTTGAGTCTTCTTGGGTCTCTGTTATGACTGTTAAGTGCCTGCAAAGTGATAGGAAACCTTTCTTTGATTGAATTTTTGGGCGATGCCTTTGTCATCGTCCTTTTCATTATTTTTCCTTGCATCTTGGGCTGGGTGTTTGCTTCTTGATATCCTACTTGGTTTGTCTCTGTTTACATACAGTAGAATATTTATATCAAGTTGTTGTTCAGTCCTTGCATTTTCATTCTTTTATATTGAAAATACAAAAATAGTAATCATTTTGCATTGTTGGCATTTGCTCTTTTGGGTCCTTATCATTGATCTTAGTACATGTATAGAAAGATTGCATCTTATTTTGAATTGCGGAACTAAATTGAAAATTGCATTTTGAAAAGCTTATCATTTATTAAGAATTGAAGTTAGGACTTTGCATTTTATTCATATTCATTTATTTTACTTGTTGAGTCATAACATCGTCAATTTCACAACCACACCTTTTTGAGTAAGCATCTCCACTAAAAGAAACGCTGATAATTTAAAATTGATTAGAAACGATTTTATTTTCTAGGGTGCACAAATTAGCTTAGGATTTAGAGCCTTGGAATAGGATTTTGTGAGTAAACTTCTCCAAGGCTATTAAATCAACATATTTGTCTAACTAAGGGAGTGGTGAAATCCATTGTATAATTGATAACATCTGGAGGCTCCACTTACACCGGAGTTAAGCACGAGGTTGTGTGAGGTTGGTTGAGTGGATATCCCCCCAATACCTTCTTAGCGTCAGATATATTTCTGGGGATCTATTCGTATATGGGTATCTTGCTAGTACCTTTACCTCTATGAGAGGTGGTGCTTTCGAGGTTTTAGGCTTTGTTACCCTGCCCATATGGTAGACCTGGCTTACAATTGTTTGAATGTGCATCGGTTATATTTTTATTGCTTAGTTGCTTGACATAGGTACCACATAGGTTACTTGCAGGAGTTATTCTGCAGATACCCTGGGTCAGATAAGGGTCGAACAGCACACAGCCTTTATGGAGGATTACCTCTCCGGGGGGATCTGACTGACTAGTTTTTAAGCCCATGAGGGCCCTTATAATTGATTTTGATCCCTCCAATATTTTGAAGGGAGTCTCAGGCCCCTCTTGGGCGAGACATACCTACTTTAGGGAGGGAGTCCCCTTTCAGCCAATTTATCTTGTTTGTGTGCATATTGGCCTTTTTTGTTTATTTTGGTGTGCTCTTTGATTATTAGTTGGCCTTAGGATTTTTTATTGTGTCATGAGTTTTCATTCCTATGGTTAGTGGAGTCCCCGTGACTCCCTCAGTTAGTGCTACCCAACCCATGGTATTTGCTCATTCCATGGGGACGAATCCTTTTGTATTTTCGAGTGGTACACTGAATCATGATACTCAACCAATACCTTGGGCCTCTAATCATTTTTCTCATGGTATGCCAGACATTTCTTCACACTTGCCATCCTCTGTCTCCTCTTATTATGTGAATCCTAGTTTTGGGCCTGGGGGCATGCTACCTCCTTATTCTCCCTTTTTGTTTGGTGGGAGTTATATCCCTCAACCAACTCTTACGGAAGGAGGTTGGAATCTTCTTTCCTATGGATCCTATCCTAGCTTCACTTTTCTAGGAGAAAGTGCTCAAATGGGTGGTCATTCTACTTATTACACTCCATCCATCTATCCTTCTTCTGCTATGTCGGTTCCTACGAATGATTTTCCCATGGTGGACCTTCATCTATCCTCTGGTGTTTCATCCAGGGGGAGTTATTTTTATAGTATGGACAACCCCCTTCATGAAGTTCCTTCGTCTGGGGGCAACATATATCCTCATATGAGTAACCCTTGTCATGTCACTTTCTCTTTGCAAGTGGATTCCTTGGTGTCGATGCCCTTACACCCCTTTATGAATCAGTATGGAGGAGGATACTATCCTGCCAAATAGGGCCATGGTGTATACTAGAACCCTTCCTGGCCTGCAATTTCTCAAAACCAGTCTTTCCCGGAACCTTGGTCTCAACTCCCGCAACCAATCGTTGCCAATCCAGGCATTGCAAGTCATACTAGCATTATATCACCAACCTCTACTATTCATATTGGAAATTCATCGACAACCTCTGCAAGTCATGTTGAACACCAACAACCAGTCATTGCAAGTCATGTTGAAGAACAACAACCGGTCATTGCAAGTCATGCTAGGGGCACAAATCTAGTCATTGCTAATCACACTGCACATACATCGCCAACCTATGCTAGTCATATTGGGGATTCATCACCAACCTCTGCTAGTCATGTTGGGGATTCATCATCAACCTCTACTAGTCATGTTGAAGGTTCGATACCAACCTCTTCTAGTCATGTTGGGCATTCATCACCAACCTCTGCAAGTCATGTTGGATATTTTCTACTAGCCTCTGCAAGTCATGCTGGGAGCATGTCACCAGCCACTGCAAGTCATTCTAATGGAATTCATATGATTGAGAATCCTATACGTGTAAGACGTAAGCCCAAGTTCCTTTGTAGTCTTTGCAAAGGATATCACCTTACTCGTTTGTGCCTTGCTATTGTTGTGGTACAAGAAGTGTGGTCCTCTCCTGGGGGCCCTTCGGGTTCTAAGTCATCTTGGGCTTCCCAACCTTCTTTGGTTGATACAGTGGTCATGTCGATGCAATATTCAGCTGACACCACTCTTATTTTTGGGGGTGATGCGTCTCTTAACCTTGTTGTCTCACATCATGTTCAACCAATAGTCATGTCGATGCAATCTTCGGCCAACACCACTCTTATTTTTGGGGGTGATGTGTCTCTTGACCTTGTTTTCTCGCATCCTATTCAACCAACAGTTGAAGAAGTGGGCATGTCAATGCAATATTCGGTCGATCCCACTCTTCTCTTGGAGAGTGACAAGCCTAAGGAAGTGACATTGCCAATGTAATCTTCAGTCAATACCACTCTTCTTTTGGAGGGTGATGCGTCCTTCGACCATGTACTTAGAATTTATAGTCATGTACCTTCTGAAAAAGGGAGCATTCTACTCTATTTGAGCATGCTCCCTCCAAGTCCTAGGGTGGTTTTCTTTGATTGGAATGATCTTGTAGAGCCTCGACTTCCTTCTTCTACACCCTTCTAGATAAGGGGCATTCTTCAATATATTGTAGATAAGGTAACCTCTGCAAGTATTTTATCCTCCTCGACTTGGAAAGCTTTGGGTTTTCCCAATCTTGTGTCAACTATCTGTGAGTTGTTGACTTTAGATAGAAGTCTTGCATGGGATCCTTGGCCTCCCCCATTATATGATGCTTAGAATAGCATCCTTTGAGTCTTGTTTAAAATCTTTTCCGACTCTCTCAAAAAAAGAAAAGATTGTCGAGTGAACTTGTCTCTTTCACACTCGTTAATTGGATTTGAAAGGACGTCTATCTGGTGTAAGTTTAACCCTTTTTCGAACCAAGTAGACTAATTTCAAAAAAGGAATACTCTAGTCACCAGTGGCTAGAAGAGTTCCCCTGGGTATTGTTTTATACTTTTTCGGGCCTAAGGGACTAAATTTACGAAAAATGACATTCTTTGGAGATAAGTTGTAATTGCATCTCATTCTCTTGCTTGTATTATTGAGCCTATTTTTGGTTCTCTCTTTCGCATTATAAGCATGTCACCTCAGCAGTTTGCATCATCAACCAAGCAAAGCCTTGTTTATATCATTTGCAGCTTGACACCCTATACCCAAGAGGAAACATTCCCCCGAGTGTCCATATTCTCCATGCACCTCCTTGCATTGAGCATAGGTATGTTCCACTGCTGGAACTAGTTGCTTACTTGTGACACTTGTTTCCTCCTATGTATCATAGTATTCATTTGACTATTAAAAAAAATAAATAGATGGGAAGGAAAAGAATATTATCTTATATTGGCAGCAGTCATGTCGCCTTTGAACAGATCACCAACTTTTGATTCCACTTTTCATCAAAATTTTGGGTTTAGAGTGACTTTAAGAAGTTGAGCTCGTTAATTAGAGTTTACTACCCCGACTAGTTACTCTTCCAGCTCCTGTGGAGAGTTTGATTGGTGCCTCCTGTATCACAAAGTTTCATCATTGAGTCTATGCTGCCAAAGTCTTCCATATGTCTCATGCTCTTGTTCAAAAGATGTCTATCAACCTATGTCATCCATTCCTTGGAACTCTTGACTTTGCATGTCGGCCATACCCTCAGTGTGTCTGAGAGTTACATGAAGTTGTAGTCCTATCGTGCATCCTGTTCCTACTTTCACCATTGGTAGGTAAACTTGAACCCAGCAGTTGGCATTTCATTATTGGTCGTTGACTAGGGGGTTTCCCTTGTGTTCGACGGCAAGAAATATATTCACACATTGGGATTCATGCAGTGTCTTGGATGCCATTAGGCTTATTGGTGGTTTCATCACCTTTTTCAACAATTTTCCTTATTGTCTACTATCCAAAGGGTCTTTTTCTTGTACCGCTTACATCTAGCACACGCAAAATATGCACAGGGTCGTTCGTTCGTGAACATGTTCTTCATACGATTTTCTCCAAATCATCAAGCTCCTGCTTTGTACCTCGTGTTGAATGATGAGAGATGCCTCAATTCTCTCCTTTCAGTAGGTCTCCTTCCATCGACTTAAGACCATCTATTTTGGAAAYGATACCTAGAGTCCTATGAGTACCTAGAGGCTTGAAGTCATTATTGGCAGGTTCTCCCACCATAGACAGTCAGAAATACATCAATGTCCCTTGATCGATGGATTCTTTAAGTGTTCAACCTCGACACCTTTATTCACACTTGTAAGAATGTACTCGGTGCCTTGATACCTACTCTCATTATCGGTAGGTTGTCTCGCATTTTTTAATGGTATACCTTAATGACCAGTAATCAAACAAAGTCTCATTGTGTTCAACCTCAAATCCTTTATTCACACGATGTATAATTACACCTTTGGTGGATCATGTAAAAGACTTGAAGACATCAATTCATAGTCACAGCTTTCCTGAGTTGTTGTTATCTTTCATTGGACCTGTACCTATGTGACTTCAGTGATCATGGGAGATCATATTATACTCCATTGTATACAGATGTCTTTAGATTTATTTTGAGACTGCTTTTATTGGGTTGTGTTCGTGACTATGACAGCCTTTGGCATATAGCCACCTTTTTATTGCCTACTCATGGCCATGAACATTTTTTTGGTATATTTTCACATGGATCTGTAGTGTAATTCAAATTGGCATCCATGTGCGCAAAGTCAACACAGATTGTAATAATCTCATGAGCAACTAGTTCTTCCAGCTGAGTCTCTATCACTCCACTTCTGGGTATCATAATGTATTTCATCCATCGCAGATACTCCTATGAACTCACACATTAGGGGGCATCTGTTATAGCAATATTTTCCTCACCCTATGCAAATTTGCTCAGAAGGCCTTTTGCCATTTCCCTATGCAAACTTGAAGTCCTTTTTTGAAAATCCCAAAGCTAAAAACAATATTTTTCCACATATACGTGCCCTAACTATTATACAACATGAGTATACACAGGTTGCACCATTACAACCCACGTACATCAGGTTTTGTGCCCAAAATTAAAAAATTGTGTCGGGTTTCCATGTCACATCACGGGATCCATGATCCTTGACCTTCCATATACTAGAAATGTTTTGACTCGACCCTTCAATTCCATTTGAAGGATATAAATGGGCCATATCCAAGTTGTGGAAAGGAGGAGAAGAATTACACTTTGAGAGAAAAGTTACTCTGGAGAAATTATTCACTTCATATTGAGTCTGCATCCCTTTGTCCTTTTAAGTTTGATCACATTGTTCATCCCCTGAGGTCTTCCCTACTTGATTGAGAACCGCATTGTCTCTCTTATATGAGATTTCCTTTAGTGGAGGATTGAAGTGGTGGAGACCCATATTGAAGGGACTTAGTTTCTTGATTTTGAACCGTGCTAACACGAAAGTTTGTAATTCATTCACTTCTGTTGATTACATTTTAATAGAAATATTGTTTTCTCATCCAATTAATATCTTGCAAATATTTGAATTGTTATTCAATGGGAATATTTGTTATGAATGTTGATGGATTATTCGATTGAATGTGATAAATTTATATATTATCACCATATGCTTGCATTTCTTGGTTGTTGAGGACAAGTTGCAGGTGTATTGCTTTGAGTCAAGTGCTCAACGATGGACTTCATCGAACATCTGGACGAGGTAGGCTCTTTATCTTGTCTTGTTAGCATATTTGATTATAAAGAATACTTGATATTAGAGTTGATTTCTGTAGTCATTTCCATCTATTTTGGTTTACCCCTTGCCATAGAGAGATTTTCCTCATAATTGTACAAGCATAAGATGTGGTTTTGATATATGTTTGTTGTCATATTTATTGTTTATTATAGCAAATTTATGTTGTATTGTATTAAAATATGTTTATGTTAACCTATGAATTACTAAGCATTAATTGAGATATCACAAAGTTGGTGGTGCACAACAGTAAAGATTTATTTTAAATTATATTTTATTTAACAAAAAATGAAGATATTAAAAAATATGCAAACCTCAAAATTTTTATTTTTTGAGAAAATCAAAATTCAAATAAATATATACTTACTTTGATGGAACTTCTAAAGAAAATTCCAACAAAATAACTTTGTGCAACATCTACAATACTTGTGGTGTTGGCATTGCCAACTTTTATGGCATTCCCCACCTTAACTAGTGCAACTATCATTGCCTTCACCTATTCCACTCCTTCCTTTAGTTTTATAATCATATAAACTTATATTAATCATTATTTTTTCATTCTCCTTGAAATAAGTGTCAATATAGGAAGGACATGGAAATTCTAAAAGATTCATTTTCTAGAGCCTAGTTAGAATTAAGGAAAATTTTAATGATCCATACTTATTTGAAAGTATAGAAACCTTTGTCAATTTTACTAATTCTTAAAATACTAATTATAAAATGTTGGGTGATATTATTTTTTAATAGAAGATTCATTAAGCTTGTATTAGAGTAAAATATTGTGAAACCATTTCATCAAAAGTGTGTAGATTAAAATGTTTTATTACTCTCTATATTTATTATTTTTAATTTAATTGAATAAATTCCATATATTATAATAGTTGGATAATATAAATTAATAATATCTTTGGAAAAAATAAATATTAATAAATAATAATAATGATTTTAGTAAACAATTATATTATAACTTTGTCTTGTAATCTTTGAATAATAAAAATTAAAATATTAACATTATCGTTACATCATCATCATCATTATTATAGTATATTAAAAAGACATAAATATTCAAATCACAATCATTTCACTCATCATATTTAAGTATTGTTGTTTCTAAACATATTTAATCAACATATTGTATCTTGTTGGACAACAAAAAATTCACCATGAACAACAATTAAACATTATATGGCATTAATGGTTATAACTTTTTGCAATCACAATCCAAATCAAACACTTTCATGAAAATAAAGTTAAGCATTATATGGAAACTGTAATTTAAATGAATGATACATATCAAATTTCACTTAAAAATAGAGAAATCATTAACATTGTTTGTCATTAGCATATGTTCATAGTTTGGTTGTCATTGATGTCAATCCTTGAAGAAGCCTGGATGTTATGGTTTTTGTACCCAAAGTAGAATGAGTATTTTGGACATGGAGGACAATGTAAATGCAGGCAAGACCCTCATGGATGGACAATACTCATCATGTTGTTTTTGATGATATGTGGAACGCCACGTAGTTCCTCACAGTTAGGGAGATATGATCTTGTGAAGTTGTAAGCTCGGAAGAAGTGGTCAAGAAGACCCTAGGTGGTTACAAGTCTTTAATGAAAGGGTAAAGTAGTTGTAACAATAAAACTCTAGAATCCCTAAATTAAAGAGAGGAGTTACCTAGCACAAGTATATAAACAGCTCAAGGAGTCATTCACAAGAACATTCACACACTCATTCATTGATTATCTTTCTTATGAATGTTATGGTCTAGTATTGTGATATTTTGGCTATTTTGCGATGGAGAATTTTGAGGTAGAAAAGCGGGAGAAGTGTGATATTCTCAGGATTGCAAAGGAGGGAAGGAGAATCTAAGGAAACCCTAATTTAGGGAATACATGCAGGTTAGGTAAGGTTGTCCCACAAGGCACTCACAAGTTGAAGTATTAGCGTCACGCAAGTACCCGCTTGACAAGATGTATTAGTCTTGCAAGTCGAAGACAAGTTTAGGGTAAATGTTGGTACCATGTCCCTGAAGTATGAAGTAAGTCTATAATTCAACATCTTACAATTTCAAGTTAGATACATAGGTATTGGTATGATTGTATACTTGTTTTGTTGGTTACATTTGGTCATGATATGGAGTATGCTTAAGGAAAACTTGATATGATTGGTTTGGCACATAATTATGGTACATCTTGGTTGCTTGGTTGAGTTAGGAGGACTCTTGTATCGGGTTCATCATATGACATGGTTCTTATAGTTCATATCTTTGAGTTGATTGTACATGGTTCGGGCATATTCATGTTCTATGGTGGTATGTGCACGAGGGACATGCATCGGTTCTCTGAGATACTTCATTGTTGATATGGTACAGATCTGCATATGGTTGATGGAATAGTATATGGTATAGCTTACACATGATTGATGCCTTGGTTCATGATTAACTATCCCTTATTGATGTATCTTTGGTTCTTGATTAATGCATGAGATAGTATGTATGGTGGTATACAGTTGATGCATGATATGGTACAGGTGTTAATTGATTGATGAGAAGATACAGGTTGATGAGACAGTGAAAGTGAAAGAGATAGAGTGACAGAGACAGTGGCATGGTGGTACTGACAGTGGGAGTGACAGTGGCAGAGTTTGTGATAGTGACAGTTGGTCTACACTTGTATTTCAGGGCGGCAGGACGGGGCGAAGATAGGTGGTTGTAGCCACCTTCCAGTTGGAGTCGAAGAACTCAAGGGGTCATATCCTCCTTCTTGTTAGAGCCAGAGAATTCAGGGAGTTTTAGCTTCCTTCAAGTTGGAGCCTCAAAACAGGGGGTTGGAGCCTTCTTCTAGTTGTAGCTGGAGAATCGAGAAGTTGGTGCTTCCAATGAATGTATTCTTTTGATATATAAGAAAAGCATTCTCTGGTTTTCTCCCATTTGAGTTTCCATGTAAATTCGGGTGTACTTTGTATCTATTGTGATGTGATGTTGTTTATGATTATATTGCTGATGATATATTGAATGCTAATGAGAAACTACTAAATATTGTTGAAGAATATATTGTGGTTAAAAGTACTAAAATCTCTCATTATCGATTCACCCCCCCTCTCAGTAATCCAACAATTGGTATCAAAGCAGGTCCTTCAAGAAGCAGTCTAACCATTGGCAGAAGATCATGGATTATGCTAAGATTGGGGTACCATAGTTTGATGGCGAGAACTATGCCTTTTGGAGCAGAAGAATGAAGTTGTATATACAAACACAAGGAGTTGATGTTTCATGATCAGTAGTAAATGGATACAAAGCACCAGCCACTCCCCCAACGGATAGAGATGGAAATACACTTGAAGAAAATGATTCAAAGGCTAGAAATGCTATCGAAAATGGTGTGACTCAATCAATACATACCAATATTATACACTATGAATCCACAAAAGAAATGTGGGACAAACTGAAGACTATCTATGAAGGAGATGAGAAAGTTAAGGAAGTTAAACTTCATATTTTTAGAGCCAAGTTCGAACAATTGAAGATGAATGAAGATAAAAACATAACAGCCTACTTCTACGAGTCGATGAAATAGTAAATAGTGTCAAAGGCTTGGGAGACGAGATAAAGGAATAGGTCATTGTTAAAAAGGAATTAATATCTCTACCAATGATATTTGATTCAAAATTTTCATCTCTAGAAGAAAGAGTGTACCTACCTACAATGACCATAGATGAGTTGCACGGGATACTCACAACTTATGAGATGAGGATAGAGAAAGACAGTCCAATTAGGAAGGAAGCAGCATTCAAAGCATACAAGAAGACAAAGAAGAAAGATAAACAAAAGCCAAATTCAAACTGTAGCTACAACAATGATTCAGAGGAAGATGAAGAGATGGCTAACTTCGCCAAAAGGCTGAAAAGAGGAACCGGAAAGTACAAAGGTATGATTCCATTGAAATGTTTTAATTGTGATGGTGTTGGTCATTTTTCTAATAAATGTCCCTATAATAAAAAGAACGGCAACGAAGAAGATGATTTTAAAAAGAAAAGGAAAATCCAAAAGGGTAGAAGAAACAAAAAGAATTGTTTTAAGAAAAGTCTTTGCACCAAGGAAGATAGTTCCTCATCAGACAAAGATGAAGTCAGTGACAGTGATACAGAAAGGGTATTATTCATGGCAGTATAAGACTCCAATGAAGAAGGCTTTGATGAAGGATTTGAAGAAGCAGAAGTTGATTACAGAGAAGAATTAATATTTTTCATAGAAGCTCTAAAGAATGAAAAGAAGAAAAACAAGTCACTCGAGGCAGAACTAACAAAGAAAGAAGAATCTCATAACTCTAAAGAAGTTGAGTGGATGATCATGAAGCTAAAACTCCAGGTAGAAGAAGACAAGAAAATTGAAGAAGCACTCATAGAGCAGTTAGAAGAAAGGGACAAGACCATTGAAGGCTTGGAATCAGAGATAATCACTCTAAGAAAATATTTTCATAAGAAGGATATGTAGCATAAAAACACCAAAATATTAGATAATATCATTAGCAGTCAAATACCTTACTATGAAATATCTGGACTAGGATACAATCAAACGTAGACAGAGAAAGGTTCAACCTCCAAAACAACAGAGAAAAAAGCAGAACCAAGAAGTTATGCAGAAACTGTGAGAGGTCCCCCTAAGAAAGAAGAAGGTAGGAAGATTCAAGATGAATATTACAGAGATACTACACCCCCTAGAAGATTCAAAATTCAGTATCATCAGCAGCTAGCTATAGAAAGACATCAAGAAGACGAAGGGTTCAAAAGAGTAGCATCGTTCAGAAGAGTAGCACCATTCAGAAGATCTTTCACTCCCATGTATCAAACTATTTTTCTTGGTTCATGTTATTCATGTAATAATTTTAAGCACAAAGAAGTAAATTATAGAGCCAATACCAAGAACATAAGCAACAATTAAGGTTATACAAGAAATAGTTATCCAAAAAGATCTCATGAAGCAAAGAATAGAAACTACAACGGATTTGGATCATTGAGTGATGAGGTAGAATGATACAAATGCAACAAATTTGGACATATGGCTAAAGATTGCAGACTCACTATTCCTCCAAGGGAACCAAAGTAGAATATCAACAGTTATAAGTAGGAACCACAAAGGATATGGATAAGAAAGCAGGATCAATTCAACACTAAAGAATGCAATCTTGCTCTACAAGCTCAACACAAGAAACGTGGATGGTATGTTGATAGTGGATGCTCAAAGAATATAACAGGTGATAAAGACATCTTTCTGACATTGAAGAAGGAAAGAGATGGATCAGTTTCATTTAGGAGTGACAATTCATCCAGAATTATTGGAAAAGGCACAGTCAGGCTCGGGAGTAAGGATGCCATGACAGAAAATGTTTTACTGGTCGAAGACATGAAACACAATATGCTAAGTTTAATTAAAATGTGTGATCAAGGACACAAACTTGTGTTTGACTCAAAGAAGTGTGAGATAAGGAAAGCGAAATGAGGCAAGTTGGTGGCTACAGTTGTAAGAACTCCAAGCAATATATATGTTCTAAATGAAATAGGAAAGGAAAGATGTTTCTTAGGAAAGGACGATGAAAGTTGGCTCTGTAAAAGAAGAATGGGTCACATAAATTTTGATAGTATTTTCAAAGTCAGCAAACATGAAGCAGTAAGAGAAATGCATGAGATATCGAAGACAACAAGCATTCTATGCAAGCATTGTCTACAGGGAAAAAAAAACAAGGCAAAGTTCAAGTCAAACGAGTATTCCACAAAAAAACCACTGGCAATTGTACATACCGATTTAGTTGGACCAACAAGAATGAAGGGATTGAAAGGTGAATATTATTTCATGCTATTGATTGATGACTACACAAGAATGACTACAGTTTTCTTTCTAAATAATAAGTTAGAAGCATTTGAAAACTTCAAGACATACAAAGAGATGGTTGAAACTGAGACAGAGTTGAAAATCAAGTGTTTGAGATCAAACAATGGAGGAGAATTTACATCAAGGGAATTCATGGAATTATGCAGCGAGCATGGGATAAAGAGGAAATTCTCAGTAGCCAAGACACCTTATCAAAATGGAGTTGTTGAAAGGAAGGAAAGAACGGTACAGGAAATGGCCATAACCATGTTAATGGATTCCAAGTTAACATATGTCTTTTGGGTACAAGCAGTGCATGCAGCATTTCACATCCATAACAAAGGGATGTTCAGAAATAAAAGTGATAAGACTCCATACAAGTTATGGAAAGGAAGACCAACAAATGTGAAGCACTTCAGAGTATTCGGAAGCAAATGCTACATCAAAAGAGAAGATGGCAGAATTGGAAAATTTGATTCTCGAGTTGACAAAGGCATACTCGTTGGGTACTCAAGAAAAAGGAAATCGTACAAATCCTTCAATCTAAGACCCAACAAAATAGTATAAAGTATCAATGTGACAATTAATAAGACAGTTGGACGAAAGACAAAAGAAAGTAGAAAAGATTTAGTGGAATAGGATCACGAAGAAGATTTGAAAGAAGAAGAAGTAGATGAAGAAGAAGAATAGCTAGAAGCATAACAAGAACAGCGGGATATTCAAGTACCTCCAAAGACACCTAGCAGATGAGTGTAGAAAAATAATCCATCAAAACATATTATTGGGAATAATGATACAGGAGTTAAAACCAGAAGAAGAATCTTCTCACCGGAACAGCAGCATCTAGCACTACTATCTACTATTGAGTCGAGCAGTTTTGAAGAAGCCAGTAAGGATGAACATTGGATCAAAGATATGGATGAAGAGTTAGATCAAATAGAGAATAATGACACATGGGAACTAGTTCCAATACCTAAGAACAAGAATGTCATTGGTACAAAATGGGTCTTCAGAAACAAGTTGAACAAGGACAGACAAGTTACCAAGAACAAAGCAAGATCGGTACGCAAAGGATACTCTTAAGTTGAAGCTATATATTTTGAAGAAACTTTTCCCCAGTTGCTAGGATGGAAGCAATCGGATTGATATTATCCGATGCTTTTTCAAATAGAATCAAGGTCTATCATATGGATGTAAATTTAGCCTTTCTAAATGGAAAATTAGAAGAAGAAATCTACATCAAACAACCTGAAGGGTTTATGTTATCAAAAATTGAAGATTATGTTTACAAGTTAAATAAAGTGTTATATGGACTCAAGCAGGCCCCAAGAGTATGGTGTTAAATACTAGATAGATACCTACAGCAGCAAGGGTTCAAGAAAGGAAATGCAGACATCAATATCTACATAAAGGTAAATCAAGATAGCAACCTGATAATTGAAGTTTATGTTGACGATATTATCTTCGGAAGTGATGATGACGGGATGAGTCAAAAATTTTCCAAAGACATGCAGAATTAATTTGGGATGTCTTTACTTGGAGAGTTGTCTTTCTTTTTGGGTATCAAGATATGTCAGAGTAACAAAGGTATATTTTTCTCTCAGACCAAGTATATCAGAGAAATTTTGAAGAAGTTTGGAATGACAGATTGCAAACTAGTCAATACTCCTATGCAAACCAATTGCAAGTTAAGTAAGGATGATGATTCTAAGGATGTGGATCAAAGACAATACACATCGATGATTGGAAATTTACTCTATGTGACAACTTCTAGACTGGATGTGATGTAGGCAGTTGGATAGGTTGCAAGGTTTCAATCAGCACCAAAGGAATCATGTGTTATGGCAGTGAAGAGGATATTCAAATATCTCAAAGCTACAGAAGAGTTTGGATTATGGTATCCAAAAGGGAAGGATCTATCTCTTGTTGCCTACACAGATACAAATTGGGTAGGTTGCATTGATGATAGAACAAGTACAAGTGGAGAAACCTTCTGTAAATGTGTTGAACCTGCACAGAATAGATCTAGATAAACAATAATACACACATTTGCAGAGAGAATTGGAGAAAGAAGAAGAAGGAGAGAAAGAATAGAAAGAATTCGCATTAACTGTTTTCCACACTCAAAGACTGAATAATTTACAATAGATATAGGATACATGAGTAACTAATGAGACATAATGGTGGTCTAGATTGATCTGAACACACACTAGTAGTTACAAGAGTAAATTGCCACCTAGTCTAGTCTCTCAGGCAGTTACGAGAGTGAACTACCACCTAGCTGAGTTAACTAGTCAACTAGTCTCCAGTTAACTGACTGAACAAAGAGTAGTGAGTTGGTGATGATCCCAATGTTGCATGGTGGAAAAACCAATGCAACATCTAAATTCAACTCAATTATTCAAACTGAAGTGTCAACTGAAAGAGAATATTATCCAGGTGGAATATTCTCCCCTAAAATATAGGAGACTAGATAATGACTAATTATGACTAATAAACAAGGAATAACCTTAGGAAAAATAAATCCTAGGTGTGTGTGAAGTA
>ML776684.1:776648-875983 GCA_009831015.1 Picea engelmannii | reverse complement strand
AATTCATTTGGAGTTAATCCTTGTGATTCTTCATATACTTGATGGAAAAGTTCGGGAGAAACAAACATGCCGATACTTCCTATGGCCATATCTTGTCTATTGAGAAAGTCATTTTTCTCATCGACAGAATCAGGCTCTACTTCCATTGCCATGTTTATTTGGTATAAGCCTTTGCATCTTAGCAGAAGCAAAAATTTTGGTTTCCATTCCAAATAGTTAAGAGGCGTGAGAAGTATTTCTGGTGAATAATCCATCTTTTGTTGTCTTCAATCTTTTGTACCTGCAAAAAATGATTTGGTGTAGATTTTTCTTAGCAGTCCATCGTCTTTGATACCATGTAAATGTGTTGAACCTACACAGAATAGATCTAGCTAAACAATAATACACACATTTGCAGAGAGAATTGGAGAAAGAAGAAGAAGGAGAGAAAGAATAGAAAGAATTCTCATTAACCGTTTTCCACACTCAAAGAGTGAATAATTTACAATAGATATAGGATACATGAGTAACTAATGAGCCATAGTGGTGGTCTAGATTGATCTGGACACACACCAATAGTTACAAGAGTAAACTCCCACCTAGTCTAGTCTCTGAGGCAGTTACGGGAGTGAACTGCCACCTAGCTGAGTTAACTAGTCAACCAGTCTTCAGTTAACTGACTGAACAAAGGGTAGTGAGTTGGTGATGATCCCAATGTTGCATGGTGACAAAACCAATGAAACATCTAAACTCAACTCAATTAGTCAAACTGAAGTGTCAACTGAAAGAGAATATTCTCCAGGTGGAATATTCTCCCCTAAAATATAGGAGACTGGATAATGACTAATTATGACTAATAAACAAGGAATAACCTTAGGAAAAATAAATCCTAGGTGTGTGTGAAGTAAATCCAACACCTTCTACTTGGGTGAGTGTTTGGTATCATGGTTAAGCAAGAAACAGTCATCAGTATCTTTGTCTATAGCAGAAGCATAATACATTGCAGTAGCAGCATGTTGTACTCAAGTAATTTGGATGAAGCTAACTTTGCAAGATATACAAGTAAAGTGTGATGAGCCCATTTTAATATTTTGTGACAACACCAGCACCATTAGTATATCCAGTGATGAATTCTAAGATGAAGCACATTCTGATCAAGTATCACTTTCTACAGGAGCAGGCTACAAAGAAGAACATCAAGCTAGAGTATCTTGGGACAAAAGAGCAGTTTGCAGATATTTTCACCAAACCACTTGAAAAAGAAACTTTTGAGTATCTGCGACATAAACTTGAAGTAGTTTTCCCCCCACAGTGATCCACACGGCATCAAACTTAACAAGACGGGGGGGGAGAAATAGAATTCTTGAAGAGTTCAAGTAAAGAACCTTTTGAATGATTTTCATATACATCAGAGAGTTACACGAGGAAGCACCATGAATATAAAGGTCAATAGAGATAGCAGAGGCCTATAGACAGGGGGAGAAGCCCCAAGAAGAGGATTACCCTTTTTCACTGATCTCAAAGGGGGAAATATAGAGAAAGGCATGGAGAGAGAGAGAAGCATGTAGACAGGGGGAGCATGGGCATAAGTATTTTCATGCCTAATTGTTTCCATCAATGCCAAAGGGAGAGATTATTTATAGTTTGGTTGTCATTGATGTCAACCCTTGAAGAAGCCCCGATGGTATGGTTTTGGTACCCAAATTTGAATGAGTATTTTAGACATGGAGGATAGTGTAAATGTAGACAAGACCCTCATAGATAGACAATACTCGTCATTCCATTTTCAATGATATGTGGAATTCCACGTAGTTCCTCATGGTTAGGGAGATATGACCTTCTGAAGTTGTAATCCCCGAAAAAGTGGTCAAGAATCCCCTAGGTGGTTACAAGTCTTTAATGAAAGGGTAAAGTAGTTGTAACAAGAAAACTCTAGAAGCTTTAAATTAAGGAGAGGAGATACCTAGCACAAGTATATAAACACCTCAAGGAGTCATTCACAATAACACTCACACACTCATTCATTGATTATCTTTCTTGTCAATGTTATGGTCTAGTATTGTGATCTTTTGGCTAGTTTGCGACAGAGAATTCTGAGGTAGCGAAGCAGGAGAAGTGCGAAATTATCGAGATTGCAAAAGAGAGCGGGATAATATGAGGAAACCCTAATTTAGGGCATACATATGGGTTAGGTATAGGGTGTCTCTCGAGGCACTCACTGATTGTAGTAGTAATGTCATGTGAGTACTTGCTTGACAATATGTCTTTGTCCCAACAATTCCAAGACAAGTTTAGGGTAAATGTTAGTACCAGGTCCCTGAAGTCTGAAGTAATTCTATAGGTCAACATCTTACAATTTCAGGTGAGTTACAGAGGTATTGGTATGATTGTATACTTGTTTTGTTGGTTACATTTGGTCATGATATGGAGTATTCTTGAGGCATACTTGATATGATTGGTTTGGCACATGGTTATGGCACATCTTGGTTGCTTGGTTGAGTGAGGAGCACTCTTGTATCTGGTTTAGCATATGACATGGTTCTTATAGTTCATATCTTTGAGTTGATTGTACATGGTTCAGGCATATTCATGTTGTATGGTGGTATATGCATGAGGGACATGCATTGGTTCTTTGAGATACTTCATTGTTGATATGGTACAGATATACATATGGTTGATCGTATAGTATATGGTATATGTTACACAGGGTTGATGCTCTATTTCATGATTCACTATCCCTTATTGATGTATCTTTGGTTCTTGATTGATGCATGAGATAGTATGTATGTTGGTATACAGTTGATGCATGATATGGTAGAGGTGTTAGTTGATTGATGAGCGGACATAGGTTGATGAGATAGTGACAGTGACAGAGACAGTGGCACATTGGTAGTGACAATGGTATAGTTTGTGATAGTGACAATTGGTCTATACTTATGTTTTAGGGAGGCAAGATGGGGCAAGGATAGATGGTTGTAGCCACCTTTCGGTTGGAGATGGAGAACTCAGGGAGTTGTAGCCTCATTTTGGTTGGAGCCAAAGAATTATGGGAGTTGTAGCTTCCTTTGGGTTGGAGCCTCATAAAAGGGGGTTGGAGCCTCCTTCCAGTTGCAGCTAGAGAATCATGAAGTTGGTGCTTCCAATGAATGTATTCTTTTGATATAGAAGAAAATCATTATGTGGTTTTCTCCCATTTGGGTTTCCATATAAATTATGGTGTAATCTGTATCTATTGTGATGTGATGTTGTTTATGATTATATTGTTGATGATATATGGAATGATAATGATAAACTGCTAAATATTGTTGAAAAATATATTTTGGTTAAAAGTACTAAAATTTCTCATTACTTATTCATCCCCCCTATCAGTAATCCAACAGCATACTAATAATACATTGTATAAATCAAACAACAACAAAAATCACAGCATTATATCAAAAACATAATATACATGAGCGATATACATATGAATATACATGTCAAACATACATCTCAACAAAATCTGCAATAAACATGTCATATATAGATATCAAGTCAATAATAAAACAATCAATATAAATGTCATTCAGTACCACTACTAGCTAGGTCCACCACCAGACCCAGGTGCGTCAGTGTCTTTGCTACCAGAGGTAGAGCCTCTATCAAGAAAATTTATCTCAGAAATAAATTTCAGCAAAAGTTCACTATCAAGTGCCCCCATATAAATATCATGAAGATGTGCAGTAGTACCTGATGTGAACATGGTGTCTAAAGCATCAAAAGCTTGTGACACATGTGGAGGAAGAGGAGTAGGAGCGGTATCAGTGGATGATGACACATGTGGACTAGGAGAAATACAATGATCGTTGGATGATGACACGAGTGGAGGAGGAGGGGGGGGGTATTAGTAGAATACGGTGACACATGTGGCGGAGAAGCGGGAGGAGGAAGAGGAGAATCGAACGTGGATGTAGGTTCAGACACATGTGAAGGGGAAATGGTAGGAGGAGGAGGATCAAACATGGATGTAAGTTCAGACACATGTGGAGGGGAAGCAAGATTATTGGTAGATGTTGCAACCGACTCATGTGGAAGAGAATTGAGAGGAGGAGGAGGAGGACCATGTGGTGGAGTAGAGGATGTGGATGGCTCTGGTGATGAGTTAAATGTAGTGGGATCATGAACATCGCAACTAAACGTATCGATGAGGTTGATGACACCAACAATATGATGCATCAACATCGTCATGTCACGATAAAAATCCCTCCATGTAGTAGAGAGATCCTCTATGTGTAATGTGTCTCTAATGCATGTAGGTACCACTCCATGACTAGTCATGACACGACATATCTCATCTACCACCTCTAGTCGGACTCTCATATATGACCTACATGGCATGTGGATTCTCTGTACTACTATAGGTTAGTCCTTTGCCTCTTCCATCACCGCATCCTCACATTAGGGAGGCACATCACAAGCATATGTGCCAATATTTACAAAACAATGGACAATAATAATAATAACTGAAACAAAATGTTACAATAAATTACATGTGCATTAAATAAGACATAAAAATATGCAAATCTCTCATTTGTTGGCTCCTCTATTGTAAATTGGATGTTTGGACATGCTCTCCAATCCATCCCTGTAGGAAAATGGGGTACTTCTGGCCGAGTGGCATGAATCCTCTCAAACAATGGTGTATACTACTCATAAATCAATTGGAAGAATCTCATCCTAGACAAAACATCACAATAATGATCTAATGCATGAAAACACTGTCTCAAAAAAACATATGCCCACCTAATCAATCAAGGTACCTGCAATAAACTATCTACATAATACAACATAGAGAAACTAATGCATTGCCTATCATATCTATACTGTGACAGTGATGAGATCATAAGACATAGGCACCTAACGTCCTATCTTTTAAATGAACCTATCCGCAGCTAACCACCATGAACCTAGAAATCCAAAGTTGAATGAACATGTGGACTGACATATCTCTGCACATATGTCATTTGGGTCTCTCCTACAACACCAGGAGGTAGCGCAAGGAAATGGGGAAAACACTCCCCCCTCCAAGACAACCCAGTGATGAAATAGACATCCTCCTCCATGGAATGATACCACAAATCAGGACCGACCCTGAACCCCTATCTCGCATGATCTCAATGATGCATCAACTGCTATAATAATAATAAAGAGTTCCTCCTAAGGGATGTACCCTCTTGATAAAACTTTAGGAGGCCAATATCCATAAAAAGGTCATGTTTCTTCTGTGAAAGAGGGTGATGGAACAACTTCCTCTCCCTCTCCCTAGCCTCCCACTCACGCACAAATGTGTATGTATCAACCTATCTCCGCTCCTCCTTCGGTCTTCAGTGTTGTCTCTGATTCACATACAAATATTTTTAGGCACATATATACAGATAAAATAAATTGAAATTTTAAAACAAATACATATACAAATTATGTGTATTTAAAAAAATCTAAAATTAAATTTGTTTTGCAAAAAAATATTAAAAAGAAACAGATGCGCCGAAAATAAAACATGCGCCCTTAGGAAAATGCACTAACTCAAAAAATAGCACTACCCAGTGGTGTGTCCCATAGGACACTCTGCATTGTATCAGTGCTTTTAACCGCATTGGTTCAATTCTTTTAACATTATCGGTTCATTTAATTAACAAAGACGCACCGCAACGCTAAAATTTATGGTGCGCAAATTCACGATGCCCTTTGTTAAACCAAAAGTACCAGTGTGACATGTATAATAGAGCATCAACATTCTATATGTTGGTGCGTTGTATTACTAACACACAGCTAACAGGCCTTACAGTAGATGAACCTATTGTTTATTTTTCAAAACATGTCACGGTGCGTACCTTTAACATTTACACACTGGTGCACCAAAACTATTGACACACCACCATGGATTGCAACGGTGCGCCTACTAATTCGCATCTCTCTAATTGGTTATTACAAATTCACCCCATATTTGTTGTCTCTACAACACTGGTGCGTTTGTTGGACTGATGGGAATCATTAGTCTAAACTTCTTTATCGCAGCTAAAGCGGTGCGATGTGTTACTATTAATGCACTTGTACCATCGAGATAGTGGAGCACCGGCATTTTGTACCACGGTATGTTATAAAGGATAGAGCACCAAGAATGAGGTGTCCAATGAGATACCCCACTATGAAAAGTCAGGAAATATATGTCTCAGTGTGTTTCTGTATACAATACCAATGAGTTGGCTTAAAATGGTTGCACCGCTACCTTAAATTTTATAAATTGTTATGTTATTAGGGTTGTTAGTTAAGTGAAGTGTACCGGTGCAAGTAGAATTAGATTGTGTGTCGGTTTAGGGGAGTTTCAAAGGATGCACTACTTTGTTTCTATAATTTATCATGGTGCTCTTGATTTAATGATACTAGTGCGTACATATATATATGTGAAACACAAGTGGCAATACTCACTGTAAACTCAACACAGTATGCACCGCATCAGGTCAAGTTGAAGCGTTCAGGAGCACTGCGTGTAATTGAAAAAAATGTCAAATTTTAAGATAAATTCAAATTTTGATTGGATGCAAATGCAAATAGGAAGGTAATAAAAAATTTACCTGGCCTCTTATGTCCTGAGGAGGCATGGTTTCACCTTTAAGAAGAAATTAAAATTCATGATATTTTCAAACATTTGGAAATCTATGGAATCTACCAATGGAGCTATCCATGTTGGTGTAGATCACTGGAAACATGACATCTTAGGAAGGATGGTGAGCATCAGTGCCTTCTTGAGAGTTTGGAAGCACAGGATGCACTGTAATAATGAAAATAGGTCTAGTAATTATATTTTTATGTCATCAAGCACACCGATGTGTATTGTTCAACGACACCGGTGCAATTTATTCAGTGTGTCTATTTTTTATTATAAAGTATGGCGGTGTTTTTGAACATTGACGAACTGGTGCTTTATGTTTTCTGTATGCCCCACTAAAATTGATTAAACTAGTGCACCACTACGTTAAATTTTTATATATAGTTCAGCTAGAGGTATGGTTAATGAAGTGAAATGTATCGGTGCGGGTCAAATCCAATTGTGTGTCAGTCGCAGGGCATTTCGAAGGAAGCGTCACTTTTTTTTTAGAATTTATCGTGGTGTTATTGATTGAATGGTATCGGTGCGTACATATATAGGAGATGCATCGGTGATGGTGATCACTATGAATCTAACATGGTATGCACCACGTCGAGGTGAGCTTAAGCGTTTAGGCGCACCGAATGAAACTGGAAAAAAAAATTGAAAAAATGGCAAATTTCAAGATAAATTCAAATTTTGATTGGATGAAAATGAAAATAGGAAGGTAATAAATAATTTACCTAGCCTCTTATGTCCCAAGGAGGGATGGTTACACTATTGAGAGGAAATGAAAATTCATGGTAATTTTCAAAACTTGGAAATGTGTGGAATCTACCAATGGAGCTATCCAAGTCGGTGTGGAGCATCAAAAATAAGGCGTCTTAGGAAGGAAGGTGAGCATGAATGCTTGCTTGAGATTTTGGAAGAATAGGATGCATTGTAACAATGAAAATCAATATTTTAATTTTTTTATTTACCCTACTGCGGTGTGCATGACGACGATGAGGCGCACCAGTGCTTAATATTCAACGGCACTAGTGCAATTTTTTCGGTGCATGCATTTTTTATTATAAATTATGGTGGTGATTTTGAACATTGACGAACCAGTGTTGTATTGTTCATGTACGCATCGGTGCGTATATACCTTAAAGGTGCATAAAAAAAAAACCTTTGGTCGCTCGCCTCTACTAACAACCTCTTCTATAAACAGCTAAGGGATAAATTTTTCAGAAAGGTTCCATTAAAACCTCTGCAAGAAGGTGTTCTCCTTGTAGTGGGTGTTTGAACCAGAGGCTTTGATGCCATAATGTAACATTCCCCAACCCAGTTGAGGCCCATTACATGTGGAATACTCATAAAAATTAAAATTTACTGCTAATTAATTTCTTGTAGCTTAACAACTACGAATTACAACCAAATTTCACTATTGTCTGATACCATTTCTTTGATGCATCTATAGCATACTAAAAAAACGTGAATGCATCTAGTAAACTCAAATACGGTAGCATATAAATCAATCTTATATACAGAGTTCATGCACAACAATTTAACTCATCAATATTGCACATAAATAGATAAAACATTATCGTTTAATTCAATTGTACAACCAACTATTGTGGACGGATGTTCCACCCAACCATAGAATTTTTGTTCCAAATATCAACAGTAAGTCACCCTTGAGATGCGGCTATAAATCCACAAAAGAGTATTGTCTCTCAATGTCCACTCACAGTTCAAAAATCCCACGACCCATTGGTATTATCCTACAATTATCCTGATTTTCCTCCAGTTATCTTCCTCTCGACTTGCCCAACCCAAGGAATGTACCCCATCACTGATATTAGTCTTTCATGCATCCCATTTGTTTATCAAGGTCTCTCTGGCACAAATAACCAGGAATCTCTCTGTTGGGAATTCAAGGGAACTCGCCACTAGGAAAACTACTAGAAAACACTTGTTGTTACAGTGCAACACACACAAGAGTTCACTCTTTAGGCCTGACAACCTAGCTTTTCAATCTTCAGCTCTAAATACGGTTCAAAAATACTCCAATGTGCTCCAAAATTCTCCCTTCATGGTTGCTCCATCTCCCAACTCTTCTTTTTTCTCTCTGCTTTTTGTTCATGCAAAACATTGACTGTCCAAAAACTATTGTCACATCCCAAATGAATTTCCTCCCTTTCGCTTTCTTGCTTGACTCACACACTTCCCCATGTTGGTTCTACTCAACCTCCATGCTCCCAATGACTATGGGATGTGACTTCTCACACCCACCCTCTTACGTGCATTCAACGATTGGCTTTGGGGACACTCAATCAAACACATAGTGTAATACATAGTCATAATAAAATTCAGGAATGTGGGTTGAATTAATAGACATGGGTAATTCCCCTTGAACCCTCCCTCTTAGACACTCTCCTAGACCCTCCCCTCTCTTGTGTATTAATTCATCCTCCATATCTATCCATGTCCCCTGAGCACTTGGCATCACATTTTATTATTAAAACTTGGAAATACAATTCACATATACATCGCTTGGCCACACATTATATCTACATTAAGCATTAATTGAAATGGGGATTATAGCAGGAATGTTACAGGGTGGGAATTTATTTTGTTAAAAATTAAGGGGGTTGTTAAGGGCTCAACAAATGGCAATGCACTTCGTGAAGTAGTTATCACTATAATTAACATAATGGGGTTTAAGTTTATTAAAAACTAGATGATAAATTTCACAAGATTCTTAAACATTGTACAATATCATAAGGGTCCCACATAATATGAATTTAATAGTATAAAATCAAATTTTCTGAGTACTTAATATCTACTCTATCTTTAAACAATGAATCTAAAATAAGGAAAATTTAGTTTGCAGTATCTTCATATTATTGAATAGAGAAAGGTACAACTATGGAGATTTATGATAGCCACACATCTATATAAGTGTAAAATCTATCTATTTTTCCCAACATTGCTTCGCTACCCGCAAGACTCCATAGCCCCAACGAAGATGTCTTGATACCATACAAGCATGGCCCCACTGCCAACAAGCATCCATAGCCTCGATGAGTTTACTTGTACTTCACACACTTTGCAGTGCTTTCAAATTATATTTATTAATTTCACCCTTTTGATTTGGTTTGTAAAAACTGCAATATGCAATTGGCTGAAGGAAGTGGGGTGGTATAAGAGATCATTTTATTTTAAAGAATATATGTCATATGTTAAAAAATTTGACCCCAAAAGCTTCCCTTAAACCATCAATGTAGAAGAATACTTTAATGTGGTGGGATGATGGGTGGGATTCAAAGAAAAGAGAGATATAGACTTTTCCTCTACTTAATGAATACCATCATAATTTTTAAAATAAGTCTTAGTATTACTCCATAGTCACTAATCAATGTTAAAGATATGAAACTTGATGTAGATGTTTTCAAATAAAGAAACCCCATTTTAATAATAACAAAGTAAATATCACGATTCTGCAACCTCTAAAGATTTCCCCGCAAAAACTTGAAAACAAAATAAACTCGAATTTTCAATTTAAAGAATCAAATCGAAAACCAAAAACAATGTACAAAACTAACTAACACAATGGAATATGTAAGTCAAACAATCAAAAGAAGATAAAGCAAGATAAAATGTACATTACTTACCCTAATGAAAATTAGGCCCGAAGCATAGTGACATATCAAAGAAGATATCAATGAAACATCCGCAAACTAGAAAATGATATGTGCAGTTTATCAGATCTCTTATTGAGACACATAAAATAGAAAACATAAATCAATCTTTAGCACATCAATTTTATAAGAACCTCAGCAAACAGGTTACATCAATTCTAATTCATTTTGTTCTCTTAAATGATTCTTGCTTCATATTTTTTTGCAAAGGGTTAATTGCACTGAACATTTCAAAACCAAATCCCTATAACTTCCAATTGATAATCAGAAGTCTAGGATTGGAAAAGAAAATTTTAACCAATGTAATTATGAATAAGATGATTAATAATCAAGAGAAGTGAAATATAAGGAGAATCTTCCCCGAATGTATTTCAATGATGGTTCACCTTCAACTCGACATTTTCATAACTGCATTATTTGAACAAAAGAGAGATAATCTAATTGTAAAAGAAGAAGAAAAAACCCATCTAACCGAACTACTTCTAAACCTATTCTAATCTATTTTGACTATCAAAACACTAAGTGAAATCATATTACCAGTATATCCATCCACACATGATCATTGCAAATAAGAAACAGGCAGCAGAATATTATTCTATGAAAAGATAGAAATAATTAAAAAATCTTTATTCAGTAAGTATAAGATGGTTTCTTTAAAATTAACTGGGAACCTTTTCACATAAGAATTTTCCATCCAGATTCAAATTTTATCATAATGTTCAGGTTTAGCAATATGGAATTACTGAAAAGAGTTTATGGGAAGAAAACATACATGATGTGAGTTAGGAAAGAAAGTTTTCATAAATTTACCTTGAATGTATGCCTCATCGTTATAGATGTCGTTTACTTGTAAAAATTGAATAATATAATGAGGATCTACCATAAACTTTGATTGAGACCAAACTAACTCATTACCTTGTGTTTGATGTTTTAACGAACCAAGGGTCTGAGAAGGATCATGATACTCAAATTGTACGACATTAAAATGATCAACCCATATAGGTAAAGTACCAATAAAACTAATTTGGTCTGATAATTGTTCATGACAACAATAAGGCCTTTCATCTTCCGCATCGAGCGCAATGCAAGAGTATGAAAAAGACATATTTTTGCAAGCATACATAGAAATAACATTTTCCTGTTTTAAAAGTTTGACATGGTATATACTGAAATGACTTCAAAATCCCCATATCATTCTTCTCATTCCCAAATTGTAGATCATTGATAGTTGGCTCATCGTTAAAATATGATCTTGGAGATAAAACTCTGGAAGGATCAGGTGTGACTATTTGTTCATGAGAAGCAAAAACATATCAGGATATAAAAAAAAAATGGTTATTGGAAATCAAAGAATGAAAAGATTTTCTACCAGGAGTCTACTCAAAAATAATTATCCTCTCCCAAATCATTATCAATTATTAATCAATCATTCAGAAGCTTTGATTTGGGAGATATACTAACATCATCAACCTTATCAAAATAAATTCTAATCTAATTTTTCAGTGTTAACCACGCGCGTTGGGGTTGCAGGTCGCTTCAGCGCGCCCCTGAAGCCTCTGCGCCATCCTGACCGATATGTTGAGCCCACCCACACCATGGAAGCCCCCGAGGATCCCGATCCGCCCCCAGAAGTAAATGCATTCAGAGCAATGATAGCAGCTGGACCAAAGTGACCACCCTCAGTGTCCCAACAAAATTTTGTAAGGAAAATGGAATCAATCCCCATGGTGGCCCTGCCGGAAGAAGAAACTTGTAAAGCGGCATTAAACCTGGCCGAGAGAGGTCTCATTGGACAGTTTATGGGCCTCTGGCCTTCCCCCAAATCGGTGGAAGAGTGGACTCAAAGGAACTGGAAGCCACTGATCAAGGAAGGTGTCAAAAGCTACTTAGTAGGAAAGGGTTTCTTTGTGTTCATCTTTGAGAACCCGGATGACAGAGGAGTAATTTTTAGAAATGGGCCATACTTTATGGGACCTCAAGGTCTTTATCTAAACAAATGGACCCCCGATTTCGACCCCACACAAGACGTTCCATCCGTTGTTCCGGTTTGGGTCATGCTCCCTCACCTTCCTCTCCACTGTTGGAACCAAAAATCCCTCCAGATCATAGGCAACGCGCTGGGAAAATACATAGATCACGCTGCAAGAAAGGATCAATACTCCTGTGCTTGTATTTGTGTAGAAGTGGACTTAGAAGAGGGGCTCCCGTAAGCAATCAACCTCACCGTAGCGGGGTGGACGCATGTCCAGGAGCTGGATTACGAACAGCTACCATTCAAATGCAGACACTGTCATGGGCATGGACACTTTGCAAAGCATTGCAAGAAGAGAGCCAAGGAACAACTAGACAAACAAAATGGGGAACAGTGGACCCTAGTTCAAAAAAATGCAAACACAAAAAATGGCAAAGGAAAAGGCCACATGATCGGAGGTCCCAGCAGCATCAGAAACAGCCAAGAAATAGGTGCAACATCAAATGGGTCAGAAAGGGCTCATACCAATCAAGCAAAACAAATAGAGGAAAATGAGGAATAGGCAGAAACACCAACTCCAAGTAACGAGGGAGGGGAAGCTAAACAGAAAGAAGTCAATCAAGGCAGCCCCTCCAACCCTTCATACGCTGAAATTGCTAAGAAAAAACCAGAGGAAAGCTCAGGTTCATCAGAGGATGAAACTTTTGAGCGTCCTACGAAGAAGGCAGGAAGGAAATCCCGTAAAGAAAAGAGGGAGGAGGAGGTAGAAAGGTACAAAACGCAAGGAAGTCAGGCTACAATAGAAATGTCAATTGGGAGAAATATCAGACCAAGGCCTTCCAAGGGAGGGTCCAACCCCCCTCTCCCAAGCAAATAATGAAACTCGTCTCCTGGAATTGTAGAGGACTGGGGAATCCCTCCAAAACAGAAGCAGTCAAGGACCTTTTGAAAGTAGACCCCTCAGATATTCTCATGCTCCAGGAGACCAAAATAGAAGGGAAAGCCCTTCTAGAGATCAGTAGATCAAAGTGGAACAAAAGAGTAGGCAAAGCAGTCAGTTCAAGGGGGACCTCCGGAGAGCTGGCAACACTTTGGACTGAAGACATATTTCACTTGAACAAGCATTATGAAACCCAGCACTGGATCCTAACGGAACTGAAGCACAACACAAGTAAATTGACTATCTCTCTTTTCAATCTTTATGTACCTGTATCCTATTCTGAAAAACGAGAATGCTGGAACTCACTCTTGGCCTACTTAGAGGAGAACTCTCCCAGCAATATCATCATAGCTGGGGATCTCAACATCGTAAGAAAAACAAAAGAGAAGAGGGGAGGATCCTACGCCAGAGACCCAATGCTGGTAAAAGTAGAGGAGATCATGCAGTCTTGGGATCTATTAGACTTTAACCCCGTTCAAGGCATGTATACTTGGACCAATAACAGGGTGGGATCTGACCATATTTCTGCCCGTTTAGATCGATTTCTGGTGCAAAGCTCTATAATGATGAGCAAGAAGATAATCATCACCAAAATTTTGCCCAAACTCACCTCAGACCACAAGCCAATACAGCTGCTCCTGGAAGAAGAAGAAGACTTGGGCCCCATTCCGTTTCGGTTCAGCCCATTATGGATTGAGAGAGATGGTTTTTTAGAGACATTTAAAGCAGCCTAGGACAATCCCGTCTCTGGATCTTCAAGCTTTGTTTGGGAGCAAAAGTTGATAGCCACCAAACAAGCATTGAAGGGATGGATAAAGAAACCAGCCCCCACCCCTACAGATCAAAGAAGAGAAGCAATGCAGTCACTTCAAACCCTGCAAACAGTCATGGAAAGTAAAGAGATTACATCAGAGTTGCTGGAAAAAGAAATAAAAGAGCAACGAAGCACATATCAATCTTTTCGAAGGGAGGAAGAATATTGGAGACTTAAATCTAGAAGTCTCTGGCTGAAGGCTGGGGACAGGAACACCTCCTATTTTCATTGGAAATACAGATTGAGACTATCCAGGAATCATATAGCAGAAATTAAAACAGAGGACGGCTAAATCTGCAAAGGTTTCAAACAGGTCAAAGCGGCTGCAGAATCCCATTTCATGAACTTATACAGGGATGGTAATCAAGGTTATGATGAGGAAGATGTTGACCTGCTTTCAAATATCCCTTCGCTCATCAGTCCAGAAGACAATGAATCACTCTGTCAACAAACCACTGAGGAAGAAATCACCAACGTAATCTGGTCCATGGAGGCAAATAAGACCCCTGGGCCTGATGGATTTTCAATTCACTTTTACAAATCCTGTTGGCATATTATAAAGGCTGAACTCCATAAAATGATAAGCGGTTGCATGAAAAAAGCGAAGGTTGGTGGAGGAACCAACTCCACATACTTAGCTTTAATTCCGAAAGACACCAACCCTGAAACATTTGCAAGATTTAGGCCCATTTCACTGTGTAATGCATCCTACAAGATACTGGCCAAGCTTTTAGCAAACCGGATCAAGCCGTTGCTAAAAAGACTAATCTCCAGTCAACAGGGCGGATTTGTCGAGGGAAGGCATATTCTGGATAACGTAATTCAAGTACAGGAGACTATACACACAAGCATACAGCAGAACGAGAAAGGAATGGTGATAAAACTAGATATGGCGAACGCGTTTGACAGAGTCAACCGTTCATTCCTGTGCAAAGTTCTCCAATCTTTCAGCTTCTCAATGCATTTCATTCAGATTATTAAAGCCTGCATAGATAAACCTTGGGTCGCCCCCCTAGTCAACGGTCGTCCAACCCATTTCTTTCAAGCTCTAAGAGGAATCAGGCAGGGATGCCCTCTCTCTCCCTTCCTGTACATAATTATGGCGGACTCTCTCAGCCGAAAACTCACAGCAGAAAGGATAGCGGGCAATATTCCGAGCCTCAAATCGTCCAATGGAGCAGAGCCATTAAACCACGTGCTATTCACAGACAACTCTTTGTTGCTTGGGGGCGCGTCCATAAGAATAGCAAAAGCCTTTGAAGCGTCCCTCAGAATTTATTGTAGAAGCTTCGGAGCGTTAATAAACGAGAACAAAAGTGAAGTTTTTAGCTGGAACGTAAGCCAGACTGAACTCAATGGAATTACTGTTATTCTCGGGTTCAAGGGACACGCAAATTGGGAAAGGATTAAATACCTCGGGCTTCCTATTATCTCTGGTGGCAGCAAGAGAGCGCTATGGAGCGATCTCATATCCAAAATCAAAAACAAGATCGTTGTGTGGGGAGGCTATTGGTTGACCAAGGGAGGTAAACTCACACTAATAAAATCTGTGTTGTCTGTGCTTCCTATTTATCAGGCAGCCTTCCTCCTAGCGCCTTGGTCAGTAACGGAACAGATATCCAAGCTTCTAAGAGACTTCTTATGGCAGGGAGGGAAGGGCAACAAGAACAGAATCCATCTGGTAAACTGGGACGTGATTAAAAAACCCATGGCAGAGGGTGGATTGCAAATCAGGGATCCCACAAATGCTAATCTAGCGTTAGGAGGAAAGATTCTATGGAAGTTGATTCAAGAGCCTGAGCACCCGGTGTGTGCTACCCTGCAAGCTAAATATGGGGTCAATAACTCTTTAAGCAATCTCCAATGTGACAGCCCTGCAAACTGTACGCAGGTT
Organism: Picea engelmannii; assembly: GCA_009831015.1. Lineage (NCBI taxonomy): Eukaryota > Viridiplantae > Streptophyta > Pinopsida > Pinales > Pinaceae > Picea > Picea engelmannii. The sequence goes on along the minus strand of ML776684.1, from coordinate 860,073 downwards.
TGGAAATTGTGTTGTAAAAGTAGCAAGTTCTTCAAAAACTCGGTCTACAGAATCCTGGGCAACGGAAAATGCATGCATTTGTGGAAGGATAGCATCATGGTGAGAGAGCCTTTGGATGAAAATGCAGACATAGCAGATCTCAGGGACTGGATGGAGAGAGCAGGAGTAAACAACCTTTATGATCTTTCGAAATGGGACCAGCGAGGTGACTGGGCAGGATGGGATTTCTATGGAGTCCCAACTAGATTATATTCACAGCAAACCATGCTCGAAGATATGCTGGAGGACGTTGCCCCAGTCAACAGATCCATGAAAGACAGATGGGGATGGGGCCAGTCAGGTGTATACACCACAGCGGGAGGATATAAAGCTTTGCAGGCATCAAGAAACAGTAGTCAAGCTTCGGCCTTCTGGAAAAGCGTCTGGGATCCTCTAGCTATACCAAAAGTGAATTTCTTCTTCTGGACCCTAGTGCACAACAAACTTCTAACATGAGACAATCTGGAGAAAAGAAACATAGCGGGGCCACATAGATGTGTGTTATGCTGCAATAATCTCGAAACAGCTCAGCATCTTTTCTTGGATTGCCCCTTTGCCAAAGAGGTTTGGGGCATCTTTCTCTAGGATTTTCAGATTACAATCCCTCCTCAGAATTCTGTGGCGGAACTATTCGCCTCTTGGAGCCATATCTATCCTCAGCGAATTCCCACTAAAACCTTCTGGAGTAAAATTTGGACATCGATACCTAAATATGTTTGCTGACAGCTTTGGTTGACCCGCAATCAGTTGATATTTAAAGAAGAGCGATATACTACGTTGCGAGTAGCTGCAAAAGCTAAAACATTCCTTTTGGAAGCATCCCAACAACAGTATGTTAAAGAGGCCCCTCCGTTACTTCCAAAGGAAAAGAGGTGGCTAAGCCCTCTTGTGCCATACTCGAGCAAGCAACCCCTCTTCCCAAAAATAGTCAATCAGGAATGGAAAATAAGAGACGAAGACGACAAATTCCAGTCGTGGTGGAGGTCTAAAAATATAACCACAATCTTCTTTGACAGGGCGTCCAAAGGAAACCCCGGGGCAGTCGACGCAGGGAGGGTTATCTACACTCTGGATGGGTCAACAAAAGATTGTTTCTGTTGGGGATTAGGCCATAAATCCAACAACCAAGCTGAGATGCTCGGGCTAACCAAAGCGTTCCTCATTGCCAGAGAAAAAGGAGTCAAAGACATCCAAGTTTTTGGGGACTCGGAGATAATAATAAGAAACTTAAACACGGAGGCAAGGTTTAGCAATGCCAGTCTAAACAAAGTCTTGGATAGACTGAAGAGAGTCCTTCTTGACTTCAACTCGTGCAAGTTTTATCATATTTTAAGAAACTCAAACAGTGAAGCAGATCAGTTGGCTAACAAAGGCAGCGCACTTACGAAAGGATTGCTAATTGTAAACAACGAAAGCTATGTCCAAATCCATTGAAAATGTTGCAAATCAAAAGCAGCATGAATTCTGCATTGTAATAGGGGTCGCCTCGGCAAAGACCCACTTTTTTCCCAGATAAATAAATTCTATATCCATTTCAGTTAAAAAAAAAATCAATTCTAATCTATCCTAAGTAACATGTAAAATGTCTAATACCGTGTGTATCTACAATAACTTATTTTTCTAACTAAATAATGTTTTCCTCCTTCTCTTTTAAGAATTTAGAACTCAAATTATTATCTATATCAAGTTCATGTTCATAATCAATCGAAACTCATGGCAGCACATCATGAAAAATTTATAGTAAGTTTCAGGAATCCTCTTAATGAGATGATCATTACACTAATCTAGAAGTGTAACTCCAAGAGGTTCCTCTTTATTCTCTATAATTAAACAAAAATAAGGTTGTTGGGAAGTACAACATTGATCACAAGAGGCAAATTCTTCCTCCACATTTCGAGAAACAGGAAACTGACATCTTTCTTTGTCCGTAAGTGGAGATTCATGTTTATCCTTTGATAAAGAAAAAAGACAAAAATATAATATGGCCACTACTTAATCTTGGAGTGTCTTATTATAAATAGGAAGTAATCCCAAATTTTTTTCCTTCCACAGGAGACTCCAAATTATTGGAACTCAAACTTTCTGCGCAATATATCACTTGTTTATCAGTAGAAAAAGTAGTTGGAGAAAGATAAAAGTACACTATGAGACTATAAATATTTTGTGAATCATATCTAACTTGCAAATTGGCATCGAAATGTGATATAAACTCGACATTATCTAATTGATCTTGCTTAAAAGAAAGAAAATTAAGATGTTTCAAAAGTTAAATCTAAGAAGGTTTATCAACTAAAGAAAAACTATGACAAATACATAAGAAGTCTTGATAGGAAATTCTGAGATGATTCGTCTTCTCCTTCTCATATATCCTTTTGTCATAATGATCTTGCATTGTAGCTTTTTCAAAAGGGACATTAGCAAGTGATAATTTCATTTTCCCTCGCATCATTTTCATGAAATTGTTTTATGTTTAGATAACATGTCTCTTTATTAAAAGAAATTGAAAGCAAAGAAAACTAATTGAAACTAGAAAATAAAGATCAGACTATACTAAGTAATCAAAATAAAGGAAAAATAATCAAAAAAAATTGATTTAGTGAAAACCAAAAAACAAATCTAAAACAAACTGATCCATATAACTTATATCCTACAGTGTATTGGTTTAAAATAAACTAGGTAAAATCAAAATTCCAATGTAAACATTGAAGCAACTCCAATCCTACAAAAAGATACAAGTCAAGTATTAGTACTTGGGACTATAATACTTCATATCCAAAGATGGGAAAAATTTAATTTAATTTCCTATTCACGAAAAGCGGAATATGAAATCTACCATGCAATAGAAACTTCTTCAAGAATGATTATTCCAACCAGAATTCAATTGGGTCATAGAAATCATATTGGAAGCTACTTAATGCCTGTGAAGAGCACATGGAAAGAGTATAAACCTCATCAATATCATAATTTTAAAATTCAGGATCATGTTTTGCGGAGAATGTTTTCTTTAAAGAAATGTTATGAGAAAAAATAGAATGAGTGATCTAGGTGGATATCAGTGGCCACCCACCTATTCCAATTGGCACGTCTTGGGAATTTTTTAGTTTGGCAGTTTTTTCCTAGTTTTCGGGTCCTGAACTTCCGTGGTCGTTTTGAGGCCCTAAACAACGTTTTTAGGGCTCGCCATAATCAAATTGCACACTAAGTTTGAGTTTCATGTCATAATGTGTATTCCTCGGATAGGCCTTTCCAATGGGCTATCGTGCGCCTAAAACGAAGATCGTATGCAAAAGTTACGACCCCGGGAAGTTGATGTACTAACTTACCCCAACGGGGCCCACATGAATTTTGGCACTTCATCTCCTAGGGTTAGGTTTTTGGATGTCAATGGTTTTAGCATTCATGTTTATTGTAAAAAGGCTTTTAGAGCCTCATTGTAATCATCTTCTTGCGAATGAGCGCAGTCGTTGCATCTCTTCTTAGAGATAAGCCGCCACCATTCTAGCAAGCTTGTTTTCAGTCTACATTTTACAATTTCGGCATATTTCCTTATTGAATAGAATCCAATTTTACTGTATCTCTATTATTGTTCCTTGTGTCTCTGTGTGAATAATAATAATAATATGTGTTCATTTCGTTCTGCTCATAAAATCTGGATCAATGAGAGTATGACATAATAAATAATGTGTTGAAGTACTTCATTTTGCATTCTAGGTTCAGATTTGGAGTTGATAACATGAAATCCTTACATAACCACCATCTTGTGGTGAAATGCCTTAGTGTCATTGTTGTAGTCTGAGGGAAAGTACAAGAAGAGTTATTGGTAGATCCTTACATAGAGCAACATAAACACACTACAGCATCATATAGAATAATATATAGACATACATACATACATACATACATGAAAGGTGTGAGAGATAACCATCAAAGCATTTTATTATATGCAGGACAACCTCTTCTTACATTCCATTACATATCCATGTATATGTGTGTGCGTGTTTGTGTGATATTATGTTACCAGTCGGTTACATTCTTTAATTGTCTAGTTAGTCAACTCTAATTGCATATTTGATCGACTCTCCTAATCGACTACTGCAGTCAGCTTGGATAGTTGATTAGTTGGTCTAGTCGACAGAGCCGACTAGCCCCTACAACATTACCCCCCCCCCCCCCCCAATTCCCTGCTCATCCCAAGAAAGGGGGGAGTATGGATATTACATTGACAAAACTATTTACAAAAATGAGGATGAGAAGAGAAGAAGTAGAAAAAGAAGAAATATTCATGCCAAGCATTGTTGGACTCCTTTTGCTTATCTTTCTACGACTGGCTTATGGTTGGACTGTTGGTTGTTCTACCTGATCATTTTTTTCTTGAGGAATTTCCCACTCATTCATTCTTATATTTGGAGACAGCATACATGCTTTGACCTCTGCATGGGATTCTTTTGATCCTTCCATGACTACCTCTAGGGTCCCTGACTGATGGTTGGCAGCTGGCAAGTTCAACTCGGAAACTAAAGGATTGAAAAATTTCAAGTTCCTTTTGTAGGTCGATGTAGACCTCGACTTCTCTGGTCGTGGTATCCCTTCAAATGTTGTCTGGTAAATGGTCAAGATGTATGCAAAAAATGTTGGGAGAACATGTGACATTCCTTTATCGAGTGTTGTGCCTCAATACCGATTGATTTTAGTTTTCCCAACAAATCCATCTTGTCGATTAGGGATGCCTCATGAACCACAATCAAATTTGGGTCGAATTTATCTTCGGCTTCATTTGTTTTCTGTGTGATCGAGTCAAGATGTTTGTGGGCTTGATATGTTATTGCTTGTGCTCTGCTTGCCTCTCATGGCCATTCCTTCTCTTACTTTTTTATTTCTATCTCAGTTGTTTTTTACTTAACATTGTGGGTTGCTATGGTTGCTTTACTTTTGGAGTCAATGGTGATATCCCTTGTTTTCTTTAAATCCTCAATTATTGTTCTCTGGGATTTTAATTTATTGTAGGTTGAGGTGAAGTATGTCGGCTAGTTGTTCAAGACTGTATGCAGCATTGTTTCATGTGATGTAACTTGCTCTAGTTTTTTATCTACTTCTTTGAATTTCCCAAACTCTGTATGGAGGGTTGTTGTTGTTTACTGAGCGAATCCATCTTGATTTCTTATGAATGCCATGTTGTGTAACTGTTTAAGTTCCTTGTTTTCCTGTCGTAGATGGTGGATTTCTTCCTAATTATTAGAACATGTACTTATTACTACTTCGACCAATTGATTTATTGTTCCTAATGGGTCGACTCCCTCTGTCGATTGATCAATGCCCAATTTTTCCTTTGCTAATAGTACATAATTCTTTAGCACTTGTTTTTCTTTATTTCTCCTTGCAACAAGTCATGTGCCATCTCATGCAGCTTTCTTCCATCTATTTGTTTATTCTTTGGTTATCTCATCATATAGGTCGATTATTTGTTCATCTGACGCAACCATTGGGTCGAATATTGTCTTTGTTGGTGTTGTTGTCAACTCGATTGGTTTGAATGTTGTGAATGTTATGGCCTTTCGATTTTTATCCTTCTTGTGTATAATCTTCTTCGTCGTGCTTAATTGTTCCTTTTGATGTTCGGGTTTTTTTTTCTTTTTCGGTGTCGTTTCCTTTCTCAAAATCCTTGTTCTCTGTATTTTGGTCATTGTGTTTCTTTGGGTTTCGTTGTGTGTGGGAATCCTTTTCATTTCCATCCTTCTAGCATTGTGTTAGGGTCAATTTCTCACTTACCCTTAGACGCTTTTTAATGCTGTATTTTCTTGGTTGGTGTTTGTTTTGTCGGCATGCCTTCTTCTTTGTCGAGATCTACCACAAAAGGAACTATGTACAAGGTCGCTTCTCTTTCTTCTTCCTACTCTCCATATGTTAAAGGTGTCAGAATGGATTGGTTTTCACTTAGTACCTAAGGTGGTATCTGAGTTTGAAATCCCAATTGTTAGTCGAGCTCCTAGAAAATTTGGTACTTTGCCGGCTAGTATTCCAATTCTTCAGGGGTCGATCCTCCAATAGCTCCAGACCAAAGTGTGGTGGTGTCCAAGCTTAGTTTAATATGGGCACTTGGTGGTAATTCCCTTCAAACTTTATGTTCAACTCGCCACTTATGTGATACATTTTTCACATGATTTACCCATCATTTAAACATGATGTTGACAGAAATGGAGTTGGATGGTTTGATTGATCCTGAAGTAAAAACCATGAAATTATTCATGGTTGGAGTCTCCTATGCAGTAAATGCAGGTTCTCCGACTAGACCTACTTGGCTCATGGTGATCCAGATTAGAAATGAAGGGAATTTTATTTTGTGACCATTCTCCCTTTCCAACTTACAAACCAAGTCAGTATCTCCAATGACATAAGATGAACTAGATAAACATGTTTGTGTTTCATAGGAAGTGTTCATAAAAATATTGTTTTCTTCCACTGTATCTCTTTCAACAAGAGTTTAATCATCATTGTTTGATATAAGAGTTTAATACTCAGACACATTCTCTTGTTCCTGAAGTTGTATATTGCAAAATCCTAGCATTTGTTGTTGCATAACAATTTCAGTGTTATTAGTGAACTCAATCGAATTAGACCTTGAATCATCATTAACTGATGAGATAATATCTTTAGCAACATGAGTATAAATTTCAATTTCACCATTACTTTCCAGATCATGTGTGTTAGAAAGAGAATTAAGATAGAGAAACCAATCTAATGCATCTTCTCTAGAAGTTTGATCATCCTCACGAAATCTTAAGCAATTTAGCATAAATCTAGAAAAGAATTCATCGGCGGGCTCACCTTCAAACTTGTGTAGATATTCTAATTCCAAACACAATTCATTATAATTATAATCCTCATGCTCATTGAGATACAACTCCATGAATTGTTTCCATGTGTGAATAGATTTGGTTGGCAACATTTCAAACCAGCTCTTGATTCTCCCTTGCAATGTGAGAGTGAATAACCTACAAATATCATTATCATTAAGTATAATAAAATAATTTCATTTAAGTTTAAAATGAGAAAGACAATAAAATGTAGATATTACACCCTCGTCAACAAACTTCAATTTTGTCAAGGAATCGACTATCCTTTTGGGAATGCTTCTTGTCGGTTGAGACAAACTAAAATCATGTTCCAAAACATAAATATGTATAGGAGACATGAGTAGTTAAATACATTCAAACGAAGGGCTCCACAAGGTCACATTGTCATCGACCCTCCTTCTAGCACCAATTGTTGACAGATGGAAAAAGTCCCTCCTACAATAGGGGATAGCTACCTGATCACAAGTCCCAATTAGACCTATTTTCAATTGGGATGGTAGCTTCCAGCTGATATGTGGGCTTGGTTTTCCACTAAAGAAAGTTGATACTTGATGTGAGACTTAATCATTTTATATATGTAATTTGATGTATATTAATCTAATTTGCATAAATGAAAACTATTTGATATTACGAACGAAATATTAGTGATTCTCCAAGGGAATGAGTTGGGATGTTTGTTGCGGCCCGCACACCTCTGTGACCCGTACCTGAGGTCACATGGGCCCCCAGATCTGTCTAGTTCTAAGGGGCTCAAGCCTGGGGTTTTTGTTTGGGAAATCCCATGTAGTGTTGACCGCAGGGTTTTCGATAGCTAACATCTCAAGTGGTCAGGAGGAAAACAGATCTTTGGGTAATCCTAAAGAGGTGCAGATATTCCCTTATGGAAAACTATGATGACATGGTGGACTATTCGCTCAAGATGGGTGAATTGCTTCCCTGGATGGGGATAGCTGGCAGCCCCATACACCCCCTATCGGTCCAGCTAGAGAAGGAATTTTCGTTGGTAGTGCGAGGAGACTTATTTTCTCAGTTCTCAAGGGTTTCGGGTCTCTATCCTAGGAAAGATATGGAAGCTTTTTCTTGGCTTGGTGGAGATGTTGGCTCAGGAGTGGTGCCACCACTGATTAGTTCTTCCTGTCCCCTTCCTAGCACAACCTCATGGTGCAGTTCATCTTCTCATACTACCGAGGTCTCTTTTTCCCCCATATTGTGTGGTTTCTCTCTTCTTTGGCCACGACAAACCTATCTTGGTCGTTCCTGGATCCATCGGTGACTGTGTGCTCTTCTACTTTTCTAAGGGATCAAGGGTTTTCCCTGATGGTACTTCTAGGTGAAGGACTAGCAGACTCAACCCTAGGTTTTGAAAATTAGGCTTCGCTAGAACAAGGTCTGACACCAGACCTATTCTACCCTTACGCGGAGCAAGCCTACTTCTCAGATCAGCCTGAAGAGTATGTGGAGGGGTTTATTGCAGCTAATATATGGCCCTCAAACTCCAGCAAGTGGGTCTCAGTATTTGGTGGGGAGCCTGGAAACAACACTCAGCTAACTCAGATTCAAGGTTTTACGAGAGCTCCAGAGACAAGGTAAAGGAAACTAAATAAATGTGTTGGATCTTCCAAGGCAAACCCTAATTTTATTCTCGGTGATGATCTTACTCTCTCCAGGGTGGCCGAGATGGCAAATAAAACCTTAGTAGGGAAAGCATATGACCGCCATCTCAGTGAGAAGATGATAAAGGCATGGGCCGCAACAAATTGGGATGCATCTTGCAACCCTCCTCCCAAAATCAGTCGTCTGTCTAAAGGTTGGTTCATGCTTCTTTTCTCAAAACAATCACAGGCTACGGTGGTTCTTCAAAAAAAATGGTTCATTGACTCTTCTTTGATCCTAATGAAGCTATGGAACCCTACTTTCGACGCTGCAAGTGAAACGATGGACTCCATACCAATATGGGTACAATTTTCGAGCCTTCCCCCTCACCTTTGGAATGAGAAATTCTTTCAAGCAATTGGGAATTTCCTGGTGGAATTCCTAGTCACAGATATGGGTTTCTTAGAATCCAGGGAGATGTCGGTAGCAAGGATTCTGGTTCTTCTAAACATCAAAGAAGGGCTTAGGGAATTCCTTAACTTGACAGATTTGGGAAGGACTAGGGTTCAAATCCTAGATTATGAAGGGGTGCATTTTCAGGTGCCATGAGTATGGGCACATTGTTAAGGATTGCAAGTCCTCTACGAGGGGGCGCAGGAACAATTGGTCTACTTCAGAGAATAGATCTGATGGGGGCGCCTGGAAAATTTGGGAGTCATCTCTCCCTCTACGCGGTCGGCCTCAGGGGATACTCCACCTTATGATCCAGATGTGTCTTGGATAGTAGAGGCGGAGGTATCGGCAATACAGGAGGGCATTTCAATGGCAATAGTCCAAGTTGTGAGAGATGTGGAGATTTCATAAGTCTACTCAGAGGTTGTTCCACATTTTTTTATCAAAACCTTTTGGGTATGCATCTTACTATCTTCCGACCAGTAAATGGTTTTTTTTAAGATTTTAAATTATCATTGGTGGACTGTTGTCACTCCCTTCAGAATCTACCCTATCCAAACACTTCAAATTTATTTCCTCTTCCCAAGCCCCCACAATCATCCCTCCAGTCCTTACCCAACTCTTCTATCTGTATGGACTCTCTGCCCTGATCCCCCGTCTCTCATCCATCCATGGATTCTTCTTTTGAAGAGTATGAGGACTCAATCATCTATTTCCCACTCTGTAATAGAACAGTCTCCATCCCCAATGCAAACTACATAGGTCTGGGCCCAAATTCGTACATTCAGAAAATAAAAAAGGGACGAGGTAGAAACTCTCATCTCTCCAAGGCACAATCTCGAGCACTGATTGACATTGCTTAAGGGAAACAAAAGTCAATTGTAGGGGCGCTTAGAGCAGTGAAAGGCCCAGTAGGGGTTCCCCCATCAAACTTATCACCTTCAATTGCAGGGGTTTGGCGATTATCCAAAAAGAATATGCACTAAAGCGGTTGTTTTTTTTACACCAGCATGATGTAGTTATTTTATAAGAAACTCTAGCAGACGAAGCCACGGCTACCAAAATTCTAACTGCTCTCTTCTCGGGTTGCATTTTCTGAGTCTGGATGCCAGAGGCAGGTCGGGTGGTTTAGTCATCAGATGGAGAGCTAGATGTATCAAACTATTAAACTCCTGGGATTTTGACTCTCGTCTAGGGGGTGATTTTTTGGTGGAAGGTATTGGAAAGGGGATCAAAATAATCAATGTTTATGGCCCTCATACAGACCGGATCACTTTTTGGGAAAATATGCTTGGTAAATATATCTTAAAAAATGATCTTCTAATCTTAGGGGGAGATCTAAATTTATCTCTAGGGGAAGCTGAAAGTTGGGGTCCCTCAGCCCACCCAGACAACCAAGTAGGTTTCTTCAGTCACCTATTGGACTCCAATGGCCTCATTGATATAGCTCCATTAAAGTTATTACCCACTTGGAGGAATATGACAGTAGGGGAGGCTCATATTGCAAAAGGTTGGATTGTTTTCTAATCTCTGAACCTTTAGCAATGCTTCCTTTCCAATTTCGTCAATGGATTAGAAGTGGAGGCGAATCGGACCATTCCCCAATTTGGTTTGAAATGGAAGGAGGACCCCAAAATCCTACAGCCCCTTTTAAATTCAACTCCTCTTGGTTGAAAGATGAGAGTTTTCAGCAATTGGCCAAGTCCAATTGGACTAACATAAGGGACTCAGAAGGTACTCCGGTGGGTATTCAGTTTGCAACAAACCTCAAAAGAATAAAAAAAAAGGGCTATCCCTTGGGAAAAAACAAAACAGAAAGCAGAGGAACGGGAACTCCAAAATATAGAGGAACAATTGAGGCTATTACAAGAATATTTGGATTCGAGATTCATGACAGGTTTGGCTTGAGACAATCTGAAAAGGCTTGAAGCCAGGCGTAGACTACTACTGGCAGAACAAGAAGAAACTTGGCGACTAAAAAGCGGAGCTATCTGGCTTGAGAATGAAGATGAAAATACAAAATTTGTTCAAGCCTATGCTAAGGGGAGGAGAGAAAAAAACACTATTTGTAGTTTAAAGGATCGGGAGGGAAGATATGTCACTTCCTTTGAAGGCCTTGCAAACCTGGGTAAAAACCATTTTCAGACTTTATTCAAAGAGGACAAGAGAGTAAATATTGCAGAGATTGTAAAGGTGGCATTATATCTCCCAAGCTTTGTGAATGAACAAGGGAAACAAGATTTGTTTGTTGAATTCACTGAAGCGAAGCTTAAAGAAACACTAATTAGCTTCCAGAAGGATAAAATCCCTAGTCCAGATGGATGGACAATAGAATTTTTCAAGGGGTTCCTTGATCTAATCAGAGCATATTTATTAAAAGTTATTGAGGAATCTCATACCAATGGCAGAATTCACGGACCCTTCAATACAAATTTTTCAGCTCTCATTCCTAAGGTAAATGATCCTTGGTCTTTTGATGATTTCAATCCAATTTCCCTGTGCAATTGTATTTGCAAAATTATTGCCAAAATCATAGCTCGTCGGTTAAAGCCTTTTCTATCGGAGGCCATATCCAAAGAACAGTTTGGGTTTTTAGAAGGGCGCCAGATACATGAGGCAATAGGGGTAGCTCAAGATGGTCTACATAGTCTACGGACTACAAGAATAAAGGGGGAAATCCTAAAGATTGATCTTTCAAAGCAAGAACAAAGGGGGAAATCCTAAAGATTAATCTTTCAAAAGCTTTTGATAGAATGAGTTGGGCTTATATTGGACTTCTTCTTACTCATCTTAGATTTGAATTCCCCTTCATAAAATGGGTGATGGCATGCATATCTTCAGTCTCTTTTGCAGTCCTTATCAGTGGGGCAGCTTCTCCCTTTTTCATCTCATAAAGGGGTCTACGTCAAGGTTTCCCCTTGTCCCCATTTATTTTTCTTCTGGTGGCCGAAGGATTGAGTAAAGCTATAGACACAGCAGCTAAGGAATGGATTTTCCAAGGAATTCAAGTTGCACCTAGGATGAGGATCACTCATCTCTTGTTCGTGGATAATGTCCTCATTTTTTGTAATGGGCAGGTGGGAGATGCAGAAATTTTAGCTAACATTTTAAATATTTTCTGACTGGCTACAGGGATGATAATAAACGCCCAAAAATCTACCATCACTACCTCTGAAATGGAAAGAGAGGAAATGGTTGTATACCAGAGGCTATTTCCTTTCTCATTTCAGGACATCTCAGAAGGGATAAAATACTTGGAATTTCAGTTAAAGCCGAACAAATACAGGAAAGAAGACTGGAAATGGTTGCTAAAAAAACTAGAGAAAAGGCTAAATGGATGGAGTTTTAGGTGGTTATCTAGAGAAGGCAGACTCACACTGACCAAATCTGTTCTAGAATCCATACTAGTTTATTGGATGTCACTAGCATGGATTCTAAAAGGGGTGCTAGAAAAAATCAGAAGGACTAGTTCTCGGTTTATTTGGTCTGGGTCTGGAGATAAGTACACCCAACCCTGGGCAAAATGGGAAAGTATTGCATTGCCAAAATCCTTGGGAGGTTGGGGGCTCAAAAACATTTTCTTGTTTTCCAAGGCCCTTGTAGCAAAGGTATATTGGCGGCTCATGTCAGTTTCCAGTCTATGGACAAATGTAGTCACACAAAAATACATATCCCCATATTCAATAGAAGATTGGATCATAACTCCAAACAAACCTGCATCACACTGCTTGATTATTTGGAAAGCAATGATTTCCTTGTTCTCAGTGGTTGGGGACGGTCTTTCTTGGAGGGTAGGAAAAGGAAATCATCTTCGTATTGGAGCCGATCCTTGACCTGGGTGTGGGAATTCACACATTCTCCCAGAAGAACTAATAGATCAGCTACACAGGTAGGGTATCTTCTACTTTTCTCAACTAGTTGATCCCCACTCAAAAAAATTATGGAATCAAGGATGGAGAAGTGCTACTTCACTAGGCTTAAATGGGATTTATGTAGACTTGTTGAGAATTTATATTGTGGCACTTAGAAGAGGACATATAAGACTCATGGATAGGGAATATGAATTAGTCTGGAAAAAGGATCCCCTAGGATCCTATACTCCAAAATATGGATACATTGTGTTGAATATAGACCCAATTCAACAAAATCCCAGATGGTGGTGGAAAGGCCTCTGGAAGATTAAATGTCCCCAAAAATCCAAAATCTATATATGGGCAGCATTAAGCAATCGAATCCCAACATGGGATAATCTGAATAGGCGTCAGATAGAAGGTCCAGGTAGATGCGCACTTTGTAAAAATGCAAATGAATCCACCTTTCATATACTCATCTCATGTTCTCTCTCCATGAAAGTATGGATAGAAGCTTCCTTACGCCTCTGGTAGAACTGCATGTGGAATGGAGACACTTTGGAGATGGCTTGGAAAAACTAGTCCCGTGACCCAAGAAATAAGGAGATAAAATCACTTCCTTATTTAATCAGTTAGGGAATGTGGCTAGCAAGGAATGTGGAGATATTTAAAGAAAAATCCTCCATAGCAGAAGTAATCATAGCACAAATCTTATCAATCCTGTCTCACTTTCCCTAGACTAAAGATGCTCTAGTTTTGCAGGTAAGACAACAAGAGGATATAGATTTTTCAAATCCCTGGGCTTATTTTGATGGAGCCTCTCAGAACACAAATTATGGAGGAGGAGTTGTTCTACATCTTTCAGAAAACCATTGCTTTCATTTAAAAATGTGGTTAGGCAGTGGGACAAACAACTATGCTGAATTAATCGCACTGAAGCTTCTACTTCTTTTCACCAAAGAAAAAGGAATCCAACAAATACATATTGTTGGGGACTCTATGAATGTCATTAATTGGGAAAGAAGCATCAAACTTGTCACAATATATTTCCTTGTCCTATTCTAGAGGAAATTTTTTGTTTGATGGACACTTTTGATACTTTGGTTATCTCTCATGTATACAGGGATAGGAACATGGTATTGGGTTCATTGTCCAAAGAGGGAGTGTTGCTCTCTCTTGGTCATTGGCACATAACAGAAAAAATAAAAAATAAAAAATAAAAATAAAAATGTGGGGGGGGGAGACTCAAATGCTTTCTATCATCGGCCATTTATAGAAGCTCAAGATCATTTACAGGAATGAAGACTAAAATCACTTTTCAACAAGACTGATCAGCACTGGTTTGCACTCATTTTTCGGCCTCAACATGGATGTTTCTCTCTTTCTTTTGCACAACACTTACTTTTTAAACTTTTCAGCATCAACAAAATTAATGGAAATTATGAACAGAATTTGGGCACCTACCGAGTGTGCCTAGAAATCACACTTTATCTGAAAATTTCATCTATCTTTGTATATATAAAGGGGATTTTTTTGTTGATAGTAATTTTCCACCTTGTTCTGGGTGAGATTTTTGTAGATTCGATGGTAGATAAGTCAATGTGGGCTCACAAAAGCCAAATACTCTCAATGACCATTTATGTGATGGTATGTGGTCTTTTTATTTTCACAGTCATTACACACACTATTGGTGTGTTGTGCTTCGGAAGCACCTACAAAATGTAATTTTGTCTCTTATAATATATAAAATTACATTTTTTTCTAAGGAAAAAAAATAAATGAATACTATTTAACCTATCCATCATATCTCAGCTAAGAGAAATGCTTAAAAACTAAAGATGTAGATTGGAATGATCAATTTCCAAGAATGGAAAATTTTCATAATCCTGAAGAATTGTTAACCATAATAACTACTATGACTTAAATAAGATCACAACAATTATATCCACATTCAACTTGTAGTCAAAGAAAAGTTTATATATTTGAAAATCGGATATGGAAAAACAACACTTTCATAAATCTATTTCAGAATTACATTAATCCATTCACGGTATAATAAAAGAATAGTCTATTCATCATATAGGAATATCTTTTTCTTTTGACTACCAATTTAAAACCTTAACATAAATATCATATATAAAGAAGAAAGATAACTGATGAATTATCTAGAAAAAAAAATCATAAAAGTTTATTCAATTGTAAGTTTGAATACATCAATTGTTATCAATCATAAAAATAATCTCGATAATAGTATTGCATCTTTATCTGATATACAATCACTTGACAAATAAATAGATTTATAAAAAAAAATTCACATAAAACCTGAGTATAGGAATTTGCAAGATTTAACAAAAATGCAATCACATAAACTTCACTTTACTCAAATAAATTTTCCAAAAGATTGGGTCTTCATATTTAAATTCAAACCAATAAAAATAACAAGTTTTAATCTTCAGTTTCCAACCCCAAAGAAAAACAAGTGTTTGAGTCAATCCTGATAATATTACCAAAGCATTTCTTCACCCACTGATTCCCATGTTCAAGAAATAATTTCAAGCTCCTGGAAAGAGAAATCTACTCCTATAGAATGAAAATTCCCCCCTCTCATTGAACTGTGAACTCTTGCTTTTATAAGTGGACTCATGACTTCTTTTGAAACCCAATTGTCCACATATTTGATTTAACAAGATTATCTTCCTCATTCTTAGCGATCACGTTGAGCACTTTTCATAGAATGATCTCGCTAGATATTTCCTTTAAAAAATGTGTAGCTTCTATACCATGAAATTGTGGCCCCCTCTTCTATACTTTTCCCATTTTTATGGAAAGATATATTTCACCCTTTTTCTTTGTGATAGGATCCCACCCTCTTCCACGATTTCTCCATCCCTTTGTTCTGAGATTCGATGAACCATATTGAACCTTCCTTAGGTATTATGTGCGGCCCTTTTCCTTCATGAAGTTGTGACATCCTTTGCAATATATGGCCTCAATGCATTAGACACTTGAGCATAGAAACTTCTACAAATTCCTTGGCTTCCTCCAATGATGGAACAAAAAAAACACTTATCTCTTTCATCTAGTGTGTTGTTTATTTGTTGTCATCTTTCCAGCTGCAATGTATGGCACGATCTTTGCCAATTCATGTTTTCACACAACGATCTCATGAGATCCCGTGTTCCCTACGATATTGGGGCACATTCACCTTTGTGGCCTCTAGCACCTCTTTTGTGATTTGGTATTATTATTAGGTATTGCGTAGCTACCAAAACCCTAATCCCTTAATCCAGGATTAATTTAGAAAACTGCTAAAAATAGAAAAATCCACTAAAATAGCAAAAACCGCCCAAAAAATAATTTTGAGGCACTGCGCGTAACCAGAGGGGGGCAAACCTAGACCCCCCCAGGAAAGAACCCGGTGCACATGACATAGAGATCAAGGAAAGTTGGGATCGTCAGACGCAGTTGTCGAATCTGATGCACCCACACACACACATGCAAATAATATAACACATACCCAACATTCTCCGACTTGTTGTTTTCTTTGCATACAGGGGTTCACAGGATTACATAGTCAACAATCCAGGGCGGCAATGCCCATTGTTACTCTACACCATGAGAACTTATCTATGCTCACAGACTTTGCCAATGAATCTGCAACATTCTTCAAAGTGTCAACCTTTTCCAGCAACACCTTCTTTTCTTAAACCATGTCACTCACAAAGTGATATTGAACATCAATATGTGTTGTCTTCGAATGATAAGCAAGGTTCTTTGCCAGGAAGATTGTACTCTAACTGTCACACTCTAATCTCACTTCTTTTTGTACCAACCCAATACCCAAACACAATCTTTGTAACCATATTGCTTCCTTGCTTGCATGAGTGGTTGCCATGTATTCAGCTTTTGTAGTTGAGAGGGCCACTACAACCTGTCTTTTGCTCATCCAACTAATTGCTCCTCCAAATAGGTTAAACAGATACCCACTTGTGGATCTTCTGCGATCTATATCTCCAGCCCAGTCTGTAACAACAAACCCATGTATGTCCACCACTCTGTCCAATCGTGGTCTTCCTTGGTAGAACAATCCATAATTGGTAGTGCCACGCAAATACCTTAAGACCCTCTTTACTGGCGTCCAATGCTCCTTCTCTGGTTGACATATGCCTACTCAAAACTCCCACTGCGTGTGCAATGTTCGGTCTAGTACAGACCATTGCATACATCAAACTCCCAACAGCGTTGGCATGCGAAACATGGGACATGTCCTTTTCTTCTTCTTGTGTCTTGGGACATTGATCTGCAGATAACTTTACACCTATAGGAATAGGAACCTTGATCGGTTTAATTCCATGCATATTAAACCTCTCCAATATCGTCTCAACATATTTTCCCTAATTCAACTAGGGTTTCTTGTTTGCACAATCTCTTTTAATCTCCATTCCCATATTGAAGTTGGCAGAACCGAGATCCTTCATGTCAAATTTGGAGGATATATGTGATTTCACCTCCTTGATCACATCCATGTTATTTCCTACCAGCAACATGTCATCAACATACATGATCAGAATCTGGACCAGGGGTCAAAACTTAGCTCAAAAATCAAAGTGATCGGAATCACTTCAAAACAAACAGGTGTGTAGGCCTCGTCCTCATGAACCCAACGCAACTCGAACGGGTTCAAACAGACATTGGATGAGTGAGATATCGCGTTCTATTCATTTTGCCAAACAAGAAAAAAATTGTTGACTGTACAGTCTATACAGACTGACGTGGCAGGGTATGGACCCATACGTGGCAGGTGACATGTCAGTGCTGAGTTGGCAAGTGATGACATGGCAACTGAGTTGGTAGTGCTGAGTGGAAGTGCTGAGTTGGAAACTGAGTTGGAAACTGAGTTGGCAGTTTTGAGTGGTAGACACGTGGGCGAATGAAGTTAAGACGCATGGAAACTTTTTGGCAATTTGTATGGTGCCACGTGGACCAGGCATGGGTTGCCACATGGCACCCTGTTATGGTGTAAAAGTTATTTGGAGTCTACGGGGGTCGAACCCTGGACCTCCCGCAAAGGTGGCAGTGACTTGGCATGGGCTAGGCTACCAGCCTGCCCACGTATTGGTTCTTACCATATAATGTATTCACATTTATTTAAGTTAAATGTTGTGGCTATTTTGGTGGGGTCCGGGCTGGGGCTTAGCCCCAACCCCCGGTTGTATGTGCTCCCATGAGACCCTACCTCACAAATTTTTGTGCAGGTTTTTTCAAACAGATCCCCCATGCACCTGACACTTGTCACTCCATGAATTCTCACCTCCCCACGCGCTTGACACTTGTCACAACCACGCCCAACTTTTACGCGTGGACGTGGTCCAATGACCCACGCGTCCAACACCTCCGCCAGTTTGGGTGCTAAGTCCCCTAACCCTGCGACAATTTGTGTAATTTGTGGAAAATGGCACGTGTGTTGGGTTTAGGCACGGGAAAATCCCAGAAGCCAGGTTACACAAACAAAGGTGCGATTTGGCGAACCAGAGACAGCAAGCTTGAAGGAGAAAACTTGCAGGAGGTCTATCTTCTTCATTTTTTGGCCAAACCAGGTGCAGAAAGAGCCCAGCTAGGGGTTCTTGGATGTTATGAAGCCATTGGTACATGTTTCAAAGGAATTGAGAGACTTCTATTGCAAGTTTTGTAACAGGGAATTTCTAGAGAGTTCCAAGGAGCCTAGGACCACCAGTGAAGGAGGCCATGTCCAGGGGAGCCAAAGTCCATTTTCAGTGACTGAATAGTCATTCTTGGCTAATTGATATGTTATGAAATCATTGTAATAGGTTGTAGAGGAATTTGAGGACTTTTACAGGTGTTTTGACCACAGGGAATCTCAGGAAGCTCAAGGCCACCAGTAGAAGAGGTCATGCCCAGATGAGCCATGGTCTATTTTCAGAGATCTAACAGTCATTTTGGGGGGTTTTATGTATTTTGAACCCAATGGTACAGTCAGTAAATAAATTGGAGTTGAGAAGCAGCTTGTAAAATAAATTAGACAAACTAATCCCAGAGAGCCTAGTCCATTGATGGAGGCTCGAGGAGATGTAGCCCAATTGGGGGTGAACTCCTTTATCATGTTGTTGTTGTTGCTGTGAGATTGTTGGTTATTATTTGTTTCAATTTATGCTTTTTGTTGTATTATTTAAACAACATATTTAACCTTTAAAAACCTCACACATAAACACCTAAAAGGAGCCTAAACTTGACACATAAATCCTCTTGCACAACTAAGACATTGAGCAAGGTCATGAAGTTTATTTTAATGGAGTAGAGGGTGCTTGCATAGAAAAACAAGTCAACCCCCTATTTCAGATCAATACAACACTACATAAATGAAGTGATTACCAACCTGCTTGGAATATACACAGTGATCAGCCCTGCTTCTCAAAAATCCCAATCCAAGGATGTATGTGTCAAAATTTTGGTACTACGTCCTAGGTGATTTCTTTAGACCATATAGTGAATTATTTAGTTTACAAACCAACTCTTTCTTTCCCTTCACTACAAATCCTTATGGTTGCTTCATGTATATTTCTTCTTCCAGAGCCCCATGTAGGAATGTTGTCTTCACATCCATCTATTCCACTTCAAGATCAAAAGAAACAGCRATAGATAAAAGAAATATAATAGAAGTTAACTTGGAAACAGGAGAAAAAAATCTCACCAGAGTCAATTCCCACTACCTGGGAATAACCTTTTGCTACTAATCGAGCTTTGTATTTCTCCACTTTTCCTTCTACATTAAACTTCTTCTTAAACAACCATTTGCTACCAACAAATTTTCTTCCAGCTGGCAACTCAACTATATCCCATGCCTCATTCTTATCCAAGGCATCCATTTCTTCAACCATGGCCTTCTTCCAGATTTTACTATCCTCTGAATTCACTGCTTCCCTGACAGTTTTGGGATCATCATCAGTAATAGATAAAGAAAAATTAGAATGAAATTAGGTGGACTATACCTTTATGGTTTCCTTCTTTCCCTCACCGATCTCCTCAATCTTGGGGTATGAGGCTCTTCTTCTTCTACTTCATCTTCTTCAGATGATTCAGATTTTGCATCATCCAACTCAAACTCTATTTTCTCAGGTTCTTCTTTCCTTGGTAGGAATTCTTGTTTGGAAGCATCTTTTACCTCTCTGAAAACAGCATCCCAACTGTAAACATTCTTCTTAGTTTTTGGGTTCCAAAGATTATAACCTTTCACACCATCTTTATAACCCATAAAGATACACTTTTTAGCTTTATTATCCATCTTACTCCTATTTTCCTTTGGAACGTGTACATACGCATCACAACTAAACACTCTGAGATGTTCAAGAGAGGGTTTCTTACCAGTCCATACCTCATGTGGAATTTTGTCATCCAACACTGATGAGGGTGATCGATTGACCAGGTAACATGTTGTACCCACTGCCTCTGCCCAAAATTTATGTCCTCAATACCTTTATTTTCTTCTCTATCTGATTTTCTACCAGAGCCTTAAACTCTTTAAATTTATCAAATACCTCATATTTCTTTCTAAGAAAATAAATCCATGTGTTCCTTGAGAAATCATCTATGAATGAAACATAATACACAGATTTATCGAGTATTGGAATAGGCACAGGTCCAAACACATCACTGTGTATCAACTCTAAGATCCCCATTGCTCTTGTAGCACCAGATGGGATTCTTCCTCAATTTTGTTTACCATATATGCAATGTTCACAGAAATAAAAATCCAAAGTGCAATTAGACATACCTTCAACCATACCTTTACTGTGTAGTGTTCAAAGGCCCTTTTCTCCAATATTCCCCAGTCTTTGATGCCACAAAATGGTCTTCTTTCCAGGGACAATATTGGTCTTGTCTTCTTTATTTCTCTGCTCAAGGACAACAAAACTGTTACACCCATTAGTATAAGTGATTCCCAACAACTTGTACAGATTTCCACACCGAACTCCCCTCATCAACACCATTGCTCCTCGTACCATCTTGCAAGTTCCCTTTCCCAATACAGTATCCACTCCTACATCATCCAACTTGCTTACAGATATTATGCTCCTAGCTAGTTTTGGAATGTGCAGAACCCCAGGGAGAGTTCTAATCCTTCCTTATTTTAGCAACAACCTAACCCTTCCACGTCCCATGATTTTGGTTATCGAGTCATCTCCTAGGAATACATCACCACCATCATATTTTTCATATTCACAGAACCACTCCCTATGAGGAGTCATATGATATGATGCACCTGAGTCAATTAACCATACACCACGGTCTTCATGTGTACTTGTAGATGTCAGGTAAACATCACCTCCTTCTTCAGTGGAGGTTTCCGCCTCTGTGGAAGAGGTATTATCAGGTCCCTTTGGTTTATCAACCTTCTTAGACTTGCAATCTTTCTTATAATGCCATGTTTTACCACACTTCCAGCATTTCCTCAAAGATTTTCCTGGAGACTTAGATCTACCTTTAGATTTAGATATCCCCCCGAAGACTTACCAGGATTTTTGTCTTGGGTACGGCCTATTACAAATAAAGCATTTGTGCTCTGGCTATCCATGTTTTTCTGCCTCATCTCTTCAAATAACAAGGATGCAACTACATCTTCATACTTCAATGTAGATTGAGTGGTACTACCAATTGCTACAACTAGATTATCTCAAGAGTCTGGCAAAGAACATAATAAAGTAATACACTTATCTTCTTCTGCAATCGTAATATTAACAAATACTAGTTGACTTACCAGAGTATTAAAGGCATTTAGATGTTCTTTCATAGAATCTCCATCTTCCATCCTAAGATGATACAACTTCTTTCGAAGAAACAACTTGTTTACCAGGGACTTTGATTGATACAAATTCCCTAACTTATCCTATAGTTCCTTGCCCGTAGATTCTCCCGAGACATTCAACAACACTAAATCTGTCAGGCATAGTCGAATAGTACTCCTTGCTCTTCTGTCCAACTTCTCCCAATCTTCCTTCGACATACCAGTAGGTGGTGTACTAGTAATTTGTGTACTAGTAGGTTGTGTACCAGTAGACTGTGTGCCAGTAGACTGCGTACCAGTAGGTTGTGTACCAGGATCCACAACGATCCATTGTTCTTTGTCTACAAGAAGGTCCTCCATCTTGAGCTTCCATAGCTCAAATTTTTTACCGTTGAAATTCTCTATCTCGATTCTAGAAGAGATCGCCATTCCTCTTTCTACACTTGAATCACCACTGTAAAATCTCCCACTAAACCCATATTTATCACAGACCCGAGATAAAATTGATCTATCAAGACCAAGCCAAACCCTCAACAACAAAGGTGTCCCCCCAAAGCCAAAAATGAGCTCTAACACCACATGTAAGTTTTAAACCTGTGAAGTAAAGAAATGCATATATATTCTTAAGAAAAACAGAAATTAATCAATGGCTCATACACATAGTACACAGAGATTTACGATGGAAACCCTTAACCGGGAGAAAACCAACCTTCCTTGGTGTCGCACATCTCAACTCTTCATTGTATTAATTTCACCATTCACCATACAATATATACCATGTTTTAGGTATTATGTAGCTACCAAAACCCTAATCCCTTAATCTGGGATTAATTTAGAAAACCTCTAAAAATAGAAAAATCCGCTAAAATAGAAAAAAATGCCCAAAACAATTTTCGAGGCATTGCCCTTAACACTGCGCATTACTAGGGGAGGCCAAACCTAGCCCCCCCTGGGACCCCCCGAAGAAAACACCCGACTCACACGACACAAAGAGTGAAGGAAATTGGGATCGTCAGACGCAGTTGTCGAATTTGACGTGCCTGCACACACATGCAAAGATTATAACACATACCCAACAATAGTAAACCCCTAAAATTGTGTGGGATTCCATGATCGGTTTCTCTATTTGATTATATTTAGCTGGCATATACCATGGACTTTTTTATTATTCCTCCAATGCTCTCACTTCATCAACTTATTGCTCCTCGTCATTTGAAGGTTGAACTGTTATAAACAATAAAAGTGATAAACGTTTAATTCATATTCTCGTTATACCATCCACATAGGATGGTCCAATGAGACTTGATATTTGTGTTCATCAGTTAAATCAATGCATGTCAAATCATCATTTTAGTGGAGTAGCTAAAATTGCTTTATAGGTTTGATAGACTTTACTTTAAAAAGGGATATACAAAGGATATACTTCAAAAAGCAAGTGAGATGAAAACAAAAGATTAAGGGGAAAAAATCAATGTGATAAACAATATCAACGAGTCATCAACCATTAAAGAATGTAATTCAAAAGAAAAGAAAACAATTCAAACATTAATTAATCAAACCATTGTATACAGGGTCAAACAATATGATGTCAAACATTTGAAGGTTATTAATCAAAAGAATTACTTTAATGAAGCATTGTCGAACAATAATCGTTAATCACTATACAAGGTCTTCCTTAGGTATGGTAAGTTTTATGACAAAGCAATAACCTTTGTAGTTTTATTGTTCATGGACTGAGTAGGTGATATGTATTGAAAAAATAATTTTGAGTAAGCCACGTTAGTGTATTCAAATATTTATTATGCATCAAGATGGTTTTGCTATGCATGTATGCCAAAGAAAACACTTAAATAAAGACTAACACTATGATCGATTATTCAAGTCAAGCAATGAAGATTGCACAATGGTATAAATGATGAAATGCATGCTACCACAATAAATCATTAATCCCACCATGAAGTATTATAGTAGTTGATATCACTCTAACATTCTTAATGATCACCCAAAACATATATTTTAGTCAGAACCCTTAGTCATAAAACTGCTAGCTAACAACTTGGCCATTAATGTCTTTCTCAATTATAATGAGCTTAATAACCATCATCACTTTGGGAGAAGAATAATAAATTTGTTAACGAGCAAAACAATAGAAAAAACATTCATTGCATGAAAGTAAGAGCTTCGTAAAAATTGATGCTTTTGTTCAAATAAAAAATCATCGGCTTGTTTGCAAACTTTAATTTACATTCTTTTAAGACATAGATTAAAATTTTTAAGCTTTAGCTTTTTGTTGAGTTATTTTAATCCACCAAAAAGCCAATTTCATTCATTTATACACTGAAAACCAAATCTTGATGCAAGTGTTGGAACATTATAATAATTTACTTTTAAACCAATCATAGGTATGCAACGACTTAGAGTAAGTCCAAATGAGCATGTAGGAAATATTGAATGATCAAAAAGAAAATAGATTCAAATGGCACAACCATTATGCATGTGAGAAAAGTGTGACGAAATAGCAAGTTTTTGTGACATAACAATCTCATCACTAAAATAATAATCATTATGCTAGATGCATGTATGCAATTTCACTAATAACTTCATTCCAACAACATCACATCACCAAGTCATCATCCCATGAAAGATAAAACAAAAATAATTGATGATAAGAAGCACCCAAAACCAAACAACCAAGAAAGGAAAACCGTCAAACCATCCCTTCAAATCAAGTGAAACCAAAATCAAATACAAGAAAAGGAAGTAATTTCCAAAATTTAATTGGGGGGGGGATTTATTTTGTTATAAATTAAGGGGGGTTGTTGATGGCTCAACATTATCCCAAAGTGCACCCAGACCTATTCAAAGAGCATGTTTGATACTTCTTGTCCTCTGATGGTGTTTTTATGAGGCATAAGAATGCACATATTGTTGAACCTATAAACTAGCACAAAAAGATAGTCATGTCCCTTCCTAGTTGTTGGAAAACCACCCACAAAATCCATGCAAATTATTTCCCAAGGTCGAGTGGGTACATGTAAGGGATGGTATAGACTTTATTCCTATTACTATGATTGCTAGTACAACAAAGCATGCATCCTCTAATATATTGAGCTAGATCTTCTTGCATTCGACTAGGCCAATACACATACCTTTGTAATTTAGAAACCATCTTCCTAACACCAAAATGTCCGACAACCATGGATGTGTGAGGCTCTCTAATAAGTTGCAATCGTTCACCTTTAGGAACACAAAGCTTGTCTATCTTGTGGAGCAACCCATTCTATAGATGATAGTCATCCTTACTGTCACCTTATTCTACAAGAATTTGGCCTTGTAGGTACTAAAACTCTTCTTTAAAGTCCTCATAATTTGTGTATGCCTCTTTGTATGCATCATGGGTAAAATGATTCATGTGCATAAGAGTTCCCAAAGTTGTAATATTGGATGTGGGTGGACTTGAAAGAACACCCACCAACTTATTAGTGTTTCCCTTCTTATACTTGATGACTAGATGAAATTGTCACAAAAAACCCATCCACTTGTAACGTATGATTTGTTGTAGCTTACTCTAGGCCTGCAAATACTATAGTGACTAGTGATCAGTGTGTATGATTTTTTCCTTTCCCATCAGATAGTGCTTCCACTTCTTAACAACCTGAACCAGGGCATAGAGTTCCTTATCATATATAGGGTAGTTCAAAACTCCCCCATGAAACATCTCGAAATGATAGCATAATGGCTTACATCCTTGCATTAAAACTACTCCCATAGCATGTCTACTTGCATTTGTCTCCACTTCGAAGGGCTTCTACAAGTTAGGTAATGCAAGAATTGGTGCTTGAATGATATTTTGTTTTATCTTGTCGAAATCTTTTTTATGATTCTTTCCCCACTAGAAGCTCTTACCACTGGTTGTTATGGCATGGAGTGGTGCAACTACTACTAAAAAAGATGTTATGAACTTACATAAGTACTAAGTTTCTCCAACAAATCTCCTAAATTTAGTGACATTGGTAGGAACTAACCATTTCATGATGACCTCCATATTTGTAGGATCTATCTTGAGCTCCCCTTCACCAATCACATACCCCAAATACACCAATGATTGTTGAGAAAAGTCACATTTCTTAAGGTTAGCCAGCAACTGGTGCTTTTTCATATTCTCTAACAACTACATGAGATATGATATGTGCTCCTCCCAAGTAGAGATATACCAATATATCATCTGAATACACTATCACAAATGAATCAAAATATGGGTGCAACACATCATTCATCATTCTCATAAATGTAGTTGGTGCATTACATAAACCAAATGGAATGACCAACCATTCATACAAACCTTGTATTGTCTTGAAGGAAATCTTCTAGGTGTCTCATTCCTTCACATATCACGTGGTATCTCAATTTCATATCCAACTTGGTGAATTACTTGGCATGTTGCAACCGGTCTAACAAATCATCAATCATGGGCAGAGGGTATCAATTATTGAATATAATATTTTTCAAATCTATGTAATCAATACACATTCACCAAGTCCCAGATTTATTGGGTTCTATGATGATAGGTGACCTACAAGGTGAGGTGCTTAGTTTAATTACTCCATGCTCCAGTAGTTTCTACAACTATTTATTCACTTCATCTACTTCCAGAACAGACTATCTATATAACCCAATATTTGGTAATAAGGAGTCAAGCAACAATTGTATCTCATGCTCCACTTCCCTCTTAGGTGGTAGCCCTTTAGAATCCTAGAACACTCCTCTATATGACTATAGAAACTCCTCCAATTGTTTTTTTTTCTCCTTATTACATCCCTCCAAGGATTCCTTTACCCTTATCGATTCATCACCTAGCTTATTCTCTCTTAAGAAAAGAAATATGTATTTCTTACTCGAACTAATCAACGTTTTGGCTTGGTTGGCACTTACTAGTGAGATATGTGATTTACCTTTGTGTGCATTGATGATGTAGGACTTCCCATCCTTGATCAGGAGGTATTGATTTTCTTTCCACATGAATATTGTATCCCTCATATACAGGTAGGGGCTTCCAAACACTACACCACACACATCAAGGGGTACTACATATAACTCCACTTCATCAATAAAATCTACACTTACAACAAATTTGATCTTACATTGTTTCATGACCTTGATCTGCATCCTTGTTTACCCACCCCAATGGATATGGGATAGGATGATCATGAACCTCCAACCCGAGCTTGTTGACTAGATTGGATACTATGAGATGGCATGCGAACCATAATCGAATAGATTGTCTACCTTACTCTTCTTGACTTGGATATTGATATGGAAGAGTTTTTTCATCTCCTTCTCTTCCTTGTGATGAAGGCTAATCGGATTCACCTTCTTTTGCATTGAAATGTAGGCAATATTCTCATCCACAAATGAATTGTTCTCTACCTGATTGCATCTGTGGCTAAAAGGTTCTTCTTATTGGAATCCTTTTTACAGTTCTTAGGGTTCAGTTTAGGATGTAGTTTCCAACACTTTTCTTTTGTGTGACCATCAATGTTGTAATGGTTATAGTGGTTATTTGGATCTTTCATTGATGCACAGTGGTTGTCGTCTTCTTGTCTTTCCCTTTCCACTTATTTTTTCCCTCCTTTGAAGCATCTTGGTGCTCTTTTTATTTAGAACCACTTGATTGTCCTTTATTGTGGCCTATATTTTCCAGATACTGTGCTTGCACATAGTCATCATCAACTATATTTGGATAGAAGAGCATCATTTTATTTCATAAATGATTGTATATAACCCCCCATATACTTGAGGATTACATCTAGGTTCTTGGGGGATATACCCAACACGATATCCACATTTCTAAATTTTGTGGTGTACTCATGCACACTATGCCCTTGCCTTTCCCTAAAGTAATGCCAATAGATCAATTGTTCCTCTACATACCTGATAGGGTAGAATTGGGAGTTAATGAGGGTTTTGAAATCGTCCTACCTAGTTACTGGTGAATCACCCTCCAGCCTAATTTTCTCCATGTGTATTTCCCACCAGGTCAATGCATGGCCCTCTAATTTCACTCAGGAAAACAAAATCTTATTCTCCTCATCGATATTGTAAACACCAAAATAGATCTCTAATTGTTGCAACCAATGATTCAACTTTAATGCATTTAGCTCACCTTGGTATGGATTGATATTCACTTTTTCTTCCATTTTAAATAAATAATATGAAGGGGTAATGGTACTAGAACTTGGATGCTCTTTATCAAGATTTTTCCTCAACTCGTTTCTTGGGTCTTCATTATCTATTAGTTTCCCCTCTAATTTGATCTCTGAATTAGAGCCTCCATCCTCCCCAAATGGTTTGATCTTGTTTTCTAAGGCCGCCAAGAGGAGGGTCATATTACAAGAGATATCAAGTACTTTCTCTTCTAGCCTCACAAATATCATCTCTTCTCTTGGATCTTGAGTGTTGTTGTGAACAGACTCATCCACCATGGATAAGGTTCTGTGACTTTTTCTTTCAGCCAATTCCTAGATCCTACAACTTTCCACGGATGTCCCAAAGAAAATTCTCTAATACCAATATGATATGTAAACTTTCATGGATATTCCACCAGAATATTTCATTACAATGGATCTTATAATATGTTGAAATATTTATTATGCAGGTTCATTTTTTTAGATCTCATACTTGTTATCATTAGTTTATTGTTCTATTTTTTTTATAGAAAATATTTGAAATATGAAAATAAAAGAACAGGAAAATGAAATAAAACCATCCACACAAAAAAACACAGTATTTAGCCTAGGAAACCCAATACAGGAGAAAACCTAGCTCGAAGGCAAGGACTATTATCTTCTCTCTTTGCTTCAGTGATCAAAATGCAAATACAAAGGAATGGGCGCTGACTATGGGATTGCCTATGACATTGTGGCCTTAAAGGATGCTACAAAATATTCCTCCTACTATGTTGATCTCTCAAAATACCACTCCTAGATGTTTTACTCGGCTATGGAAAAAGTACAGTGTTAAAGAATGGAACCCCTTCTCCTCCTAGATGCTCAATATTTAACATATCTCGATAGTCATCTAGGGTTAGGATTTTGACTTCCGCAACCCTCAATTAGTGATAAGGTTTGGAACTTCTATAATATTCTTGAAATTCCACACATACCTAGGCCCATATGTGTGAGTAATGGGAGTTGGCGTGGCATCAACTTGTACCATGGTGGCCAGTAAGGTAGGTCAACTTGTAGGACATATAACCTTTGCATATAAGCTCCAATTGAGGTAATTTCACACTGTTGGAAAGGTCCCGGTATGTAGATCAATGTCGAGGATGTGGGCATGTTTTTTGGACACTATAACCCAAAAACAAATGTGTTTTAATGCCTCAAAACGGCTTCAAAAAGTTTCAAACCCCAATTTTCCAAACTAGGACCTGCCACTAAAATGGCCTTGCAAGTCGATTACTCCAATTTTTTCCACCAAGAAAGTGCCAAGATAGATGAAAAATTATATAATTATCCAATCTAGATCAAATGTCCATCTATGCCTACTTGTTCACTTTAGATGGAAATAGGTGGAATTAACAAAACTCAGTGAGAGTGTTGTGCTAACTCAATTAGATGATCCTAGTGGAGATATTTGTCTCCTCAACAATGACATCTTGCACATAAGGAAAAATCCTACAAAATAAGAAAAAAATGAGGTAATTGAGGAATGCAATATTTTAATAACAAACCAAGATCTAGTTGTGAGTCAAAACTACACTAGCAAAATTGCAAGAAAAAGAGAGAAAGAGAATGAAATAACACTCAAAAATACAATGTTGCGAAAAAACTAATTCAAATTTCACTTGTGTATTAATGCTTGAAATGAGTGCACTATATAGACTCTCCAGAGAGAAATGTGCATAAGGTTGGGGTTCTTTGTGCATGCACTAATTAGATTTACTCAATTCTTAACTAATCAATGCCATGGTTCAATACCATGGGTCAATACCACGAGTCACTAAGTGGTAAATGATAAGTTTTCCTCCATTAATAATAAAGTAAATGTGAACTTCCTAAGGGGCTAAGTTATCCATATCCAATGCGCATTAGTTGTCGTAAATGCCATATGTTAGACTTGTTATAAATAACACTGCTAAAAATAGGCAACCCCCTAAATTTAGGAATGGATAAAAATGGATGTCCCTTGAAAAGAGGATTGTTGTGCATGTACTCCAACCACCTCCCCTAAATCACAACCTCGAAGTAGGAATGATGTATGAGTCCTGACAATTTTCAGATGTTAGGTACTCATGTATAAACAAATTATGCAAAACAAAATATGACAAAGGTGAGGTAAAGAGGGAAAACCTGGTGGGAAGAAAACCCTCATTCAAAATATAATCCATACTACTATGCAATTGGTATGAAGAAGGATGTTGTTTCAAATCAAAAACCCCATCATGTATCTATCCTTGGATTTTTCCCATCATGTGAGAATCCCTTGTCTATTGATTGAGCATTGTACATTCTTATAATACCAGTGAGTGCTCATGGAGTACAAAAATATTGATAACTAGGTCTTTATGACTTGGTTGTTTCTCCCACTAGTTCATTAGTTACCTGTAAAGTATGATGTGCCCTCCCTAGCTTGCAATTTGGATCTGCAATAGGTTTTTAATGTTATTCTAAATGAGATTTTGAAATATGGTCATAAATCTGATCCAAAGAATATGTAAGATCATTTGAAATATATTCCTTTGGAAGAGGTGAAAAAGATGCAACGGGTTCCTCCTAGAGTGCATGCAAGGCGCCTTCCTTGAACTTGTCATATGATTTTTTTCCTTACCTGATTGCTTGAATATGTGGCTAAAAGGTTCTTTCTTCTTTCTATCCTTCTTGTGGTTCTTCGGGTTCAGCTCTAGATGTAGTTTCCAACATTTTTCCTCGATGTGGCCTTCAATGTTGCAATGATTGCAATGGTTGTTGGGATGTTTGCACTGATGTGTAATAGATGTTGTCTTCTTATCTTTTCCCCATTTCCACTTTTTCTTCCCCTCCTTGGAAGATTCCTAGTGCTCTTTCTACTTTGAACCACTTGATTTCCCCTTCTTTTGTCCTATGTTTTCCAAGTATTGTTCATGTCCACATGCCTCATCCACTGTCTTTGGCTTAAAGAGAATCACCTGCTTTCATAGATGATTTTTTAAATCCCCCAGATACTTGAGGAGTACATCTAGGTTCTTGGGAGAGATTCACAGCATGATGGCCATCTTTTTGAACTCGGTGGTGTACTCTTATACACTCTACCCTTGCTTCTTCCTAAAGTAGTGCCACTGGATCCATTGGTCCTCTACATACCCGATAGGGTAGAATTAGGACTCGATTATGGTTTTGAAATCCTCCCATCTAGTTAATGGAGGATCACCCTCTAGCCTAAGTGTTTCCATATGGATTTCCCACCATGTTAAAGCATGGCCCTCTAACTTCAATCTAGCAAATGAAATTTTTTGCTCTTCATCTATACGGTGAACGCTAAAATAAAATTCTAGCTGTTGCAACCAATGATTCAATTTTAATGCATTGATCTGACCTTGGTATGGCTTTATATCCACTTTCACTTCCATATTGAATAGTGACTGTGAAGGGTTCACGTCACTCAAACTTGACTGCTCTTTCTCGGATTATTTCCGTGACTCCTTTCTTGAGTGTTCCTAGTCTCATGATTTCCCCTCCAATTTTATCTCTTTGTTAGAGCCTCCATAATATATGAATGGTATAAGCTTTCTTTCTAGATCCACCATGAGGAGGTTCATATTGCAATTGATGTCAGAAATGTGTGCTTCCAACCTATCAAATCTCTCTTTTGCTGGATCTCGAAGGTTGTTATGAACAGACTCATTCCCCATGCCTATGGTTTCTGTGACTTCTCTTTAAGTCAGTTCCTGGATCCTAAAACTTCCCACAAACACCCCAAAGAAAAACCTTCTATGATATCAATATGATTTGTAAACGGTCATGGGTATTCCACTAGAATAGTTTGTCACAATAGATTTGATAAATAAAATTGAAATCTACACTATGAAGATTAAATTCCTTTAGATTATAGAATATTTAGTTATTTATTTTCTACGTATGCATGAAATAGATAAAATGTAGAAAATAGAGAATGGTAAAGTACATTCACACCATCCACAAGATAACTCGAAGATTTTCTCTGGGAAACCCTTACGGGAGAAAACCCAGCTGGAAGGTGAGGTTGCTTTGCTCTATTTTCTCTTGTATGGAAATAATGCAAGTACAAAGGAGAAGGCACTCTCTATGGAGTTACCCAAGACCTGTGGCCTATTATTTTGCTACAAAGCATTAACCCCTATATTATTCTATCTACATTCCCACTCCTAGTTTTTCTGCTCTGTTGTGGAACAAAATATAATAACATAGAATGGAACCCCTTCTCCTCCTAGTGGCTCAGTATTTAAAATAGTTGGATAGCCACCTAGGGGTAGGTTTTTAACTTCCTCAACCCTCAATTGTGGCAGGGTTTTGAACCTTCTAGAGTATTCTTGAAATTCCTCACGTGGCTAGCTCCATATGCATGAGTAATGTGGGTTGACATGGTATCCTCTCGTACCATGGTGATCAACACGATAGGTCAACTTGTGGGAGGCATAACTTTTGCATACGAACTGTGATTTATGCATGGTATGCACCGTTGGAAAGGTCTCATAGTGTATAACACTAACAAATGGGTGTGCACAAATTTTGGAAACTAGAACCCCAAAAAACGTCGCTTAATGCCTCAAAATGGATTCGGAAGGCTCGGGACCCTGATTTTCCAAACTGGGACCTTCCACCAAAATGGACTTGCAAGTTGAATTCAATCCCATCATGTAAGAGAATTATAAAATGGAAGCTTTCAAGTCCATAAAACTAATGGGAAGTTCTTTCTCAAACATACAAACAATCTCGTTATCTCTCGAGACCATTGTGGAATGTTATCCATATGAATCTCCCTTAATGTGACCCTTTGTACAAATGCAAATAATTTCAATATGGCACGTCGCATGTCCTAGGGGAAGTCATGTTTCACACAATCATGCACAAGTAAAGGATAATGAAACTATAAAATAGACACCCACATCATTGATTTCCATAAAATTGTGAGTGCATAGCATATTTTTACCAGCGTCAGTATAGAAGAAGAGTCATGTATTCAACATACATACCCTTAGAAGGTTCAGATGGTCATGTGATTCCAACCCCGACAAATTCTCTTCTACAGTGAAGCAACGTCGTAGAATTAACCCATATAAAGAAGGTGCCTTCACACCCAATATAACACCTTTCACCATAGAAACATCATCTTTCTTCAAAATCCATGGGACATCACTTTATTTAAAAGACCAAGAGCAAACAAACTCTCCTCTAGTTTTGTTTCTTGGCCAATGTATCTTTTTAGTATTTGAAGCAATAAGATATCTCCTGACAGTCAATGTGTCACTTTTATTCCAACGATATGTGCCTCCATAAACAAGATGAAACATTTTCAAATATATGCATGGGATCTAAAAAGTCATCAGTCTTAAGATGCTCTCAATATGGAAGCTCATAATATACATAGTTCCTTTTCATCCCAATGGGCATTTTCTCAACATAAGTGTCAAAAAATGCAGGATCATTGAACATAGGTTCCCCATTTGAATCAAACAATTCTTCCATTTCCTTCTCCTTCTTTGTGTCATATACCCTATTCCAATATGTCGGTGTCATTATTTCAGGTCTTTGGGTTCTCTTTGGTTTACTATTGAAAGCATATGCACTCTTCTATAAGGGTGGTCTTCTAGGAGGAATACCCTCAAATAGTCGTACACTAACTTTCATAGGTTCTTGGACCACCTAGCCTTTATAGAAGGTCCACAACATTTACATCCATGATACCCTTTTGTCACAAGACATGCGATGTTATCGTATACATAACATGTTGGTCTCAAAAATATAGTTGCACCAAATGGAGTATGCCAAACAAAATTACAAATATAAACAAATCAATGAGCATGCTTGCCAGAGAAAACTCCTAGTCCTGGATAATTCTGTGTGGTGTACGCACATATTCCATACAATGTAAAAGACCTCTCCATTGGGATGGGTCTTTATACATCATATACATGTATCCCTTCCCATAATTGCTTAAATTCATTGATCAGTGGTTGGAGGTAGACATCCATTCTCTTCTCTTGTCTTCTACTTGGGACAATAAGAGCCAACATAATATGTTCATTCTTCATGGACAACCATGGGGGGATATTGTTATTGATCACTACCACTAGCCAAATAGAATAGTTGGTGTTTTGGGGGGAATATGGGTTAACTCCATCCATAGCTATGCTCAATCGGAGACTCCGTACTTCATCCTTGAATTTAGCGGGCCATGTATCCTTCATATGCTTCATGGCTATTGAATTTGTTGGGATTCGCATAACTCCTGGCTCACTTCTATGTGAGGCATGCCACCCTTGCAACATGGCTACTTGTTTGCAATGAAAGAGCCTTTGAATCCTTAACATTATATGCA
Source organism: Picea engelmannii (assembly GCA_009831015.1). Classification (NCBI taxonomy): domain Eukaryota; kingdom Viridiplantae; phylum Streptophyta; class Pinopsida; order Pinales; family Pinaceae; genus Picea; species Picea engelmannii. The sequence continues at coordinate 825,931 of ML776684.1, read as the reverse complement.
TGTGACTCAATATATTATGAGGAGGACCATGTTCCTTACCATTATTTTTTTATTTATGGTACCTGTAATGCCCACATTTTGGACATATCTCTTTGTCAACGTATTTGTTTCTGTGTAGAATACATCATTCAGACATGCATGGTATGATATGTACTCAACACCCAACATTTTCAGCATTTTTTTTGCCTCTACACAACTATCAAGCAAGAGATTATCACTCGAAAGTACCTTATATTTAAGTAACCTACAATTAGTGGGAAATAGAAATGTACATTGTCATTAAGCATGAATAAAATCGACCCTTTTCTTCCTTCATTGTGTGACAAGATTCCTTAAAAAATTAAGGGACTTGATGGTCAATTACCTCAAAAGTGTCTAGAAACACGCATTTGACATACCATACATTGTTTTTGAGTTGTACAATAAGATTGTTGTCCCTAGTTGGGTAGACCTTGTAGACCCATGTACTTTACCAAATAGAGGGGTGGTGGAAGCATATTTTAGGATTTCTTAGAAGGTATCTATGACATCAGTGTCATCCCCTAGTTCATTTTGTTGGAATTCATCTAACAACATTCCCTCCATGGCTTGGGTATCCCATAAGAAATCATCCATACCAACCTCTATATCATTGCCATCATCCCAAACATGTGATTAACTAGTGTTACTATTGAGGTTTTGAATTGGTGACTCAAGACGTAGTTGGAATTGAATAGGTGGTTGTTTCAACCATTCTCAGTATGCTTCCTCTCTGATCTATTTTTGTTTAGAAAAAAACTCGCGACTTGACATCATAGTGGGGTGCAATGATAGATGGTGGACAGGTCGCTCTTCATCATAATCCTGATTGTAAAAATATTGAACATTACATCGATAATATTAGTAAAACGGTGTTTTTAATATGTTCAAACATTATACCAAACACTTATTAGAAGCATGGACATTTTTTTCCCAATAATAAACATGAAACCAACCACTTTATAAAACAAATGTCAAACTAAGCAATACATTTACATCAGTTCCATTGAAAATCCAAAAAACAATTACTCAATCATCTTTTTCTTACGACCTACGGGGTTGTCTACATAAAAGAGATCCAATTCACGATGTAATACCATTGACCCAGGCTGGTTGCTGGAAGACAACATCTTAGTATTGGTAGGGTAAAGAAGCTATCAATTTTCATCAAACATTTGCATGTGGTATCTTTCTCTTGATAAGAGATTGCAGAGTTATAGGGTAACAGAATCAGTTATAGGGGCCCTCGTGGGCTTAACAACCAGTCGGTCAGATCCCCCCGGAGAAGTAATCCTCCATAAAGGTTGTGTGTTGTCTAACCTCTATCTGACCTAGGGTACAAGCAAAATAACCCCTGCAAGTAACCTAAGAGATACCTAAGTCAAGAAACTAATAAACCATTGTATAATTGATGCACAGGTGAGCAATCGTAAGTCCAGATCACCATATGGGCAGGGTAGAAAAGCTCGAAACCTTTAAAGTACCACCTCTCAGGGAGGTATGGGCACTAGCAAGATCCCCAAATACGAATAAATCCACAGAAATATCTCTGACGCTAGGCTAGTATCCAGGGGTTATCCCTTCAACTAACTTCGTGCGACCTCGTGATTAACTCCGGTGTGAGCAGATCCTCCTAATCTTACCAATTATACAATGGACTTCTCAACTCCCTGTCTCAGACACATATGTTGATTTAATTGCCTTGGAGAAGTTTACTCACAAAAGCCTATTCCAAGGCATTAAATCCTAGACTAGTTTGTGCACCCTAAAAATAAAATCGTGGCTAATCAATTTTAATTTAAAGCGTAAATTTTATTGGCCATGATTACTCAAAAAGGTATGGAAGTGAAACTCATGATATTATGACTCTGCAAGAAAATAAATATGAATATAATGCAAAGGCTATCTTTAACTTTTTCAATGAATGATATGCGTATAAAAACAGTGCAATTTTCAATTTTGACTCTACAATTCAGAAGTAAAATGCAATCTTTCACTAAATGCTCTAAGCTAACGATAAAGATTCAAAAGACAAAAATGCCAAGCAATGTAAAATGCCTATTTTTTTTATATTTTCAATATACTAAAATAGAAAATGCATGGACTGATAAGCAACCTGATATATAAAATTCTATTGTGTATAAAAGCAATAACTCAAGCAGAATACCAAGCAACCAAGCAAACTGCCCAGAGTACAAGGACAAATCAAAAAATGAAAAACAAAGAGAAAGACTACGCCCAAAAATTCAACTCCAAACAGGTTTCTTGTCGACCCATAGAATCTCAACGGGCACTATAGAGATTTAAGAAGGCTCAGCAATCATCAAATCCCACCCAGCAGTCACTAAACCAAGCAAACAAGCAAGGGAAAGTGGTATATGCGACTGTTCAGGAGAAAAGTGTGTATATATTGTTGGCACAGGGGCAGACCCAGGGTTCAACACTACAACAGTGCACCAACAAAACCCTAACTACCAACCCTTTCGGCAACACCTGCGAAGCAGATGAAGTCTCACCCGAGGTAGAGGCAGGGGTGGTTATGAGACTCAGGTGTCTGCAACCTTAGCTGGGACACAGATCTGTGATTATGATACTTAATAGAGCACTTAGCACCATCAGATCCTCAATATGCAGTCAATACCTACTTCGTTGATAAAACAGAGGTTCACAACATTCACACTAATCTAATGTAGTTAAGTACTTAGCACAAACAAATGGATCAGATCTAGCAGAAGCAAGCACTAAGCACATTCATAGAAGTTAGATCTAACATTCTTACACATCATTAGCACGAAGCATGAACATATTTATCTATCTCTATCAAAGCACTTAGCAAGAGAGTCATAAACACATTAAGACAAGCACATAGCATAACAACACAATATTTACATGGTTCACCCCCACCCTGGGGCTACGTCCACATAATCTTCTTCTTTATTATCTTCAATCAATCGGTTACAAGCACAGAGCCTCAAAACCCTTACTCTGCACAGGACAGAAGATCTGTGCAGCTCGCTAGATCCTTCTTCCTTGTGTTCCAGCACTAAGCCTTCCACAATCTTGCTACAATGACTTGCACTTAGCTCTGCAAGTCTCACACAGTCATGCACAAAGCACTTACAGACTCTACTTGCACTTAGCATACATTCACATCACATAGATGCACCGCCTCTTCTATCTAGCCTAAGCATCTATTTATATATACAAAATAGGCCTAAACATGGGTAAACCCATGGGCCGACATCCCATTCTCGTTACATATTCCCACATCCCAAAAAGGACCCAAAAAGGGGCCGAGATCTCACGATCTCTGCTTCATCTTGCGCTCCTCCTTTGAAAACTTGTCAAAGTCCAAAAATAGGTCAAACTTGACCAGATATCCATAACACCTAGTCAAGGGCCAACACATACGCAGCTTGCAGTGAGACAGCATGTGTGTATACGCGATTGTCAAGGCAAAAGGCGCGTACATGCTTTAAAACAAGGCTAGGCAAGGGCAAAAGGCTGAAAACTCAAACCCAGAGTTAACAGAATCTGTCAAGCAATGATACAACAAGAAACACAAAGTAAAAAGAGTAATGCAAGAAGAAAAAGTACTTCAACCCTTAGAAGGAAGATCTCTCTCCAGTGGAGTTGCTAATTATGTTACGAGCGAAAAACTCTCTATGGCCAAGGGTAAACCACAACAGACAGGTATGACTGCAGAAATCGACTCAATTCCAACATATGCTATACAAACTAATGTGCAAGATAAGAAAGAGGCCTACCTCGATCCAATGTTCGATGATGTTCCACCGTTGAGCACTTTGACCCAAAGATTTGTACCTGCAACAAGTTCTTAACAAACAAGCAAAGCAAGTATATAGTGATAATGTAAAAGGGGTTAGCACATCAGATAGCATAATCCATTAATAAACATTACAAACATGCCCATGGATAATAATCATATATTTTCATGATACCAGTAGGACGGGAAAGGAGTATTTCTATTAATAAATGATCAGCAGAAGTGACAACATTACAGACTTCCGTGTCGGCACGGTTCGAAACCAAGAAACCAAGTTCCTTCCAACTGGGCCTCCACCACTTCAATCCTCCACCAAAGGCAAGCTCATAGAAAAGAGACAATGAGGTTCTCTCAACAATAGGGAAAGAGCTTGGGGGCTGAACATTGTGTTCAAACTCGAGGGACAAAGGGATGCAGACTCAATATGAAGTAATTTCTCCAGAGTAACTTTGCTCTTAAAGTTGAATACTTTCTCCTTTTTTCCATAGCTCGGAATTGTGCTTTTATAGTCTTCAAAATGCAACTGAAGGGCCGAGTCGGAACATTTCCAGTATGTGGAAGGCCAGGGATCAGAGATCTCTTGTTGTGACATGGAAACCGACTCCATTTTTTTTATTTTCTGGCACAAATCCTGATGTACGCGGGTTGTAGTGGAGCAGCCTACATATATGCATGTTGTATAGCAGATAGGGCGCGTATATGTGGAAAAATATGTATTTTTAGCTCTGGATTCATCAAAAAGAGATGACCAGTCTGCATAGGGAAATGGAAAAAGTCCCTCTGTGCAAGATAGCAATGTTGAGGAAAATCTTGCTATAACAGATGCCCCCTAATGTGTGAGGTCAGAGGAGTATCTGCGATGGCCGAAATACATTATAAATAACCCAGGAGTGGAGTGGTAGAGAACCAGCTGGATGAACTCAACTGCTTATTACATTTTGTACTGACTTTGCATACATGGCTGCCAAGAATACAATGCAGATCCATGTGGAAAATATACCAAATAAGTGTCTGTGGCCATGAATAGGCAAATACAAATGCGGTTACATGCCAAAAGTTGTCATAGTCACAAACAAGGCTCATTGAAACTAGTCTCAAAACCAATCTGCAGATATTTGTATACCATGGAGTATAATCTTGATCTCCCATGTTCACTAAAGTCATATAGGTACTGGTCCAATGGAAAGGAAGCAACAACTCAGGAAAGTTGCGGCCATATAGAGATGTATTCAAGTCTTCTACACTATCTGCCAAGGGTGCAATTCTACATCATGTGAATAAAGGAGTTGAGGTCGAACATAATGAGACATTGTTTGATTACCGGTCATTGAGATATATCATTAAAAAATGCGAGACAACCTACCAATAATGAAAGTAGGTATCAAGGCACCGAGTACATTCCTACAAGTGTGAATAAAGGAGTCGGTGTCGAACACTTGAGGAATCCATTGATCGGGAGACATTGATGTATTCCCATCTGTCAATGGCAAGAGAGCCTGCCACTAATGACTACAAGCCTCAAAGTACTCATAAAACTCTAGGTCCCATATCCAAAATAAATGAGCTGAAGTCGATGGAAAGAGACTTGTTTAAAGGAGAGCATTAAGGCATCTCTCATCAGTCATCATGAGGAACAAAGCAGGTGCTTCATAATTTGGTGGAGATCAGACGAAGAACATGTTCACGAACCAATGACCCTGTGCGTCTTTCCCATGTACCAAATGCAAGCAATACACGAAAAAGACCCTTTGAATAGCAGCCAATGATGAAAATTGTTGACAAAGGCGAGGAAACCACCAATAAGGCTAATGGAATCCAAGACATTGCACGAATCCCAAAGTGTGAATAGATGTCTTGTCGTCAAACATGAGGGAAATCACCCAGTGAACGACCAATGAAGAAATGTCGATTGTCGGGTTCAAGGTGACCTGCCCATGATGAAAGCAGGGCCAGGGTGCATGATAAGACCATATTATCATGTGATTCTCAGACAAACTGAGGGTATTGCTGACATGCAAAGTCAAGATTTCTAAGGAGTGGCCGAGACAGGTTGATAGACTTCCTTTGAACAAGAGCATGAGACATATGGTAGACTCCAGCAGCATGGACCCAATGATATAACTATCATATGCAGGAGGCATCGATAATGTTCTATATGGGGACTGGAAGAGTAATCAGTCAGTAGAGAAAACTCTGTAACGAGATCAACTTCCTAAAGCCATGCTAAACCCAAAATTATGATGACGCAAGGACTCAATAACTTTGTGCTCTGTTCAAAGGCGACACGACTACTGCCAAATATAATATAGTACTCCCTTCCCACTCGTCTTTTTTTTGTCTTTTCATAACAAATCAATGTTATGATACAGAGGAGGAAACGAGTGTCGCAAGTAAGCAAAACTAGTTCCAGTAGTGGAACGTACCTATGCTCAATGCAAGGAAATGCATGCAGGAGATGGACACTCAGGGTGATTTTTCCTCCAGGGTATAGGGTGTCAAATTGCGAAGGATATAAACAAGGCTCTGCTTGGTTGAGGATGCAAAAATTGCTTAGGCAACGGTTTATAACGCAAAGCGAGAATCGGCTGAAGGCTCAATACTGCAAGCAAGAGCATGAGATGCAATCACAAATTAACACCAAAAAATGTCCTTTTTTATGTCTATTAGTCTATTTGGTGTGAAAAAGGGGTAAACTTGTGTCAAATAGACGTCTTTTCAAATCCAATTTACGAGTGTGAAAAAGACAAGTTCACTCGGCGATATTTTCTATTTTTGATAACAATTCAGAAAAGAGCTTAACTAAGACTCATGACCTTTCAAATTCCAATTTAACGAGTGTGAAAGGGACAAATCACTCGGCAATCTTTTCAGTTTTTTAGAGAAGTCAGAAAAGAGCTTAACTAAGACTCGTTTTTGGGAGTCTGTGGGAATAAGGCCACATATGTATGAGTGAGAAATGAGGTTTGTCACAAAGTCATGTATCAAGTTATAATGGACTCCTGGTCCTAAGGAAAACCTTGGCATGGGCGCCAAATGAAAAAAAGAATCTAACAAGGGCACCCATGTTTGGTAAGTCTCTACCATTTATTAGCAACACTACTTATAGCATACGGAAGGTTCTGTGTCACAATAAATGGGTTCGTACCTAAGGCGTAAAAAGCAGTAGTCGAAGGATAATGCAAAAATGCACGATGGAGTAGATACCTATCCTATATGCTAGGTTATGAAAATACCTTCCCGAGGTGACGAACGACCAATCATGACATCGAAATCCGCAAGAAAACGGAGTCAAACCTACAAAAGCCAATTCAAAACCACTTTGTATTGGTCCATTAGGTGAAAAAATAGCATGAAACTATATAAATTGGGTAAAAACAACTTATAAATAGTAATAAAATAAAAAATTACTGTATCATTTTGATTTTTACCCAAATAGTGCAATTTGGACCAAAAATACCTCCAAGATTCAAACAGCAATTGTGGGAGCATCAGGCAACGAAATCATGAACCGTCTGGATCAGGTAACTCTAGATCTCATCCTCTTCAAATTCAGTGGATTACATTTTTGAATTAGGTTTCAATTTTTTAGTTTTTGAGGGTGTAAATTAAGAATTTTAGTGTACGTGGGCTGGCTTTGTTTAGGTCGTGTATACGACGAGGTATACACTATTGTGTGAACCACATGGGGTGTATATTAAGCCCTACACGCGACTATATGCAAGGGAAGTCGCATACAGGTACGCAAATGGCCAAAAAGAAGGGCTCTAACTCAAAATTTGATTTGTCTTTTGCAGAATGGTCCTTGAATGGAGAGAGTGAGAGCATGAGGAGGTAGATGCAATTGTGGATCGAGATCTGGTGGCTCAAGTGACTCTAAAAAGATGTGGCTTATACAAATTTTGGGCTCTCAAAGGAATGAGGGCCCAAGTGAGGTTGTTGGAGATGTCGGTGGGTTACCAGGATCCTGATAGCGAAAGCTTTATCCTCGATGGACAACCATTGAGGATCGAAGTAGAGGACATCTACTTCTTGAATGTTTTATCACACCGAGGAGAGGTTGTAAACCTCAAGTCACGTGGAGCAGGGAGTGGGATGAAGATCAAGGAGTATATCGATGCCCACTGTGTAGCGGGGGCTCCCAAGGTGGGAAGTCAAGTCCCTATCTGGGCAACAAATAACCTCAGCTTGAAGATCATCGCACTTGTATTGACCAGGATTATTGGTTCAGATTCGTTGCACGAGGCATTGAGGCCACTCATGTTTTACACAGTAGAGTGTGCGAGACCCACTGTCCATGATTGGTGTACCTCATTGCTGACCAATATGAAAGGTCAGTTGATAGAGTGTAAATAGGGGAGTAAGTGAAACTTTGGGTTTGCCTCTATCCTTTGCAACTTCTTTTTCGAGGGGGTTCCATGTCAGGGACCTAGAGTGGAGATCCTTCCTATAGGACCACGCGATCCAGCGATGATTCGGTGGATCGAGGTTATGAGACGACAGGTGGGAGGTAGGGTGTCAACACCCTACAACGATGATTTTTTCTTCTGGTGACGGCGGCAATTCATTGCTCTGGACAACTATCCCTATGCAGGGATTGATTCCAAAGGAGATCCAGATATGCCACTTCCACTAGGGGTCGCCTATGGTGACATAGGTAAAAAAAAATTAAATATTTCATTTTTTTGTATTTTTGTATTTAAGGAACAAAAATATTTTTTGGATGGTGTTTAAATATTAACTAGATACTTGTGTAATCGCAGACGTGGGTCCACAATGGACAAAGGGAATCCTTTGACATATATGGAGGAACCGGGGAGATGAGGCGGTGGGAGGAGAAGCGGAGAGAGTCCTACAAAACATGCAGGGCAACCTGTCTCATTTGACACAGAGGATTCCTATAGTTCATGTAGAGGATCTACCTGAAGCCATTCAGCGACAAGTGGTTGGTGTACCTAAAGCATGGGTACGACTTTTCTAGGGTCTCATAGATGTTGTGGTTTTCTACCATGACATACATTCAGTGCCACAGACGTAGATGTCGTGGGATATGTATATCGGTTGTATATGTGTATTCAGGGTTTTAGCCCCAATTTTGTAATATAAACACCATATTTTGAAATATATAAAAAGGGATCTTTGACTTTACTTATATCTTACAATGTGTACATTGATGTGACGGTTTTCTTTGCTTTATTAATGTGACAAATGCCAATCTAAAACGTAATTAGCATAGGCATCGAATACATAATTATAATTCCTTGGAATGTGATAATATGTAATAAAATCAAATTGTCGTTCTAAAAGACGTACCCGTAGGAATCGACGGAGTAAAGTAGGATCACACACGCGGTAACGGTCGTTCAACTGACATACTACTAACTGGGAATCCAAGCGAACTTCTAAAGAGCGGATACCATGCGAGATAGCATCGTGCAAAAGTTCTATGATGGCGCTATATTCGGCCACATTATTCATGGATGGCCCTAGGCATACGCCACCTGAAGACACCAGCAGACCCTCGGGTGAGTAAACCACCCAAGTGACGAAAGCCAAGTTCTGTGTATGACAACTGGCTCCGTCTGCAAATCCTAGATAGACCAAAGACTCCGTTGACATCTGCCAAAAAAGGGAAAACTCAATAAGCAAGTCAAAGACAAAAGAAAAGGAGAACAAAGATGTATATACATTAAATTTACATTAGTATACAAAGAGCTCCACCCAAACCTAGGGCTCAAGCGTAGTACCTTTTCAAGTAGAGCCCATTTCTGGGCTCGGCCAACTTATTCCCTTCATAATCTTCCAATTCGTAGGCTCCTTTTTCTAGGACACGTCGCACGATGTAAGGACCGTGCCACATGGGTTTAAACTTGCCTTCCCCTAGCGGTTCTTTGTCTTGATCATACAAGAGGACCAAGTCACCCTCAGCATACAATCGGGGACAGACAGACTTGTCGTATTGAACCTTAACACATTTCTTATTCGCCTCAATAGCGTAAAATCATCTCGACACTACTCGTTAAGACTCTCAAGGTGTATAAGGCGTCACTCTAAATCTGAAGTGTCAGGTAGGAGCTCGACTGACAACTTAAGAGAAGGGATTTTGCATTCAACAGGAAGGATCGACTCCACACCGTGCACCAACTGGAAAGGGGAAAAGTGGGTGGCAATCTTAACCGAGGTTTGTTATGCCCAAAGCGCAGGATATAACATGATGTGCCAATTGGAATTACTCCGACTGACAGTTTTTTGCAAAATGGTCTTGAGAGACTTGTTGATGGCCTTGACTTGCCCATTTGCTTGGGGGTAATAAGGAGATGAGTGACCATGTCTAAACCCCAGCTTAGATGATAGTTCTACCATCATTTGATTCTGAAAGTGACTGCCATGGTCAGACAATCTCACTCGGGATACCGAACTGGGCGATAATTTAGTTGAACACGAAGAAGGTTGCAGTCTTCCTATCGGATTTTATGGTAGGCGTGGCTTTGGGCCACTTAGTAAAGTAGTCGACAGCCACGATAATGTGTTGATTCCCCCCAGCCGAAGTTGGGTTGTTATTGATGAAATCTACCCCCCACTTGGTGAAGGGACCGACGGTAATGACTGGGTGAAGAGGGGATGGATGCGAGCTCATTTTCCGAGTGAACACCTGGTAGGGATGACACTTCTTAACCGCTTTGATACAATTTTTAAAGATAGTAGGCCAGAAATAATCGGCTCGCAGGATTTTTTGGGTTGTCGCAAGCCTAGATAGGTGACCACCACAAGCCCCTTTGTGGCAATCGTTTAGGACTGACTCAGATTCCTCGTGAGTCAATCAACGATGCAATATATCATCTATTCCTCGGCGATACAAAGTGTCACCGATGATGGTATATGTTTTGGCTTGGTATCTAATACATCGTCGATCATCTCACGAGAGATGTTGAGCAAACTTCAAGGTTTGAATATATAAAACAATGTCTCCATACCAGGGGTCAGACGATGAGACAAGGAAAATGTGTTCATCTGCAAATGAATCAACATGGATAACATCCTCGTCTAATCATGGAAAATCAGATATTAACTCTGCGAAGACTGGTGATTTCTTGGACATGGCTGAAGCGAAGTCGAGATCAAACTCTTGTAAGATGACAATTCATTTATTATATTTCCCCCCTATGATACGCCTAGTGAGGATGTATTGAAATGGATTGACATCGGCAACCATCGTAGTCTCGCAAAGTAATATATAGTGACGTAAGCGTTGGACTGCATGAACGGCAGCCAAAGCTAGCTTTTCAACGTGAGAGTAATTAAGTTCATGACCGACTAAATTTCGACTAAGATAGTAGATGACATGCTCATGGAGCTCATCATCCTCCTGAACTAGAACCATACCAATCGTCTCTTCAAACGCGACAATATACAACAAGTAATCTCTACTATAATCAGGAGACTTCAGTAGAGGGGTTGATACTAAGGCTTTCTTCAAAGCATTGAAAGACTCCCGGGCTCGCTCATCCCAGATAAAAGGGGCATCTTTCTTCAAGAGGCGCATGAAACCCTTAGTGATATTGGCATAATTCACTATGAACCGACGTAGAAATTTAGCTTTCCCCTGTAAATCTTGAAGTTGTCTAATCGTGCGCGAGGGAGGCAACTGAAGTATTGCCTCAACCTTAAGAGGATCTACCATGATCCCAGTCTTAGAAACTAAAAATCCTAAGAGACGACCAGACTTAACGCAAAAGATGCATTTGTGAGGGTTTAACTGGATTCTATAGTAACAACATCTTTCAAAAACAAGTCGTAGGTGCGTAACATGATCCACTCGCTTGCGAGAGTGAGCAGCAAGATCATCAAGGTAGGCTTCGACTATGTGCTTGAGATCGTGAAAATCAAAATTCATGGCTCATTGGAAGGTTTCTCCGACGTTTTTAAGGCCGAAAGGCATTTTTTGGTACGCAAAAGGACCCCGAGGACATATAAATTTCATCTTGTGTTGGTCCTCAGGTTTGATCTGGATTTGGTTATATCCTGAAAATTCGTCCATAAAAGAAAATATCTCGCTTCATGCACACTCATCGAGAATCTGATCAATGAAATGCGTGGGGAAGTTATATTTAGGACAAGCCTTGTTTAGGTCGTGAAATTCCATACACACACGGATGGTTCCTTTCTTTTTATTCACAGGAACGGGGTTGGATACCCATTCATTCAAAGGAACTGGGTAGATGAAGCCAACATTAAGTAGCTTCTCCACCTCTGCCTTAATAGCAAGGGCCTTCCTAGGATTTACAACTCTAAGATGTTGTCGAACAGGTTTAGCATCCGGATAAGTTCTAATCTCATGTTCGACAATATGAGGGTCGATCCCTGGTATCTCTTCATATGACCAAGCAAATACATCTCGAAATACTTTGAAGAGTTTGGTGTAGATCATAATTTCTTCTGGAGAACAATCCGCACCTATATTTACGTTTTCAATTTTTCCAGGGGTACGAGAGATATCGATCGTGATGGTAGGAGAAATACTCACCATGTTTCCTTCGGCATAAATGTCGTGCATATCAAGTGGAACTACAGTGTGACCGACTATCTCACTCAAGGTAGACTGAAAGTCATCTTGCTCGATTCTTTCAAGACTTGGGAGAAAATAAGATCGATGATGCATATCATCCCAAGGTAGCTCAAAACCATTCATGGCTTTGAGGATGGCTTCATCCGAAGGCAAAGTCTCATCTAAGCAATCATGTGAACAAGACAATGAGGTGGCCTATACAGGCCTAAGAACAGGATCCTCCTCATCCATCTGTGAGGTAACATGATCAGGATCGGCAGAAGAGTCAAGAACAACTCGATATGCAATCTTCGTTGTCGATAGTGGCATAGCCATGCCAGCATGTGACTAACCTTCACACGACAAAGTCAGAGAAGGTAGGGTCCATGGATCACTAATATAGGAAGTGCGGAAAGGAATGGACCTCCCTGCTAAAGCAAGCCTACTAGACATGGCGTAAACGTGGTGAATCGGTGTCGAGAAGTCAAAAGTACCCATGAGGGAAGAATACCTTCCGACACTGATATTCTTAGTTGTCAGCTGAGAATTGTCGATCACAGGGATCGACGGTCCAACAGATGTGTTAGGACTAGAGTATGCAAAGGATAATTGGTCGATGGTCACGATATTCCCTTGATGAGGAAAACAAAGCGTATGAAAGACTGACGATATGACAATTACCATAGCATAGGTCCAATTGCATCCTAGTAGCAAGTTATAATCAATATGCGCATCAACTACCTCTACCTCCACCTCTATTGTCTTCCTGCCTAACTGGACCGAAAAACCAGGGAGAATACCATGAGGGCGGAAGGAATGACCGTCAATTACAGTCAACATGTTCAATGACTTGGAAAGGGTCGGAGAACCGAGAGCTTTCCAACAAACCAGGGACATCACGCAGGTGGCAGCACTTTCATCAACAACCACATGTTTAATGGTATACTTGGAATACTCCACGTGGATTTGGAAAGCCACATGGTAAGGTAAGCGAGGCTTCACATCCGTGACATCAAACTTGATAACTTTTGAGCCACTAGGTTCAAGAGCTCCTAATGTAGAGAATAAGGCATTCCTCTATGAGGGATACGTCTAGAGTACCTCCAAAGTCGACATTGGACAAGGGGTTTGGCCCAGATCCTCAACAATAGAGTAGTTCTTGGTGGCTGTAGCATTAGGATTGTGGGTAGAGCGCTTAAGTACTCCTTTTGGAATACGATGCGATGGCTCTGGTTTCTCAATCTATAAGTTCGTCTCCGAAGGAGGAGGGGGAGCTTCTAGACCATAGTTAGCTTGTGAAGAGCTATAATCTCGAGAGTGGGTGGCTATATCAATTTTTGCATCGACCATGTTGATACATATGCGATATCCATCTTGCGGTGGTGGGTTTTGACTCCCATCGGCCGCATTTCCTCTGTTTGCAGAGCTCGAGGCTAAGTGTTGGTTATGTGGGAATGGATTCGTCAGCACAGCGGGTGGTAGATTCAAAAGCCTCGCAGCTTCTACGAGCTTGGGACATAAATGTGTAAGGTGGTCATCGGTACAAAGTTTACAAGGAAACTTCACCTTACGTTTCTATTTCTTTCCCTCTCCAGCATTATTATTCTGCTTCCAATTATTATCTTTGTCCTTGGGTTTGTTACCATTTTTCCCATCCTTACGATTGTTTCGACCTTTCCTTTTATTCCCATCTGGTTGCTGGTCACCATTTGGGTTTTTCGACAATTGCACGGAATGTACATCCGCTGACTGGGTGGGTTTGGAGGACCCAGACGAAGTTGGTCCTCCAATAGACTTCGTTGTCGAGTCTATGAAATTTACATTAGCAAACCCTACAATGCCATTGGCATGAGGTCTGGGTTTTTTCCTAGGATCGTAATTTGACCGCGGTGCTTCTAGAAGAAGGTGATATAACATCTCAGACTGGTCATATATTAAATCTAATTGTTGGGCTCTAAATATAGCTTCTTCCTCATTGGAGACCCTGGAAGTTGCAATGTCCTTCGATATAGGAGGGTGCAAAGACTTTAGGAACCATTCTAGGATAAAGGCCGAGGGTATAGGGGTCTTAATCAACTACCTTCGTCTACGCCACTCGTGGATATAATCCGAGATATGAATGGCGGTGTCCTGGTGTAAAGTCGACAAAAGTTCGAGGCCAGCATCATAATGAATGGGCAATTGAAAGTGGTTGAGAAAGACCATCACCAACTGATTAAATGACCCATATGTCCCCCTAGGTATCTCAATATACCATTGTGAAGCAACTCCAATGAGAGTGCGTTGAAAAAATCGTAATCTAATAGAATCATGGTTCAGGGAATTCGATGAGCACCAAAGGTGAAAGGTAGTGACGTGATCACCAAGGTCCTCTCCATTCTTACCTTCAAACTTTGGAATATCTGAAGGAAGTTTGGTGGGGACGGGGGGCCATGTGGGATCATGACTCACTGGGTCATTCATTAAATTAGACAAGTTTGGCAGATTGAGCATGGCCAGAAAAGGGAGATGGGGTTGTGACATCTGGCCCCAACCTCCGTGAAAGATTGTGCTTGCGAAACTGTAGCCCATCCAGGATTCTGGTTGGAACCATATCCCTGTCCAGGATTATAAGGCCCTCCTCCGGGCTGATTCGTATAAGATGGGTTAGGCATCATTCCAATAGGAATGTTCTAATAAGGATTATGAAAATTTCCCCCAACCGGATTAGATCCGGGTTGGGGGTTTCCCAAAGTGTAAGACTGACCTCCTCCATGTGGGAACCCGGAGGATTGAAGTGGATTCATCATGCCAAAAGTATTGATCGGAATCGGCACCGAGGAGGTAGGGATATACGGTGGAACTTGTCTGCCAGCTGGGTTGTTCCATCCAGTCGTAGAAGGATTAGACCCGAGGTTAAGAACAGGGACACTTCCTACATTAGGATTCGTTTGAGGGATATGACAACCACCAAATGGAAATGGAGTGTAAGGAGGTGTAGTGCCCTTGATTCCAATGCTAGTGTTAGGGTCAGCAGCTGGGATGGCAGTCAAAAATTGTGAAGTGAAGTTAGGCATACCATAAGAAAATGGACTAGAAGCCATAGGGATGGACTGAACATTGTAACTCAGTGAGTGACCAAAACCCCTAGAAGGGTTTGAGGCAAGAGATGAAGCATTAACTACAGGTCGAGTCATAGTACCGGTATAAGCCTCCCGCACTGCAACTTTAGCGGCTGCAGGAGTCGAAGGGGTGCCATTAACTATAGCACCTATGGGAGTCGAAGAACTCCCAGTGTTCTGAAGACTAGACTCAGTACTCATCCTTATGGAACCACAAGTATGAAAGGTGGATGTGTGTGTACCACGCCTAAAAACTCTACGCCTTTTAGAAGGCAAGAACTCGAAAACCAGTGGTAACTGTAACAACTGACGGGACCGGCGAGGAAGCTGGTTCGACTCCATGATGAATTATGACTCTACAAAATAAAATAAAAATATCCTAAGGCCAACTATTAGTCAAAGAGCATACCAAAAAGTCAAACGGCCAATATGCATGCAAACGGGCTAAAGTGGCTGAGTGGCCTCCCTCGCTAAAGAAGGTATGCCTCGTCCGAGAGGGACTTGAGACTCCCCACTAAAGTTTGGAGGTAACAAAATCAGTTATAGGGGCCCTCGTGGGCTTAACAACCAGTCGATCAGATCCCCCTGAAGAGGTAATCCTCCATAAAGGTTGTGTGTTGTCCGACCCCTATCTGACCCAGGGTACAAGCAAAATAACCCCTGCAAGTAACCTATGAGATACCTAAGTCAAGCAACTAATAAACCATTGTATAATTGATGCACAGGTGAGCAGTCATAAGTTCCGATCACCGTATGGGAAGGGTATCAAAGCCCAAAACCTTGAAAGTATCGCCTCTCAGGGAGGTATGGGCACTAGCAATATCCCCAAATACAAATAAATCCACAGAAATATCTCTGACACTAGGTGAGTATCCAGGGGTTATCCCTTCAACTAACTTCGCGCGACCTCATGATTAACTTCAGTGTGAGCGGAGCCTCTTGATCTTACCAATTATACAATGGACTTCTCAACTCCCTGTCTCATACACATATGTTGATTTAATTGCCTTGGAGAAGTTTACTCACAAAAGCCTATTCCAAGGCACTAAATCCTAGACTAGTTTGTGCACCCTAAAAATAAAATCGTGGCTAATCAGTTTTAATTTAAAGCGTAAATTTTATTGGTCGTGATTACTCAAAAAGGTATGGAAGTGAAACTCATGATACTATGACTCTACAAGAAAATAAATATGAATATAATGCAAAGCCTATCTTTAACTTTTTCAATGAATGATATGCCTATAAAAACAATGCAATTTTCAATTTCAACTCTGCAATTCAGAAGTAAAATGCAATCTTTCACTAAATGCACTAAGCTAACGATAAAGATTCAAAAGACAAAAATGCCAAGCAATGTAAAATGACTATTTATTTATTTTTCAATATACTAAAAAAGAAAATGCATGTACTGATAAGCAACCTGATATATAAAATTCTATTGTGTATAAAAGCAATAAATCAAGCGGAATACCAAGCAGCCAAGCAAACATCCCAGAGTACAAGGACAAATCAAAAAATGAAAAACAAAGAGAAAGACTACGCCCAAAAATTCAACTCCAAACAGGTTTTCTATCGACCCAGAAAATCTCAACAGGAACTACAGAGACCTAAAAAGGCTCAACAATCATCAAATCCCACCCAATGGTCACTAAACCAAGCAAACAAGCAAGGGAAAGTGGTATATGCAGTTGTTCAGGAGAAAAGTGTGTATATACGCAACTTGCAGTGAGACAACACGCGTGTATACGTGACTGTTAAGGCAAAAGTCACGTACATGCTTTAAAACAAGGCCAGGCAAGGGCAAAAGGCTGAAAACTCAGACCCAGAGTGAACAGAATCTGTCAAGCAGTGATACGACAAGAAACACAAAGGAAAAAGAGTAATGCAAGAAGAAAAAGTACTTCAACCCTTAGAAGGAAGATCTCTCCCCAATGGGGTCACCATTTCTATTATGAGGGAAAAACTCTCTATGGCCAAGGGTAAACCACAACGGACAAGTATGACTGCAGAAATTGACTCAATTCCAACGTATGCTATACAAACTAATGTGCAAGATAAGAAAGAGGCCTACCTCGATCCAACGTTCGATGATGTTCCATTGTTGAGCACTTTGACCCAAAGCTTTGTACCTGCAACAAGTTCTTAACAAACAAGCAGAGCAAGTATATAGTGATAATGTAAAAGGGGTTAGCACATCAAATAGCATAATCCATTAATAAACATTACAAACATGCCCATGGATAATAATCATATATTTTCACGATACCAATAAGACGGGAAAGGAGTATTTTTATTAATAAATGATCAACATAAGTGACAACATTACAGACTTCTGTGTCGGCACGGTTCAGACCAAGAAACCAAGTTCCTTCCAACTGGACCTCCACCACTTCAATCCTCCACCAAAGGAAAGCTCATATAAAAGAGACAATGAGGTTCTCTCAACAATAGGGAAAGATCTTTGGGGTTAAACACTGTGTTCAGACTTGAGGGATGCAGACTCAATATGAAGTAATTTCTCCAGAGTAATTTTTCTCTTAAAGTTGAATGCTTTCTCCTCTTTTCCATAGCTCAGAATTGTGTTGTTATAGTCTTCAAAATGAAATTGAAGGGCCGAGTCGGAATGTTTCCAGTATGTGGAAGGCCAAGGATCAGAGATCTCCTGTCATGACATGGAAGCCCGACTCCATTTTTGTATTTTCTGGCACAAATCCTAATGTACGCGGGCTATAGTGGAGAAGCCTGTGTATACGCATGTTGTATAGAAAATAGGGTGCGTATATGTGGAAAGATACATATTTTTAGCTCTGGATTCATCAAAAAGGGATGACAAGTCTGCATAGGGAAATGGAAAAAGGCCCTCTGTGCAAGATAGCAATGGTGAGGCAAATCTTGCTACAACAGACATATTAGTATTGGTAGGGTAAAGAAGCTATCCATTTTCATCAAACATCTGCATGTGGTATATTTCTCTTGATAAGAGCTTGCGGAGTTTTGGGACTACATGAATATATTGAACATCTGAACTTGATCCTAAATCTTGATCCTACAAAATTCAATGAACAATTATTCAACTGCACCTACATACATAACATAAATTCAGTGAGATAATTGAATTATCAATCAAATCCAAACGTATTGCAATCGGCGTGAGAGAACTTGAAGGACTTCCAAAGATACGAAATGAATTGGAATCTAAAGAATTGGCCATTTGATATTATAATTCATGTTTTCCAGCATTTGAGGCAAAACCATCATCTTGGGTAGCACAGAACAATCTAACTTCAAAAATAAATTTGAATAAATTTTATAACTTGACAATGTGCTTCATCATATAAATATACGCAGGTGCGTATGGATAAACCAAATGCACAGGTGCATTTAATTTAGAGAAGCACCAAAGATTGGCCTTCGTTATTGCCTTTGCAAATCAAAACCTCTGCAAAACTTAAATGCATGTGTTTGCATTTTCATTGTGAAAATTTAATTGTCTTACGGTGCCTTATTAATTACACACTGCATCGGTGTGTTATTAATTACACACTGCACCGATGTGTTTTGAAGTTTATAGTGCACCGACTGAAGCAAGTTAGAAAAATAGTGTGCTCTTACTATCAATATTTGGAAATTTACTATGAAAATAAATCAGTGTGTTATACGTACACACTGCACTAGTGTGCTACTCATGGTATAGAGCACCAAAAATATAACTTTTGGAAACAAACAAAGTGTGCATTTATGATCAATGCGTCGAAATATACAACAAAAATGAATGATAGTTTGAGTTTTTGTGTTTATAAAGGAAAACCCTATTCATTCTTTTATTTACTTGCCAAAATTTAGAAAGGAGATTTGTACAACAAAGATTTATTAGCAAAGACTTTGGAGTGGGTGGATTTTTTTTGAAGAGCCAAATTTGAGGGGATTACTGTAGATCACATAGAAGGAGAAATTCCAGGTATATGATTTCATTCTATTTATCATCTTAATCATTCTCCTATTTGATTCAAACAATTTTCAGTCAATTTCCAAACAAAAAAAAAGGGTTTCATAGTTACCTTCAGTATTGGAATCCCTAATTTCCTCACTATTTTTTTGCTTTCTCTTTCTATATTTCACAAAAAGAATTTTTTTCGGCAATTTTTTTTATATGGTTTATTTATTTATATATGGGTGTTTCCTATATATTGCAATGAAACCACTCATTGCATTGGATCCCAAATTGTCCTATCGTTGTTGGGTTTTTTTTTAAACGCCTTCATGGTGACCGGTGCACTATGTACAAATAAGAGCACCGATGTGTATTTGTTTGTAAACAACACTGCTTACTTTAAATTAAAAATAATATTAAAAAATCCTTGTCACGGTCAGCGGTGTGTATTTTACCTAGATATGCATTGGGACACATTGTTTACAAAGCACACCATTGAGTTTAAAATGGAAAAAATATTGTTAATTTTTATATGGAAATCGCCATGTATTAAATTACTTCACAGCTCGACGGTGCGTAATAAACAGTACTTAGGAAGTTGTTATTTTCTTAATTCATAAAGCATCGGATGAATACAACAACTTGTAAAACGTTTTCAATTTCACAATAATGTCGTTATAATGTATCGGTGCGTATATGTATAGTTGATGCACCGGTGCATATAAATACGGTTGATGCCCTGGTGTGGATTAAGTTACTATACATGCCGGAAGATTTTTTTTTAAATTAAGTAATTTGTATATTTGATGATTCCTTCTTTTTTTTCAGGGAGATTTTGAAAATTCCAAGGGACAAACAAGGGGAAAACCAAGACATGTTAGTAGGGAGGTCCAAAAAAGTGTAGAAGAATATGGTAAAATAAATGAACATAATTGTGTTGCGAGAGGAGCCATCTCAAGTACAATGTGCATCAGAGGTATGTAATCATTTATTTATACTTTTATGTCCATTGAATTTAAGTATTGTGTGAAATACTAATTTTCAATTGTCTTGTTGCATAAAAGAACAAATAGAATCCATTTAACACATAAGAAAGAACAATGAGGAATAAAATGGTTGATCACAAACTTTGTGAGTATTTATGTTTTCGGTTTTTCTTAAGATTTCATGTTTGTTGTGATCTTTATATTTAAATAATTAATTTGCACTTGTCCATGGATGTCTTCTAGTAGGTCCTAACATACAAAGAGAATCCAACCCATGAATTGATAAACATTGGACTAAGTATGGGTTGTGAGTATATGTTCAAGAATGAAAGTTTAATTGAATAATTTGTAAGTAGCTATGTTGTTTAAATTTCCTTGTTTTATAATTAATGAAAAAACAAAAAAATTGTATATTGATTATATCGATTGTGCTTTGTCATGTTGTATTAAACATGCAGGAAACAAAGTATGGAATGCAACCAACATAGGATAGTTTGAGAGAATCTATGAAACATGGCTTCAAAATAATGTGTATTGTTTATGAAATACTTGGTGCTAAGGTATGTTTTTTTATTTATGTAATCATGTCTCTCTCTCTCTCTCTCTCTCTCTCTCTCTCTCTCTCTCTCTCTATATATATATATATATATATATATTACAATTTATTTCTATGTTTGTAGATGGAAGATGAAGCAACAAAACATAAAAAAACAAGGCAATCAAGAAAACATTATGTTAAAAAATCAAAGTACGATATCACCTACAAATGATGAAGAGATTAGGGATGCACACAGCTCAAGTGATGACAATAGTTCAATTGGTGAATGACAATCAATATAATTGAATGTTACTATAAGTTGTATGTTTTGGATTATTTGTTTCTGAAAATCGGGGATTTTATTTAATGTACTCAACATATTGTCCTAATTGCATAACGACATGTTACCGATAAGTGTAACAATTACAAATTGGTTGCAATTTGATTTTTGTGGACCTTTACATTGTCCCTTTTTGTATGACAATGGATATCTTATTCATATATAATAAAATGGATTTTGTAGTTCATTGCGTTGTCGAATGTTGTAAAATGTTGCATTCTTAAATAATTAATACATGGATGATTTACATTGTTAAAAATAGTATAGGTGTAATTGGTTGGATAACGCATTAATGCAATCATTATATCGAAATGCAATAATAAAAATATAAAAAAATATTTGATTTTGAAATGATTACTTGAAAAATTGTTAAAAACAATGAATTAAAATATATACATATCAGTGCATTGTATTCTTTTGAACTCACTTGACAATGTGTGACATAATATAGAAAGCGGTGCGTTTTGAGGAATCATACACATCGGTGCACATTAATTATCATAATGCACTTGTATGAACTATTGAGAAAATGCATTGTTTTGTGAACAATATAATGTACAATAATATTTAGTGTTCAAAATTATACGACGCTCATGTTTAAAATATGCATCGGGGCACTAAAAATAATTTACGTGTCGGTGTGTTAGGTTTTGTTATATGCATCGGGGTTATAAATATTATTCATGCACTGGTGCCTTTACTGTAATATATGCATTGATTCTTAGTAAAAATAATGGCGTTGACGTCTCACCTCTAATATTCAAAATTTGACTACCCCTTGGTGCACATTGTAAAACAGAGACCGGTACATTCTGATTACACAAGCACTGGGGAACACGCGATCTTAAACACATAGGGTCTCAGGATAACTTGTTCACATCGGTGCTCACTATAACTTAAACGCACCAGGGCGTAATAAGCCTAAAACGCACAGGTGCTTCATGCGCAAACAAGGCGGAACCGGTGCCTAGAAATTATAAGAGCATTGGTGCTCTGCATATGACGAAAAAGGTGGAACCTATGCGCAATAGTTATAAATGCATCGGGGAATTTTTTAATATATTAACGAACCCAGGTGTTTGTGTTATATTAATACGTCGGTGCATTGTTGTTGTATTAAAGAATTGGTGCATTTGTGTTAATACCGCACCGGTGTGTTTTGAAAATAACAACACCAAAACAAAAACCTCTGCTACAACCTCCACCCACCCAAATATTTTAGTTATATGGAACATTCCGTAAACCTCTGTTATCAATAGAGGAGGTTGTAGCGGAGGTTTTTTTGAAAATTTTGCAAAATTTTGTAACACTAAAAACCAATGAAAAAACCTCCGCTAGAAGGTGTTCTACTTATAGTGCATGTCCCACATGTGCTAGAATGCCTTTCCCCAAGCCTTTACCTTTATAAGATAATTTTATCTTGATTTTCATAGAGGGGTGGATTGGGGGATTCTAGTTTTCCATTAAAGGCATGCGAGATGACACCTATGAAAGTGAGATATGGCAGCCTTATTATAGATAAGCTATCTTCCTGGGCAGTATGCCTAGGGTACTACAGATTCCTCTCAAAGGTTGGCCCTGACTTATTAATTTCACATTAAACATAGAGCATGTTATTGGGTATGACCACTAGCTCATTCTTGTGAGAACTTGAGAATGAAAGACTCATCCATTACCGATTCATGTTCCTCTATGGAATCTAACCTTAAGCTATGCAGAGTAATGATCTGGAGAACAAATAAAGCTATGTCTAGAGTCAAAATGCATATTTTAAGGTTTTTGGGTACCAATGTGCCAAACTCATGATTAGTGTTCAGATTCGCGACACCAAATATTTTGGGAAATATGAGTAGGAAAAAATATTGAGAGAGGGAGAGAGAAAGGAACTCTTAATAAAAAATCAAAATTATGAAACCGAAAATCATAACGAAGAAAACAAACACACAAAACTGAAAAGAAAAGCAAACTGAAAGATCAAAAAAATGAGAGGAGTGACTCATTTATTTATGAACATGAGATTTTCCTTGAAATTCTATTTGATGTAGTGTTTGAGAATCTGGTTGTTAACGGGGATGAGATCCACATTCCCTTCAAGGTTTTGTAATATGTAAGTGCCTAGGTCGATTGTTTCCTTAATTGTAAAAAGACCCAGTTGTAGTTGTTGAAATTTAGAGTATTTCCCTTTGTCCTCATGTGGCTTATCCCATTGAGAACCAGGTCACCAACCTAAAAGTCCTTTTCGTCAACAAATTTCTTATCAAACTGTCATTTTATGGTCTGCTAGTGAGCATCAAATTTTTTTTTGGCTCTGGCACATTTTTCTTCCAACTTAACCAAGGTGTTTATTCATTTCTATATGGTGGGACATTCATTCCCATGTGATTGTTGCGTGAGTTGGAGGGAAGGTAGGAAGATGTTCAAGGGGAGGATGCCTTCCTTTCCGTAAACAATAAATTATGGGTAGGTCCCTATAGATACTTTTGGAGTAACCTTGTCTTGACAAAGAGTGTTGGATAGAGAGCTATGCCAATTTCTCTGTTGATCTACTACGATTCACTTTAGGATAAGAAATAGGTTCTTATTGGTAGATTCAAATAGACCATTTCCTTGGGGCTTATAGTTAGCTGCATATTTTTGAATAATTCTCTTTTCTAAAGAAAAATCAGTTAATTTCAACGACAAGAAATAAGTAGCATTATAAAAAACAAGGGCAGTGGGTACTATGTTGAAATACTTACTCTGAAACCTATGTATCTTGTTATCTAGTGATTTCCTTACTACAAATTAGATTAGCAGCTCTCAGAACAAAAATACACTACTAGAATATTCAACTCAATTAAAGGTAACAGAAGCAATATTGGAAACCAAATCATGCACACATAAGCACCAATATTTGTGGGTAGAAACCCCTGAAAAAACTCATGAGGGAAAACCAATCCTAAGATGATTTTATTATGATAAAATTAGGGCTCCCGTAATAGGGATAATGGCCCACTGAGAGAAATACAACTACTGACAAACCTGGAAAAGTATGTTCTATTGAACAACCTATATCTGGAACACTTTTTGAGGTGTACACACATTTACTTAAGAAAACATGCATATACACACATGTCTCCATTGAAACCCACGTACATGACCTCAAGGACTATACGGAAAACTCTGTATTGCTCGACCCTTTCATGTGGCTTCACTCTACTAAAACCCACTTGTGGTTGCCTTTGTTCTCTCTTATCCTTGAACTAATCTATATATGGAAGTCCTTCTCCACCTATCCAAGATATCCTTGAATCACATTTCTTCATGATCCAAACCTCTGAGCAAAAGTCTTGCTCTACTCTGTATCAATGTGTCAAGTGTATCCTCCTTCACCCTAGCCTTGCTTTTATAATCTTGAGTTATGACCTAACCCTAATATCCAAAGTGATTGATGGTTGAGATTACTTCTCACCTCACTTGAGATAAATGGCTAAGATTAAATGCCAGTTACTTTTAGCATTTCCTTAAATAACTCAACTAATTAATAAAAGCACTTTACTTTAATAATTCCTTTAATTAAAGTAAAGTCTCAAGGTAGAAGGATTTGGACGATTTCCACATGTCTAGGCACTTAGACCTATGCGGAAATACTTGTCTGATGCTACCAACATCAACACTCCCTCTTATAAAAGAATTTATTTCTCAAAGAGCCACCTAGAACTCGTTCTCCCTCTAATCCTAACACAATGTCGCACACATCATCCTGCTCACTGACATCCCTCCAACCTCGTTGGTTAGCTACTCCCTGAATATTGGAAGTCATGGAATCGATGACGCTACATGTCAATGCCATGAAGTTTATAAACTTCATCGAAGGCCTACTCTCCCTCGATGTGCTCCTGCTCTTGATCATCCATCAATGTCATCTTGTACCAACTCAGTCTCTTGAAAGAACTAGAAGGAGATAACTCCATCTTCACATTTGAAGGTTGAATCCCTGAACTAGAAGCCTGTGAACTATGTTCTTCCTTCAGTTGCTCACCTTTTGGAGCCTCTCGCTCCTCGTCCTATGTCACTAACATCGATCCATTATCCAAGATCCCCTTGCATCCACCTATAGGCTTTCCCTGCAACATGTATACCATGCCCTCTTTGACACCAATGTTGACTATTGTGTCAGGCATAGCTCCCTTTTAACACATGAACACTTGTTTCTTCTGGAACAAGACTACATAACCCTTATCCTTTAGATCTAAGACTGAGAGCATTTTCATCCTCAACTCTGGGACATACAACACATCTGCCACCTCCAAAAAACCTTCTGACTCTAGTTGGAACCTGACTATCCCAACTCCTTCTACACCACACTTGGTATCATCACTAAGCTCAACATGTAGATCTAAGTTTGTTTCTGAAAAAATGGTGAACAACTCATGTTTCCCTATCATGTTTTATGTCCACTGAGAAATAGCCAACTCCTGCAACCTACCACCCCTACTATTGTTTCACAACCCTGTACCTAGAACTTACACAAGTTGTACGCACCTTTTCCTTGTGTAGCCCGCGTATGTGTGTGCCTTGGGCTACTGAAACCCATGTATGTATGTGACTTTCCTTACTAGAACCTGTGTATGCACATGCCTATTGCTATAGAAACCCACGTACAACTTTGAAACTTTGATCCAATCTACTAGACCTTCTTGTTGTTGCTATGCTAGCCATATCTATTTGACTCTACCTCCTCCTTTTTGGACTGATCAGATATCTACGTGAAAGACCTTATTCACCCTTGCTGATATCTCTTTTGAGAAAAATTCCTTCTTTTCTCTCTCTATGATTCATTGAATCCAATATATCTGCTATCCCTTGAGTTGATCTCTGGATGAAAGTCCTTCTTCACCCTTCCTAAGATCCTCTTGAGTCATAGTCTTTCATGGCACAAGCACTCAAAGAATTTCACTACTAAAATTGCCTTTGTACAACCTGTATGATCATGTATCTATCTATTCCTACTGAAACCTGTGTATGTTTGTGAATTTCCTTACTAGAACCGGCGTATTTGCATGACTATTACCACTGCAACTTGCATACAACTTCTTACTCCTGCAAAAACAAGTTTTACCTTTGTATGGTTGTTTCCTAGAAATATGTCCTTCGATTTTTGTCTGTTGGTTTATAGATCTGCTAAGATCTCCTGTAGATATAATAGATCTGGTGCAAAATATAATGGATCTATGCTTGGTCCTTCAAACACCCACCTTAGCACTCCTAATCCAATAGATTTGTTATTGTAACCCTAGATATGAACTAGATCTATCTCTCAGTCACTTGGATCTAATAGATCTATCATTGTGCAACCTGAGATTGGCTCCCTCTCAAAGTCCAAGCTATGATACTATTTTGAAATCCTTACTTTGGCACCTAGGTATCTTGTTATCCGGTGATTTCCTTACTACAAATCAAATTAGTAGCTCACAAAACAAAATACACTGCTAGAATATTCAACTCAAATAAAGTTAGTGAAAGCAATGCTGGAAACCAAATCATGCACACACAAGCACCAATATTTTTAGGTAGATACCCCTGGAAAAACCCCATAAGGAAAACCAGTACTGAGATGAGTATATTATGATAAAATTAGGGCTCTCGTAATAGGGATAATGGCCCACTGAGAGAAATACAACTACAGACAAACTTGGAAAAGTTTGTTATGTTGTACAACCTAGATTTTGCATGTTTTTTTAGGTGTACGCACCTTTCCTTAAGCAAACTCACGTATACATGCATGTCTCCACTGAAACCCGCATACACGACCTCAAGGACTATACGAAAAACTCCATACAACTCAACCCTTTCCTATGGTATCTTGTTATCTAGTGATTTCCTTATTGCAAATCACATTAGCATCTCACAAAACAAAAATACACTACTTGAACATTCAACTAGTACTAAGATGATTTTATTATAATAAAATCACGGCTCCTGTAACATGGATAATGGCCCACTGAGAGAAATACAACTGCAGACAAACCTGGAAAAGTATGCTCTATTGTATGACACATATCTGACACACTTTTCGAGGTGTACACACCTTTCCTTAAGAAAACTCGTGTATATATGCATGTCTCCACTGAAACCCGCGTACACGACCTTAAGGACTGTATGAAAAACTTTGTGTGATGCAACCCTTTCCTGTGGCTTTGATCTATTGAAACCAACTTGTGGTTGCCTATGTTTTCTCTTCTCCTTTACCTAATCTCTAGATGGAAATCCTTCTCCACCTATACAAGATCTCGTTGAATCACAGTCCTTCATAATCCAACCCTCTTATCAAAATTCCTTCTCTGCTCTAATCAATATGTCAAGTGTCTTCTCCTTCACCCTAGCCTTGCTTTTATAATCTTGAGTTATGACCTAACCCTGATCTCCAAAGTGATTGACGGTTGAGATTACTTCTCAACTCACTTGAGATCAATGGATAAGATTAAATGTTAATTACTTTTAGCATTTCCTTAAATAACTCAACTAATTAACAAAAGAAATTTACTTTAGTAATTCCTTTAATTAAGGTAAAGTGTAATACCCCAGTTTTGAGTCCCCATACTAAATAATGTATTTTGGTTTATTTGATGAAAGGCTAGAGCACCCTGACAATTGAAAGAAGTCGGAGTGCCTAGGAAATGTAATGCTTTGATCACCATTGATAATAAAATACATCTTTGGCTACTAGACGGACAAAGACAAAGGGGGCTATGATTCCATGAGAGAGGTGGCTTAAGGGGATAAGTCATTTTATTATATTTTTATTTACCCATAATTGTTTTAAAGAAGAGAGATGGTTGTATGAGCTTCTTGGAGGAAGGCCATGTGGTTCTTGATTTCTCATGTAAATATATATACCCGTCTTGTGGGCAGGTTGGGGGTTCTTCCTCATTCACTCTTTCACACTTTCATTCATTGTTGTTCATTTATCATTCCTCATTCATTCTTGTTCTTGGAATGGGACATGGGGGAAAATTGTTGAGGATGAAGCCATTGTTTGTTGGTTGTAGTAATTGTTGGTGTATTCCAACCATGAATTAATGCTTGCATGATTGAGATGTATTCGCAAGTGTTAAGTTTTTTTCACAACTGTGAATCCTGAGAGTCCCAGTATGGATATTCTTGGCCAGATGCATTGGAGCCCTAGAAGGAGGTGGATAGCCTAAGGGACTATGTGGCAGAGAAGGGGGTCCATTCTCTTGGGTTGTGCATGCTGGAAATAAGAGATTTGGTGTAATTTGGATTGTTGTGTGTTGAGAAACCTGTGAGAGCTTGACTGTTGATTGGTTTGTGAAGTTGAGTGGCACCCTAGAACCGTCCTTGTGGATTCATATCCCTGGCTCGGGGGTGACCTGTTGTTGAGACTTGGAACAAAAACGTCTATGGTTGGGTGGAACATCCTTGGTCTGCAGCCAGTTGGTGATTGGTTTAATAAAGATAAGTGATCTCTCTCTCTGTCATGGTTTTCTCTGTTGTATATTCATTTTTTATGTGTAATATTATTATCTATGAGATATGATGTGTTTATAATAATCTTGTTTGTTGGTTATTGTCATGCATGACATGTTAATGTTTTAGTTTTCTTAACATGAATCTTGATGAATGCATGTGTATATTTCGTGCTTATTCATTTAATTAATTGATATGAGAAATGCAAAATAGCCCAAGAGGGGGAATTTAGAGATACTCGGGCAATGGATATGTTTTTTAGCAGAGCATAGAGAAAATTGTATTTAAAAGAAAAGAAAATGTTTTGGGTTTGTTTCTATGGGTGTGTCATATATTGGTATCAGAGCCCTAGGTTTACGACATTAGTTCTTGAAGGGGCTTGTTACAGAAATTATGGTGGTATTTCTTGAATCAATTATTGGCTATCAGACAATGTCAAGGTGTAACAATGTCTAGATCATTGTGGAAATAGTGCTTGGGCGATCCATCACAACCCTAGAATCTTAGCTAGCCTTCCCTTCACGATGTGAGCCTCTGAATCGACAATATGCCTAGGGAGGAAACCAATGAACAACCACCGTCAATCAAGCTTATAAGTGGGTTATCCACTGTCAATCTGTGGACTATGTAAATCTTTATTCCACATTCATGTAGGGAAAGGTGAATGAACAATGTATAAACAAAGGCCAAACCTTTGTGACATGTACGTGAAGCAAGGAGAGTCACATAACCTTGTGGAGATTGTGCCTTGTGTAATTTTGATCGCCCAGTCTGTATGTCCAGTCGATGTCTCGTCACCCTTTGTACCTTACCAGTTGTCAGCTTGTGATACACCTCCCCCCATTTCCATGTGTTAGTAGATGGATGTGCCAGGTGAGACAGTGGGCCCTTGTTGAGCCTAAGCCTTTGGTTGGTTTCCCTTAATTGAAGATTGTTGGATCTGAGGATGAATGGATCTCCATTGTTGGTTGGAGGACACTGCCATCAGGATGTTCGAGTGCAAGATTGGTATCAGAGTCCGATGACGAGGGACTCTGATAGCAATTGATCCATCCGAGAGTGGCTTTAGATATATCTAGGTCGTTGGATCCATTGCGGTGAGTGTTGTTAGATTCTGAGGGTCGTAGTGACCTTGGATGCACAAAGTGGAGGCACTTCAATGGGAGGGACTCCAAGAGCGAAGGAGGATAGTCTATCTATCGAGAAATACTCCCATGATCTCAGTTGTAGATCCAGTGTGGTTCGAGCAAGAGGAGAGAGAATGGTGATGTCACGGTGACGTGGTGTGATAACTCGGTAGTCAAGGTGACGAGGATGCTAGCATGTGAATCAACGTACTTGGAGGATGATACGTGTTGATAGTTGGTTGGTCGATGGAACAAGTCCCAGCTGGGCATGGAGGCCTTTAGAACTTCACTTGAAATCTTAACCCTAATATCTCTAGGATGATAGATCTCGATCGTTCATTGGAGGGGTGTTGGTCGGAGTGAGTTACAATCCTGGAGGAGGATGCACTCTGACGGGAGGAACTTCGAGGAATGATTTGCATCGTTGTTCGATGAGCGGGCGCAAGGTAACAATAGTCGTCGATCTATCATGGGCCCCACAAGGCCAAGTAAGAATAGTTAAAGGGATGGACCTTAACTGTTGAGGAGTTGTGAACTCTGACTGAATATTGATCATTGGAGGACAAGATTAGGAATCATTGGATCCGTCATAGGGAGTACAGTCGGAGTGCGGTGGTCGGAATGGTCAGTGATATAGGAGTTAGGATACTCCGATGGAAAGGGCTCCAAGAAGAAATATGAGTCAAAGAATGGCAAGAGGGTAGATATGACATCAGTCGTAGATCTTGTGGGCCTCATATGTAGCGTGGAGAATGGGTGCTGAGAGCGAAGAGTAATTTTTGTGCAAGTGGAAACTCTGAAACAATCGGAGTCATTAGTTCCTAGAATCTGAGGACCGTTAGATCTGCCAAAAGGGTGTCATCGAACCAGTTCTTTCAGAGTGGGTAGTGAAACCTAGAGTGGATTCACTCCGACATAGAAGATTTTGACGATAAAGAAAGGATCTGAAGTGTTTTGAAATGTTGATTAGGGTATTGAGGGACTAGGTGGCAGGTGCCAAATCGATGTTCACATCGGCACTACGTTGGATGACACAAGTGATTGAGCGCCACGTGGATGCCACGTGACATTAAAGTGGAAATGAATGAATAACGACCTAAGGATTTTCAGAAGGCCATAACTTTTTCCCCCGGCTCGAAATTAAGCAAGAAAATAGTCATTGGAAAGCTCTCGAAGAGAGGAATTTAGTTATACACCCCAAAAATTGTTTCAAGTAGCAGAACTCACAACCAATTTAGAATTAAATGATTGATGGCCTTAGGGAAAATTAAAAAGAGAAAAATTATATATATAATTCTTTTACATTCCTTTCCAAAATGCTTATACATGCTTATGCTTTCATTTTGGATAACAAAGATTATGTCACATGCACACTCTTTTGCAAAATTAAGGGATATAAACAAGATAAGAATGAAGATCTGGAAAATGGAGGAAGGGGAAGGAGTCTTCAATCATGATAAAGCAATCCAGGGTCAAAACATCAGTGTTGGCAATGTAGAGACATAATCAAATGGACACAAGGACATAGGGGAACAAGAGACATTAATAGAGACTATAATAAGCCTGAAAATAGAAGTGCAAAGTTATAAAGAAGATAATGAGAGATTAATGAAAGAACATAACCAAATAAATGCTCATTTAATACAAGGCCTAAATCAGTTGCATAGACAAGCAAAGAAGGGATCAATCTCAAGACACTAGGAAGGAGGCAAACAACATGAAATAATAGATAACTACATAGGGACTAATTATTCCATAAGTGCTAGTAGGACTCATAGGAAACGCTCACCTCCTCACTCAACAAGGAAACTTTATGCATCTGAAGACTCCATAAGCAGTCCAGAGGTGTCTCATGTTAGGCACCAAAGAAGAAGCCATGAATTGGACAACTTACAAGCAGAGTTAAGGAAGCTTAAGCCACCATCCTTTGATGGTGAAAGAGAAAGAGAAGATGATATTGAAGCACGGTTGCCCGAAATCAAGAAGTACTTTCAATTGCACAATTATTCACCTAATCTTGAAGCAAGAATTGCCACATACCATTTGCATGGAAAAGATTCTGTGTTGTGGGATCAATTGAAGCAAGTTGAACACATTAATGAGAGTAGGATCATTTGGAAAAGGTTTAAGAGATATTCTTATAAGGAGTACCTTTTAGAGCACTTATATGAAAAGAAAATGCAAGAGTTCTTTGAACTCGGGCTAGGAAGCATGACCATGGAAGAGTATGAAAAGAAGTTCTTGGGATTGCTAAAGTATGCAGGGTTTATACAGGATTATAAGGTGAAATTATAGAGGTTTTTGAGTGGAATGCCTTCATTCTATAAAGTGAATATTCAATATGATGAACCTAGAACTTTACATAAACCATTGGGAAGGCTAAGTACCTATATGAGTAAGGCAAGGGCAGAGAGTCTTTTCATAAATATTGGAAGGATAAGAAGAAAGAGAAGTATGATCAGAGAGGGAAAGGATTCAAACTTCTTTTCAATAGAAATATCCCAAACAAAAATTATTAAGATCAATCTGCTAAGGATGAATCTAGGAGAGAAGAATCCTTGGGAAAAAGTGGAAGACCACCAATCCAATGTTGGGGATGCAAAGAAGATCACTTGTACAAGGATTTCCCTCACAGAAAATACAAAGTGAAGACCATGCACAACATCCAAGAGGCTAAAACAATAGAAGACATGGGAAGAATATATGTAGCCCTAGAAGATCGACAAGCAGAGTACCAATCCAATATGATCAAGGTGGAAGGTAAGATCATTAATCAACATGTTGATATCTTAATTGATTCAAGAGAAAGCCATTGTTACAATGATCCTAAAATAATGGATAGATTACATTTGGAGAAAAGTAAGCATGAGAAATCAAGTTTGGTTCAGTTAGCCACCGGAACCAAAAGAAGGATCCATGAGGTTGTTAGAAGTTGCCCAATAAATTTGAATGGAGTAGGTACAATTGTTGACATGAATAACATCCCATTAGGATCTTATGATATTCTAATTGGAATGGATGGGTTGGACAAGCATCATGTTGTCCTAGATTGTCATA
Source organism: Picea engelmannii (assembly GCA_009831015.1). Classification (NCBI taxonomy): domain Eukaryota; kingdom Viridiplantae; phylum Streptophyta; class Pinopsida; order Pinales; family Pinaceae; genus Picea; species Picea engelmannii. The sequence continues at coordinate 793,034 of ML776684.1, read as the reverse complement.
ACAAGACATTTACATGCCTTGATGAAGAAGGAAAACAAAGCATTGTGAAAGGAATTCCAAGATCCATTTCTATAAGGGAGGTTCCAACCTTACAATTGAAGAGATGTTTCAGGAAAGGATGTCAATTGTATGCAGCCCATGTGGAGGAGCCATAAAAGACAAAAGGGCCAAGCCTTGAAGAATTTTTGGTACTGCAAGAGTTTAAAGATGTATTCCGAGAAATACTAGGGTTGCCACCAAAGAGGGAGATATATTTCTCTATTGATTTAGTACTAGGAGTTGCCTCGGTATCAAAAACACCTTACAGAATGAATACACCAGAATTAAAAGAATTACAAATGCAGTTGGAAGAATTGATGAAGAAAGGGTATATACGTTCAAGTGTTTCGCCTTGGGGAGCACCAATACTCTTTGTCAAAAATAAGGATGGAACATTGAGGATAAGTATTGACTTTAGACAACTGAATAAAGCCACTGTGAAAAACAAGTACCCTCTACCCATAATTGATGACCTCTTTGATCAACTAAGAGGGGCAAAGATATTTTCAAAAATAGACTTGAGATCAGGATACCACTATGTAAGAATCAAGGAAGAAGAGATCAATAACACAACCTTTAGAACCATGTATGGACATTATGAATTTGTAGTGGTGCCAATTGGGTTGACCAATGCACCAGTTGTCTTTATGTGCTTAATGAATGTTATATTCAAAAATTATCTTGATAAGTTTGTCATTGTATTCTTGGATGACATACTTATCTATTCTAAGTCAGAAGAAGAGCATGAAAATCACTTGAGCTTGGTGTTGCAAGTGTCGAGGGAACATCAATTGTACGTCAAGCTTAGTAAGTGTCCTTTTTACCAAGAATGGGTCCATTACTTGGGACACATTATTGCATAACAAGGCATAACAGTGTATCTAGAGAAGATTGAATCCATTAGATGATGGCCAACACCAAGGAATGTTTCAGAAGTCAGATCTTTTATGGGATTAGTTGGTTACTGCAGAAGATTTGTAGCGGGGTTATCTAAGATTGATCATCCCATCACTTATTTGAAAAAGAAGGGAATTAAATTTGAATGGACAAATGAGTTTCAAGAGAACTTTAATTTATTGAAAGAATTACTTACTAGTGCACCTATTTAAAAAATTGTCGACCCAAATGAAAATTTGGTGGTATGTATAGATGTATGCAAGGAAGGACTTGGTGGAGTCCTCACTCAAAATGAACATGACATTGATTATGGGTCCAAAAATCTTAAATAACTGGAGAGGAACTATGATACACATGACTTGGAACTTGTTTCCATTGTTCATGCATTGAATATGTGAAGGAATTATCTCATGTGAAAGAGATTTGAATTAAGAACAGACCATAGTGGTATGAAATATCTTTTTGAACAACCAACTTTGAATGCCAAGCAGATAAGATGGTTGGAAGTTTTAAGTGAATAGATTTTGACATCAAGCATATCAAAGGAAAAGAAAACAAAGTTGTTGATGCACTTAGTAGAAAAATACATCTCATGCATGCTACAACAATTAGTATGCATTAGTCATATTTGAAGAGCATAATTTTAGATGCCATTGTTACAGATCAACATTACCTACAGGTAAAAGAAAACTTACAGCAGGAAAATGTACAACAAAAAATTAGAGAATATGAGATGAAAGAAGATGGATTACTTATGCATAAAAATAGAATTTGTTTTCCTAGTTCCGGAGAACTTAGGAATTTGGTATTAAAAGAAATGCATAATGCCTTGTATGTCGAACATCCCGGTTACTAGAAAACAATTGTAGCAGATAGAAGCCAAATCTTCTTACCATGAATGAAGAGAGATGTTGTTGATTACATCGCCAGATGTATGGAATGTCAGAGAGTGAAGGTTGAGCATAAACACCCAGTGGGTTTGTTACAATGATTACCAATTTATGAGAAGAAATGGGAAGTGGTAACCATTGATTTTATAACTAAATTGCATGGGAAAACAAAGCAACATGATTCAATAATGGTAGTGGTTGATAAATTGACAAAGGCCGCTCATTTTGTCCCTGTAAAAATGACACATGCAACAGCTAATATTGCAAAAATTTACATGAGGGAGATTGTTAGGTTGCATGGCATACCTAAGGCAATTGTATCAGATAGAGATACAAAGTTCACTTCAAACTTTTGGAGGGGATTATTCAAAGGATTTGGCACAAATCTGAACTTTAGCACAACATACCATCAACAGTCATATGGGCAGACAGAGAGATTCATCCAAGTGATTGAGGACATGTTAAGAATGTATGTGATGGATAAGTCATCTAAGTGGGAAGATTAGTTGCATTTGGTTGAGTTTTCCTATAACAATGGGTATCAAGATTCATTGAAAATTATCCCATTTGAAGATTTGTATGGTAGGAAATGCAATACTCCAGTGAGTTAGGATAACCCACCTGATAGAGTGGTACTTGGGCTAGAGTTTCTCAAGGATATGGAAGATCAAATGGTTAGAATCAAGTATAATTTGAAGGCAACACAAGATAGATAGAAAAGTTATGCAGATAAAAATAGGACATCAAGGGAGTTTAAAGTGGGAGACCATGTATTTTTGAAAGTGAAGCCCAAGAAGAGCTCCTTGAAGTTGGGCAACTATACAAAGCTAGCAGCTAGATTTTATGGTCCATTTGAAATATTGGACAGAATAGGGCTAGTTGCATACATACTTGCATTGCCTACTTCCATGAATGTGAATAATGTATTTCATGTTTCTTTGTTGAAAAAGTATGTACATGATCCTTACCATATTATTGATTGACATTTGATTCAGGTAGAACCAGAGGGAGAATTTTAGGTCTAGCTAGTGCGCATATTGGATAGAAAAGTCAAAGTACTCTGGAATCGAGTTATAGAACTGGTAAAAGTGCAATGGACCTGCTACTGTCCCAAAGATGATACTTGGGAGCATGAAGATGCCATGCAGGCAGAGTACTCACAACTTTTTGAATAATTTTGAAATTTTGATTTTATGTTGTTTATATGCACTGAGGACAGTGCTAAAATAAGGGGGAGGGGAAGGTAATACCCCAATTTTGAGTCCCCGTACTAAATATTGTATTTTGGTTTATTTGATGAAAGGATAGAGCACCCAAACAATTGAAAGAGGTCAGAGTGCCTAGGAAATGCAATTCTTTGATCATCATTAATAATAAAATACATCGTTGGTTGCTAGACGAACAAGGACAAGAGATATAGGGGGGTATTATTCCATGAGATAAGGGGGCTTAAGGGGACAAGTCATTTTATTATATTTTTATTTACCCATAATTGTTTTAATGGAGAGAGATGGCCACATGAGCTTCTTGGAGGAAGGCCACGTGGTTCTTGATTTCTCATGTAAATATATATATACCCATCTTGTGGGTAGGTTGGGGGTTCTTCTTCATTCACTCTTTCACACTTTCATTCATTGTTGCTCATTTATCATTTCTCATTCATTCTTGTTCTTGGATCGGGACATGGGGGTGAATTGTTGAGGATGAAGCCATTGTTTGTTGGTTGTAGTAATTGTTGGTGTATTTCAGCCATGAATTAATGCTTGCATGCTTGAGATGCATTGGCAAGTGTTAAGTTTTGTTCACAACTATGAATCCTAAGAGTCCCAGCATGGAGATTATTGGCCAGATGCACTAGAACCATGGAAGGAGATGGATATCCTAAGGGACTGTGTGGTAGAGAAGGGGGTCCATTCTCTTGGGTTGTGCATGTTGGAAAGAAGAGAGTTGGTGTAATTCAGATTGTTGTGTTCTCAGAAACCTACGAGAGCTTGAGTGTTGACTGATTTGGGAAACTAAGTAACACCTTGGAATCGTCCCTGTGGATTGATATGCTTGGCTCGGGAGTGACCTATTGTTGAGACTTGGAACAACAACGTCTATGGTTGGGTGGAACGTCTTTGGTATGTAGCCAGTTGGTGATTTATTTATTAAAGATAAGTGCTCTCTCTCTCTCTCATAGTTTTCTCTATTGTATATTTATTTCCATTGTGTAATATTATTATCTTTGAGATATGATGTGTTTATACTAATCCTGTTTGTTGGTTATTTTCATGCATGAAATGTTAATATTTTAGTTTTATAGTTAACATGAACCTTGATGAATGCATGAGTATATTTCGTGCTTCTTCATTTAATTAATTGATATCAGAAATGAAAAATAGTCCAAGAGGGTGAATTTAGAGATACCTAGGCAGTGGGTATGTTTTCAAATAGAGCATGGAGCAAATTGTATTTAAAAGAAAATCAAAAAAATTGGATTTGTTGTTATGGGTGTGTCACATGTCGGGCATATGTTTTTGGCGATCTTGGCATATGATTTGTGTGAGTGGATCTGGTTTTGTTGATTATGATGTGATGATGATGATAATGTATCATTATCAGTGACATGTTGATTATCAACGACAGGTTGATTATTAGTGACAATGACAGGTTGATTATTAGTGACGGTTTCAGTGATAGGTTGAGTCTCCATTTATATTTCAGGGAGGAAGGGAGGGGCAAGGAAAGGGGGTTGTAGCCTCCTTTAGGTTGGAGCCGGAGAATACAGGGAGTTACAGGTTCCTTTGGGTTGGAGCCTATAAATCAGGGGGTTGGAGCCTCCTTCCAGTTGGTGTTGGAGAATACAAGGAGTTGGAGCTTCCTTCAGGTCCGAGCCTATAAACTACGGGGTTAAAGCCTCCTTCCAATTGGAGATAGAGAATTTAGGGAGTTGTACCTTCCTTTAGGTTGGAGATTGTAAACAAGGGGGTTGGTGCCTCCTTCTAATTGGTGTTGGAGAATTTTGGAAGTGGGTGCTTCTTATGAATGTAATATTCTGATGTATAAGAAATCATTACGTGGCTTTCTCCCATTTGGGTTTCCACGTAAAAATCTCTTGTGCACTATTTATGATGTGATGTATTATTGAATGGTTCTATTTATGGTTATATGTTCATGAAATGTTAAATGCAATCATAAGTGAATGAAATTGTTGACAAATTAATATTCATATGTTGTGATTAAAAATGGTAAAAGGTGTTCAATATTGATTCACCCCCCCCCCCTCTCAATATTGGTGAATATTCCAACAATTGGTATCAGAGCGGGTCCTTCAGAAATAGTCTAGCCATTGGAAGTAGATCATGGATTGCACTAATAATGGATTGCTAGTATTTGATGGTCAAAATATGAGATATGGAGCTCAAGAATGAAAATATTTTTATAGGCACTAGGATGTGCCGTTTGGAAATCAATTGTTACAAGATACATTGCTTCAAATAAACCTTCGAAGACTGCAGCCAAGAATGAACTAATAAGGAACAACAAAATAGCAATGGATCCCATCCTAGACACATTATTTGATTAAGTAAAAGTTAAAGTGGGACAATGTTCATAAGCCAAAGAGCTTTGGGATAAGCTACATAATCTCTACTTTAAGGAATCTCCTCTTATCATAGAGCCAAAATATGTTGATCAAGATAAAGAAGATGTTGAGATAGAACAAGAAGAAATAAGCTCATCATGTTAGATAGATTAAGAAGAAGAAGAAGGTGAAGTAGATTTTGAAGCAGAACTGATCAACACCATAAGTGAGATAAAAAGAGAAAAGAAGAAAAACAAGTATCCAAAGGAAGAATTGATCAAGATAAAGGAAACTTCTAAAGAAGTCCAGTTCTCACACACCCACTACAGCAACTAAGATTTTCTTTTTCTTTTTGTCTTTTCTTTGAGGAACGGAATCCTCGAATTTCTATGGGGCTTAGCGCTGACCCTCCCTTCCCTTATTCTCCCCCATGTGATCGTTGGCTATGACCATAGGCCTTACCAAAAAGGTGCTTCTGGATTTCGTGATTCGGGGAATCGCGATGCAAGCATTCCCCTATTCTCTATCTTTCGAAATATCGAAACCTGAAAGGGTCTAACAGATCCTTAGCTCCTCCCTTGGGTCACTTGTCATACAACCAATCCTATGACCTGGTGCTAATCCTCTAAATGTTTTTGAGGTTTCGCAATTCAGGGAATCACGATGCAAGCGTTCCTCCTTTCCCTTTTTAATCCCCGGGACTCGAAAGCCTGGTTTCGTCCAAATCTATGGTCCCGATCATTGACTTGATCAATGGCCCGGATTAAATCCCGACATTCTACCTTTCAGGATTTTGGCGGGGTCTTCATTCCTATTTCCCCGATCTCCAGAACCCCGATGGCTTTAGATCTTCGTCATGTGTCCCTACAAATGGGCGGTCCAGGTTCTTTCGGGACTCCTCCTTCCTACCACAAGACCTAGTCCGGTGTCCTAGGGCTCATCCACAGAGCGCGTCGGGGTTTCACGTACCGGGACTTCGTGACTGGCGAAGACGAGGGGTCTTACCCTTTGGTTTCCCGGGTGCCGAAACACGGAAACCTATTCCCGCTAAACCAGCTCATCCACAGAGCACATCGGGGTTTCGGGTACCGGGATTTCATGACTTACGAAAACAAGGGGTCTTACCCTTTGGTTTCCCGGGTGCCGAAATGCTGAAACCTATTCACACTAAACCGACTCATCCACAGAGCACGTCGAGGTTTCGGGTATCGGGATTTCGCGACTTGCGAAAGTGAGGGGTCTTACCCTTTGGTTTCTCGGGTGCTGAAACGTCGTACCTATTCACGCTAAATCGACTCATCCACAGAGCGCGTCGAGGTTTCGGGTACCGGGATTTTGCAACTTGCGAAAACGAGGGGTCTTACCCTTTGGTTTCTCGGGTGTCGAAATGCCAAAAACTTGAGATAACTACTCTCTCTTGTAAAAGGTTTCCAGACTCAGATCACATGATCCTTCAACAGGTTCTTGGGTAATTATCCCTAGGCTTGGTGACCTTACTGAAAAGCCTTCCTAATTCGTCGAGCTATGAACTATGTGTCAGAGGTAAAGTAAACTCGTTGGTTTACTAAAACGGTAGTCTTTTCAAGGAACTCACTCCAGCTCTGGAATGTGAGGGAACTTCCCGGGAGGAGGTGCCTTCGGGAAATCAAACCAGGGCATCGCATGAGTCAAGTAGATGGGATAAATCTCAAGGGAACGGACTCATATTTTGAACTTATTCATTCTATACATGAACCGATTATAGTCATCTAAGTATAAGCATGCATCCATTATTTCCAATCAAAACACAAGGCAAACTCTTCTACACAAAAACCATTTATGAGTGTATAAGCATGAGCATGTGTCCATGATATTCAATTCAAAATACAGGACATAACACTTATCAGAAACATCAGGTGTGATGCAACTGCTGAGAGGGGTGCTCGTTTCCACCCAACCATAGGCTCAGTGACTCCAAATAGATTTACCACCAGCCACCCCCGAGCTAGACCATGATGCTTTGAGATTCAGTCTCCTACTTCCAGCTCCATGGAATTCAAGGATGAAGGTTACTCTCCTTCTCCTATGTTCAGAACTCTCTATGTTTTCCATAGTTTCTCCTGGTTTTCTCTTCCATGATCCCTATCGCGCATGTTCTCTCCTCTCCTCTTTTCTTACCACACTTCCTCTCTTGCCTTTTCTCTGTAAGATTGCGTGTAGCATGAATTTCCCCATCCGTGGTCAGGTATGGGAGCTGTTACGGATGGGTGATTCACCCCCATCCCCTCATTAACTCTTGAGGAGCCTCCCCATCTACCAATCTGACGGGAAATCCATTCCAAGGTCAGAGAGTTGCTTTGGTCTTTGAGCAAGTAAAAACCAGTACGGTACTGGCTCGGTGGAAGTTAACGCAACCATTCCAGGTCCCTTCCACCACCTCTCTTTAGCCATCGTGGTCTCTTTTAGCATATCCCCCTCCCAGCAGTCATGCAACACATATTCATAACATAATTTACATTCATCGACCTTTTATACAAAGGTCCGTCAAATCAAACATTCACATCTTTGAGTTTTCCATAGTTCTTGGCCAATATAGTTATTTTTACAAACTAGGGGAAACAGGGTGTTACACCAGTAGATTATCATAAATCTAAAGGTTCAATTGGAATAAGCCAAAGTGATTGAATAAACGATCAAAAATCGATTGACATAAAAGCAATGTTTGGAAGCTGAAATAGTATCATTGAGAAAGGAAGCAAAGAAGAAATAAGAGACTTCGACAAGTCATCTCAAAGAAAATCTAAGGACTTAAACAAGCTTGGAGCAGAACTAGGTCAACAAGAAAGAAGACTTGAAGAATAAATCATCTCCTTGAAGACCCAACTTGAAGAGGCAAAGAGAACATACGAAGTAATGAAGATCCAAATGATGAAGAAAGAAGAAGATTGTGAGAAGCTTGAAGAAGAAGAAGTTACATTGAGGGTTGAAGTTGTCAAGCTCAGCAAGAATGTTGAAGAGAGAGGAAGCTCCACACTGCCAGTAAAAAAATTTGAAGAGAAATGTTACAAGTTGTTGGACATGAAGAATGAAGATACGGCTAAGAGTTATGCAGGAGTCATCAAAGGCCCTATCAAGAAGGAAGAATGCAAGCCTTCAAAGAAGAAAATCCCAGAAATGGATATGACTCAAGGAGAATATTACAGAAAAGATGGATATCTAAGAAGACCTTCTACCTTCAAGGATCAAAGAAGATTCAATCAACGTGAAGCAAACAACATAAGAGAAGATCATGATAATCTAAGGCATGAATTCAAAGGGACTACATCACAAAGAAGATCGTTCACTCCCATGTATCAAAGTTTATTTCGAGGTTATTGTTTTACTTGTAATAACTTTGGACATAAAGTTCTAGATTAAAGAGCGTATAGAAGAAATGTTCAAACAAGAGATGCTTATGTGGCTCCCTACAATATTAAATGTTACAAATTCCACAACCATGGACACATAGCTCATGATTGTATTAGCATGATGGAGCCTTTCATGAAAGAAAACACTGATATCAAATACAAGAAAATTTGGAGAAGAAAAAAAAACCAAGAAGAACAGGTAAATGAAAAACTCCCTGAGATCGTACTCACAAGATTTACAGAGTTGCGAGATCATAATGAATCTACAAGTAAACACAAAGATGTAAACATTCAGAATGATGATCCTACAGTAGAGTGGGATTATATATTTTTCTAATCCATTCAAATTGGAGACCCCCAGTAAATGTGAATGTTGAAGAGGGGGGGTCTAAGCAATATCTATTACAGATTAGAGAACTATGTTTCGGGCAGTATGAAATGTTTGCAGATTTTGGGAAGGCGGATTCAAAATGACCTAATGGCAGAAGTGAAAAATGTCTCATGGCAGATTAAGAAGTAGTCTTCATAACACATCCCCATGCAGGTATGAAGAGGTCAATTGACATAATATCATTGATACACTTTTGAGGCAAAGATTCATGATTGTATGGAGGATTTCAAACATGTATTCAAGCAGGGAGACATTCAGTACATATTCGAGAATGTGTACTTGTTGTAGACATGTAGAGTTTTATTTGTAGATTGAGCAGACTAGTGGACATATTTGGTTCAACTTGAGAAGTAGGAATTTGTAGTGATCAGTTGCAACAGATTTGAAGAAGTCTTTATAATAGTAAAATGATCGATGGGTCAACATCCTGTGTAGTTGATTAGCAGAATCATGAACAATTTTGTGACATATGGACATAGATGATTTCATGAGATATCTGGTAGGTCTAGAAGACAATACTTGACATGAACTAGCGAAGATACATGACAGTGAATGAAAACATGAGCTAAGTTCATAAAAGCATATGACTCAAAGAAGAAGCATATTGACATGTGGAACCAACTAGTCATAGGAAGGCAAGCTGTGAAAGGCACAACAAGACAGAGGGAGAGAAATCATTAGAAGGAGTTATATTGTCAAGGAGAGAGTGTTGAATGATTATGTCGTCGATGTCAGCATAGTGAAGATGACAATCCATGAAGACTTGAATTCAAGTGATGAAGGAACTTTGACAAGAATGATTTTTATATACGTAAGTAGAATATAATAACATGAAGCACCAATGCACAATGAGAACCAAAAGAGAGGAAAGAAGGATATACAAGAAGCCCCACATTGATCTACATGACATCTTGCAGAAGAAGATAAAGGGAGAGAAATTGTCATAGGAAATTACCCTTAATGTCAAAGTGGGGGAGAAAGAACAAAAGCAGGAAAGAAATATTAGAAGCATGCAAACAAGGGAAGTGAGATTGTTAAAAGAAGGTATATTATCAGAGGGAATTACCCTTTGCCATTGATGTCAAAGGGGGAGAAAAAAATCAGAGTGCATGAAGATAGGGGGATAAATAGTCACATGGGGAGCTTGAGTGTTGTCATCAATGCTAAAGGGGTAGATTGTTGGAAAGTTGGTTGTCATTGATGTCAAACCTAGAAGAAGTCCATAAGCCCTAGAAGCCCCTAGAAGTAATGGGTGATGTCAACCCTAGAAGAAGCTTAGAAGCCTCTAGAAGTGATGGGTGTATTTGAAGAAGTCTCCAAAGTGGTCCCCTTATGGCATAGCTTTAAGCATGGCCCTCATGGGAAAACGCTTTGAAGAAGTCTACAAGAAGCCCCAGAGGTGTGGTCATGAATCCCAAAGTTGTCTGAGGAAAAAGAAGGTGAAGGACATTGCAAATTCACGAAAAACCCTCATAGATGAACAATCTTCGCATGTCGTTTCCAATGGTAGGTGGTACGCCACGTGGTTCCTCATGGTTGAGGAGTTATTCCCTCTTAAAGATGAAGCCCTGAAGTATGGTCAAGAAACCCTGGATCTAAGGACGATAAGTTATAAGGCAACCCCAAAATTAATTAAAGAAAAAAAGTTGTTGAAACAATAAATTACAGTTCGACCCTAAAGTCAAATAAAGGAGGCACTTGGAAAAGTATAAATACACATCAAGAACCTCTCATTTGGTCATTCATGCAAGTGTGTGTTTATGGTATGGAGATAGCATAAGTGGGTCTACACGTGTGCCAGGAGGATTGGCGATCTCAGCAAAGCAAATATGGCTTAGGCGAAAGGAGGTCGAGGAGAGAAAGAGGCAACTATACTAGTTTTTTGAGGTTATCTTTGGGTTGCAATGGAGCAAGGTGCATATTTATGAGGTTATCTACAAGTCATAGTGGAGCAAAGTGTGGATGTACGCATGTCACAATGGAGCAAAGAGTGTATTTTTGTGGTTATTTGTGGGTCATAGTGGATCAAATAGAGGATGTACGCCGATCACAGTGGAGCAAAGAGCGGATGTACGCAGGTCACAATGAAGCAAAGCACAGATGTCCGCAAGTTGACAGTGTATGAGTAGCCATACTGGTAAAAGGTTTTGAAGAAGGAGCTCTTGTCTTGATTCTAAGGTTGAGAAATGTATGATGATCATAGATCTGATGCATTAGGGTTTCCTCGTGATGAAATGTATGTTTGTCTACATGTTTTGAAGTATGTCTTGGATATTTTGGTATATTCCTTGAGGAATATCTTGGAGAGTCTTTGACATATGGCTAGAGACATATGTTGGTGATCTGAGATCTGATGTATCAGGTTGTTACAGAATGTAAGATATGTTTTCTATGTGTTTTGTTGTTTATATCTTGGTGGTTATGGTATATGCTTAAGGCATATCTTTTGGTATATGGTTGAGGCATATCATGAATGATATGGCATATGTTTGAGGCACATCTTTTGGTACATGGTTGAGGCATATCATGAATGATATGACATATGTCTGAGGCACATATTTTGGTACATGGTTGAGGCATATCATGAATGATATGGCATATGTTTGAGGCATATCTTTGGTACATGATTTATGAATATTATGGCACATATATCTTGACATATGGTTTGAGGCATAATTATGGTGATGTTGGGCATATGTTTTTGGTGATCTTGGAATATGATTTGTGTGAGTGGATCTGGTTTTGTTGATGATGATGTGGTGATGATGATGTATCATTATCAGTGACAAGTTGATTTTTAGTGACAGGTTGATTATCAGTCACAGTGATAGGTTGAGTATCAGTGATAGTGACAGGTTGATTATCAATGAGAATGATAGGTTGATTATCAGTGAGAGTGATAGGTTGATTATCAGTGAGAGTGATAGGTTGATTATCAATGATAATTTCAGTGATAGGTTGAGTCTTCATTTGTATTTTAGGGAGGAAAGAAGTGGAAAGGAAAGGGAGTTGTAGACTCCTTCCGGTTGCAGCCGGAGAATACATGGAGTTGGAGCTTCCTTCAGGTTGGAACTTGTAAATCAGGGGGTTGGAGCCTCCTTATAATTGGTGCTGAAGAATACAAGGAGTTGGAGATTCCTTCATGTTGGAGCCTGTAAAATAGGGGGTTGAAGCATACTTTCAGTTGGAGCTGGAGAATTTAGGGAGTTGTAGCTTCCTTCAGGTTAGAGCCTATAAACAAGGGGGTTGGTTCTGGAGAATTTTGGAAGTTGGTGCTTCTTATGAATGTAATCTTCTGATATATAAGAAAGCATTATGTGGTTTTCTCGTATTTGTGTTTCCACGTAAAAATATATTGTGCACTGTGTATGATGTGATGTATTATTGAATGGTACTATTTATGGTTATATGTTCATGAAATGTTAAATGCAATCATAAGTGAATGGAATTGTTGACAAGTTAATATTCATATGTTGTGATTAAAAATTGTGAAAAGTGCTTAATACTGATTCACCCCCCTCTCTCGGTATTGGTGAATTTTCCAACAACAACCTCTCTATTATTATCCCCTTGGATACCTCCCTAGGTACCCCATATGATCCCCCTAGCTACACTACAAAGGAGGTCACGAGATCCATTCCCACCGAGTCTTGTAGAGTTACCAAGCAATATTTCCATGGTGGTTAATACTACCCTCCATTTGGAAAATTTAAGAAAAGGGGGGAATGTAGGGCACTGATAATGCACCAACTTCCTTAGTTAGAACACTTTATATGAGGGCGAGTGAAGGGAACTTATTTCTATGAACTTATTTTTGTTATCAAAGTATTTTAAGGCATTGATGTTTAATAACTAATTATAAGCTACATCGTGAAAAAAAATCATAATTACCCTGCCACTTATAAATTGTATTAGTAGGATAATTGTTAAGTCACTAAGTTAGTAACTTATAGGTTATAGGTTTAAATCACAAATAAGAACATTCAACTAGTGCGTTGAAACGAGATGCACAACCTTGGAAATGGAATGCACGATATTTTTGCATCCTTTTTGTATCCCTTTTGCATCGTCTATGCATCCTTTGTGTGTCCTCTTTGTGTTCTTTCAACATATCAAGTGACTGACACAAATCAAATGCAAAAAAAATTCCTTAGGGAAACAAAGTTAACAAAAAAAAGAAGAAGAAAATGATGCATAATTTTGCAAACTAGACACAAAAGGGATATAATTATTTTTTTTAAATATGATGCTAAATAGTTGCAAAAAAGGATGCTCCTATTAACATCCATTTTTTCGTATTTTAAAAATTATGTTAAAAAAAATACCCAAGCTTGCACTTTAGTAGAGCACCATGATACCAATGACTTGCTTTTCTAGGATTATACAATACCCAATACTAAAAAAAATTATACCAAGGATCATAATGAATGGACCTTTGAAAACATGTTGGAAAAATCTTTGTGTGTTGGAACTTTGAACAAAACTTTCAGATTTCTTAAGAAATGGCTCACAATGCATTAGGGCCCTTCTAATCCCACCCAACCTCTCTCATATAGGTGAAATTGTTTGCCTTGCACAACCTTCCTATAAAACAATGTGACTTTTTTGTAGATCAATGTTGCAACAAATATGCATTGAGCACTTACAAATGGTGCCAATGTTCAAAATACAATTGTCATGGAACAACTCAATAGTTCCACACTAATGACCACACAATTAACACTTAAGCAGGAAAATAAACTTTAAGCTCTAACAATAAACACATCATCAAAAGATCATTGCACCACAAATATTATAAAAAAAACTAAGTGTGTTAGTTAAAAATTGTAGATAATACACCATGAATTGTAATGTCGATGTACCTGAAATGGACACTACCACTACACCAATAACAACAAACACAAGAGAAATAAATAACAACGAGATAAAGAACAAAGGGTTTGGGAAACCTACACACAAGTTTGAATGCACATGCAATTCCTAAAGTATGGAGGAAGACATCTCCAAAATGGTACTCAAACAAGTAATAATATTTCATTAATTAACAATAAAATGATTATATGTGAGGGGTTGATCCCTTTTATACAAAAGTTGGTTTAAAATAGTAACTTGTGGCCCACGTTACCTTTACGAGGTAATCATGTTCTTCTTTAGTTAATTAATCTCAACCACACTAATTATCTAATTTAGACCTTGTTTAACATAGATGGCCCTATAAAAAACATAAAAAAAACTAGATACTAAAATATTATTATAAAGACATCGTTACAAAGCTTAAGTAGAGCACACTGTGATCAGAACATCACAATGCATATTGCACATCTTGATCCAGATGATCCACATGTACTTGATTTGTATTTGATAATGACCCAAGGGGTCTGCTATTTATAGCCTCGAGATCTAACCAACTTCCATGTGATGATTCCTCTTTTAAGAAAGATTTTGAGACTAAAATTAAACGTTAACTACTAGAGCTTGTAACTTTGCTTACACTTCATAAAATGTTTTACGTGGAAATTTAAACATTAACTTATAGAACTTTTAACTTTGCTTACACTTCATAAAATATTTTATAGGGTCTTTCATTTAAAATCTTTTGAATCTATCTTTAACAACAAAAGATATAACACCTTAATTGGACACTCCAAGTGAAAGCTAAGTTTTATTGAAAACAAGGTACCTAAATGGATAATGTTTTTAGGTTTAGGTCACACTAGAAGAGAAAAATGCAATGTGTTGGGGAATAAGGTGGAACCTATTATGAAAGAGACATATAATTTTGTAGATAGTCGAAGAGGGAATAAAAAAATTCGAAGACAGAGGTGGTGTCTAAAGACACCGTTACAACAATTAAGCAGAACACATCGTGATCAAAACATCACAATGCATATTGCACATTTTGATCCACATGATCCACATGTACTTAAATTGTATTTGATAATGACCCAAGGGGTTTGCTATTTATAGCCTCAAGATCTAACCAAATTCCATGTAATTAGGAATATCTTGTCCACATATAACTGTCGGTTGTTAGAGTTGACTCTATCAAATCCACATTGTCTAGTCGGCTCAACAAGGATGCTCGACCTAACCGACTATCCATCCAACTTGTATTTGATTATTGGGTTGGTCGATCCACCACCCGACTATCTTTAACTACTGGTCGAATATCTGATTGATAGGCAAGTTGACTACTTGACAAACTAATGTAGAGATCTTGTTGATCACTCAACCGACTGTATCCAGATGTAGGTCAACCTCCTAACTGACTGAATCCAAGAGAACTATGATGAACCATAAATTCTTGATGTTCCAACACCTCCTCATCATCACACGTCTTTGGAGATTTAGGAGATGAAATTACGTCATCATGACACCCCCCCCCCCCCATAATTGTATCTTTCTAGAGCCTAAGCATCATACAAAGCTTGATAAATTTAGCTAGAACTAATGGTTTAGTAAAGATATCATCAACTTGATCATTGGTGCTACAATATTCAAGAGAGACAATGTTCTCATGCACCAACTATCGCAAATAGTGAACATGGAGCTCAACATGCTTCGTCTTACTGTGGGAAACATGATTGTCAACAACCTATATGGCACTTTGATTATCACACTAGATTGTAGTCGAGGTCTGAACATGAACGCCAAGTTCGCCTAGAAGTTGGCGGATCTAGACTACTTCAGTACCTTCTTGAATGACGCCATGATATTTTGCTTCGGTAGTCGACAAGGAGAATACCTTTTGTTTCTTACACGACCACACCAATCGTCTAGTGCTTAGACGAAACACATAAACAAAAGTGGACTTCTAATCATCATGGTCGCAAGCCCAGTCAGAGTTGGTGAAGCCAACCAGTGAACCTAAACTTCAATAATACTTGTAATGCACCCAACCCCTAAATAGCCTTTCTAGGGATGGGGCATCAATTTTTCACTTTCCCTAGTTTATTTTCGGTCCCTTACTCAATTAAAACTGTTAAGAACCAAACATCAATATAGCATGGAAAAACCTCAGGAAAAGTACTCAACGCCTTGAAACAGAGATAATTTTAGATAATAAGCCTCTTCAAGGGGGCAACCTCCTTTTACCCCACTTAAATGTTCAAGTACAAGATGATTCAAAATGAAAATGTCTCCTTGCTATATATAGGAGACTAGGAGGTATAATTACAACTAATGGCCTAAAGCCGACATAAATAAAATAACATTACT
>ML776684.1:752958-772082 GCA_009831015.1 Picea engelmannii | reverse complement strand
TAATTTTTGTAAATGGCCTCCGGAGTTCAGGGTCTGAAACGTTACAGAAATTTTTTTACAGTGAAAATACCGCAATGACTCATTTCAGGATGATTCCAGAACCCTATCTTGTATAGGTTGTATCTCCAAAAGTATAAGGCCTCAGGAGCTGAATTTTGAACCCAACGTACCTTGATCCATCTACTAAATACCCTCCAAGCGATTCCTTCTGAAACGTTGTAGAAAAAAAGTTATAGCGAAAATTCCACAGTGTCTCAGATGTAGCAGCGAAACCCCAAGACCTTGAGCTCTGATACCATAGGTTAAGAACCAAACATCAATATAGCATGGAAAAACCTCAGGAAAAGTACTCAACACCTTGAAACAAAGATAATTTCAGATAATAAGCCTCTTCGAGGGGGCAACCTCGTTTTACCCCACTTAAATGTTCAAGTACAAGATGATTCAAAATGAAAATGTCTCCTTGGTATATATAGGAGACTAGGAGGTATAATTACAACTAATGGCCTAAGGCCAACATAAATAAAATAAAATTACTAATATAATATGCCCCAATTAAGGGGTAATGAGCCAACATTAGGGCTTAACAAAAACCCTCTTAAAGCGCTTCCCCGAAACTTACATCTCTCATTATGCACATGAACCAGCTAGTAGGGTCTTCCTCATGACCTTGGGCTGAAAACCGGAAGCTAAGATCCTGCGTTAGCAAAGGTTTTGGCACTTCAGAAGTTCCCAGACTTCAGGAGTTCCAACGATGTTGTCAAATTCTCAGATCGTCGAACAACGAAGGGGATTAATGGTTCACATCTTTCGTCGAGATATACGATTAAAAAGGGGGCTTTGGTACTCGACGTTCAACATACCTTTTTCCTAATCTTCAAAGTCCCAAAATATTGCCACATGCCCCTAGCCCTTCAGCGTTCGTCGTTCAACGATTGACTATCGTCGTTAGGATTTCGACCTTCAGCGATCGAAGATTCTCATTGAACATTCATTTTCACCACCCTATGTCCAAACTCCCGAACGCACGCCACGTGGATTGGGTCCTTCGACGATCGGTGTTCAACGATTCTCGTCGAATCATTATTTATCATACTACGTTTGAATCTTCTGAACCCCTGAAACTATCCACACTTCCAGAGTCCCGAACACGTCACCAGCCCTATTGGCCAGGCGGGCACAATTCAACAGTTGACACGCGACAAGGGTCAAGAGGTGACACGTTTCCTTCTTAGGGGGTGACATGTGTCCTACTCCAATAGGCACAAAGGATGGGTGAATCAGCCAAAACTGAGTGACACGTGGCACACATAAAATGGGTCCACGTCACCTAGGATGACATCATCTAGCCACATCATCATAAACTGATAATTGCTTAGTCCTTTAATCTATGCCTCCCATTACTTCGCAGCTTTGGCTTCGGAGCTTACCGAACCCTCTCGACGTAATTTCCTCGAAGAGCTAAGTCTTCGGACTATGAGATCTTGTGCCACGTGTCCTTTTCGACCAACAGTCAAGATTCACTTCGACACTTGTGACTTCGACGAGTTCATACTTCGTAAACTCTTGGATGGTTTCCTCCAGAGTATAGAATCTTTGGACTACGGGATCACTTGCCACGTACCCCCTCATCCAACGGTCCTAGTTTAACGGTCAACACTTGACAGGGAACGAGTAGGGGCCACATGTTGCTCCACGACGCGTTCTCGGTTAGTCGGGTATTCAAAGGTGGGCCCCTTAGATCGACGGCTCAGAAGGATCCTGAAGAATCCGGGGATCGATGGTCCACGTTACTTCGACAGTTCGACATTCAGGAGTTCGGTGAGTGTGTCCCCCGACTTTCCCTCTGGACCACGTCAAATCTGTCGCCACATGTACCTAGCGTCTACGGCCAATATTCACTCTGGCTCGTAGGGTTGTGGGGAAAACTCACCCATTCCTATATCACCGAATACCCGGACTCCCAGATAATCATTGATCTGTGGACACATGTCCATCCAATTTCAACGGTCCAGATTAACCATTCAGGAGTTTCGCCACTAGACAATTCCAAATCTCCCGAAGTAAGACTTCGTCGAAGTGCTTAGCGCCTCCCTTCCTATGTCCGATCTAAAGGTTGAGAGCAATTCATACTAGATCCCCGGATCGACGGTCCTCGTCGATTCGAGACTTCGGCCTTCGGCTACTTTCGAGGATTGTGAAGTCACAAGTCCCGAAGCCGAAAGAGTTATCCTTGTTTTGGACTAGCGCAGGGTTCCCTGGCCTTGATCACATGGATACTTTGGAAGTTATAGGAACTTAAGTGCTACCCCTTTAGTAGTAATTGGGTTAAGGACCTGGGCACGAGCCCTCGGTCAGATGGGTGAATATTTTAAGGGAAAAATTCCCTTCTCCCACGGAATTCAGACTTAACATTCCTGCTAAGGTAAACTTCACAGGGTTGGTAGGACTTAGACATTTCAGTCAATCCTACCCCCCCTCTCTCCTGTGGATTCACATCTCATGACTATCTAGCAGCCAAACTGAGATAAATTGAAATATCATATAGATATAACAATTTACATAAATCACATAGCTTTTCTACTAATTGTTCAAATTCTGCAAGACTGAATCATAAACACAAACATTTTATCATCACATCTAATATAATACACATAGTATGAAAATACTTATAAGAACTAGAAAATGTGAAGCAACTGCTGAAAGGGGTGCATGTTTCCTCCCAACCATAGGCACACCCACTCCTACTAGATTTACCACCGACCACCCTGAGGCAAAACCATGATGCTCTGAGAGAGATTCTTTCTCTTTGCTCCACAACTGTCAGGGATGAAGGTTACTCTCCTTCTCCCACATAAACTGGGCAACAGGTTTTCTCTGCTCCAAGCAAGGAGGTCTGCACGAGTACTTCCTCAGTCACTCGTCAGCCTCATTTATGAGCTTGTAGCCAAACCCTTCCTTGGATTCTTATAGCCAGATCGAGATTACTGCTCAATTTTTTCCTCTCAGCTTCAAACTTGAAGTATGTTCACTGCTCTTCTCGTCATAGTGTTTTCTCTACTCTATTATCTCGTAGATCTGTCTATGTCCCCGAATTACCTCATTTCTTGCCTTCTTTAGCAAGGTTGCGTGGGTCTGAATCCCAATTCGTGGTCAGACCTGGAAGCCTTACGAATGGGTAGCTTGCCCCATCTCCTTATTAACTCTTGAGGATGGCCTTCCGGCTACCAGCCTAACTGGTAATTCGTTTCTGGGTCAGAGGATTGTTGAGCAATTACTCTCAGTAGGCACTAGTCTAGTGAGGGTCATCTCAACCATACTTGGTTTCTCTGCACCATCTCTCTCATAGCATTCATGGTCTATCTTGGAAAACTTTCCCCTTTTCAGCAGTTGTGCAACACATATTCAAATTCAAATTCTATTAATAACAAAAAATTCATACATTGACCGTTTTATACAAAGGTTCATCAAATCAAACATTCACACACATTTAGTCTGCCAAAGTCTCTTGGTCGTTCATAATTATTCTTACAAATTGGGGGAAACAAGGGTATTACAATCCCCTCCCCCTTAAAGGAACATCGTCCTTGATGTTCTATTTGTCGATGTGCAATGTATGTACAAAAGTAAACAAAAATGGATATGCTTGTCTCATGGCATCCTCCATTTCCCATGTAGCTTCATCTGGGCCAAAGTGTTTCCACTGCACCTTGACCTGTGCAATGGTTATGTTCCTGATTGAGGTTTCCTTCTTGTTTATTATGCATTGAGGTTCTCGCAGGAACTCTCCCTTGGGTGCCACCTGAATCAAAAACCAGTCAACAATATGATTAGAATCATGTACATGCTTCTTTAATAAAGAAACATGGAAAACATTATGTGCCTTCACTGTGGGAGAAAGTGATAGCCGATAGGCTACCGATCCCACTCTATACAAAACTTCAAAGGGTCCACAATATCGAGGTGCCATCTTGGAGCTTCTCTCGGGTCTAACCTGAAGATACACATGATCTCCTGTTTTGAACTCTCTAGGAGTCATTTTTAGGTCTGCATAGCTCTTTTGTTTATCATGGGATGTCTTCATATTTTGCCTTATTTGAATCACTTGTTGTTCCATTTCCTATAGCATATCTGGCCCGATTGTAACTCTGTCTGCTGGATTGTTCCAACTGATTGGAATGTTGCATTGCCTTCCATAGAGGGCTTCAAAAGGACTCATTTTAATGACTCTTGATAGCCACTGTTGTAAGCAAATTCTACCAGTGGTAGGCAGTCCTCCCATTTCTTGGGATGATGCATTACATGCATCCTCAACATGTCTTCTAATACTTGGTTTACTCTCTCTGTCTGCCCATCAGTCTGAGGGTGATAGGTTGTACTAAAGAGCAATTTTGTTTCAAAACCAGCAAACAGAGATTTCCAAAAGTTTGAAGTAAATTTTGTATCTCTGTCAGATATAATTTCCTTAAGCATGCCATGCAACCTGAATATATCTTTCATGAAGATGTTAGCAATATTTATTGCCTTACAAGTTGACTTAACGGGTATGAAGTGAGCAACTTTGCTCAGTTTTTCCACAATTACCATGATGGCATCATTCTATTTGGTTGATCTTGGTAATCCTGTGATGAAATCCATGGAGATGGTTTCCCATTTCCATTCGGGAATTGGTAGGGGCTACAACAACCCTGTTGGGTGTCGATGCTCTGCCTTGACTTGCTAACATTCTAGACACTTAGCTAAGTAAGCAACTATGTCCTTTTTCAGTCCAGGCTAATAGAATAACTTCCTAGTGGCCGTGATCATTTTCTGATAACCAGGATGACCAGTATATGGTATTTTGTGTAGTTCATCCATTATGAACCTATTCAAGTCTTTACAATTTGGAATGTATAATTTGCCCTTCTAATTCAGGAGGTCATCATTAAGCATCTGATAACCTTCATACTTCATCCCTGTGGGCTCTTGCTTCAGGTATGATGTCATGGTCTTGAAAAATGCATATGTTTCTTGTGCATCTTTGACCCTCTTCTGATGTCTGATTCATTGGCGCTTATAACTGCCAAGTGAACTACTTTCATACTTCTACTAAGGGCATTAACCACCCTATTCTCCTTTCCTTTGATATGTTTGATTTCAAAATCAAACTCACTAAGGAGAGCCATCCACCTAGCTTGTCTCACATTGGGTTTTGGTTGGTCAAACAAATACCTCAACCCACTATGCTATGCAAATACTCCAAGTAAGAGGTAATGCCTCCACATTTTCAGAGCATGCACTATGGAAGCCAATTCCATATCATGAGTCACATAATTGACTTCATGTTGATTCAGTTTTCTGGATTCGTATCAATCACATGTCCTTCTTGCATAAGGACTCCTTCGAGCCCTTCCTTCCAGGCATCTGTACACACAAGGAAGTCTTTGTTTGGATCTGCAATCTTCAGTACATGCACATTAGTTAGAAGGTATTTAATCTCTTGAAATATTTCTTCGCATTTTGATGTCCAAATGAATTTAACCCCCTTTTTCTGAAGGGAGGTGATTGGGCAACCAATCTTGGAGAATCCGTTTATGAATCTCCTATAGTATCCTGCCAGGTCCATAAAGGATCTGATATCATACACATCCTTTGGGGTAGGCCAATCCATGATGCTTTTAATCTTGTCAGGGTCAACTGCCACTCCTTCCGCAAAAATAACATGGCCTAAGTAATGGACTTGTTTCTGGAAAAAGTCACACTTACTGAGCTTAACATAGAGCCGATGTTCTCTTAGTACTTGAAGTACTAGCTTGAGATGTTCTTCATGCTCTTCTCTATTCTTGGAATAGATTAAGATATCATCAATGAAAACCAATACAAACCTATCCAAGAACTTTTGGAATACATTATTCATTAAGGACATAAAAGTGGTTGGTGCATTGGTAAGCCCAAATGGCACCACCACAAATTCATAGTGACCATATCTTGTCCTAAAGGTTGTCTTGTGGATGTCGTCATCTTTGATTCAGACATGATGGTTGGCAATCATACCTTCCATCTCCACCATTGAAGCTTGGTGGTCAGCTTGTCTATTATCCAAGGCTGCATAAATTTGCGGCAGGCTCCTAGCCACATCATTGACGGTGTTAGCCTCTTGGACGTTGTACACCCTCCCAGGGTTTTGTTGCCTATGCAAACAATCCCTCAACAGATGCTCCTCTCCACAACCCCAACATTTCAAGGTTTCTCTCTTCGTGTTATCAGTCTTACTTGGAGTTGCTATGAATGGTTTATTTCCACTATGGGATGGAAAATTTTGTTGATACACACTTCTGGCAAGAAGGCTCATCCTAGAGTTCTTACCAGGGCTCTTAAATCTCAAGGATTTAAACCCTTTCTTCTTGAATTCCGAATTGTTTTTCTTCTTCCATTCTTCATGAGGTTTTGTCTTACTCTTGAATTGCTCATAACAATACCTTGCTTTTCAAATAGTATCTCCTGAGGTCTTTGGCTCATCAAATTCAATTTTGTCCAAGTAGGAATGAGGTGAGCCACTAATGAATCATTGCATCTTTACCTTTTCATCTTTTATGTAGGGCACATACCTCATCAACTTGAGAAATATGTTGATATACTCATCTATGGTGAGTTGTCCCAGCTTGAGTTCATAGAACTCCTTGGTCTTCCCATCAAAATATTTTTCTGATAGGTACTTCTTCTTGAAGTATTTCTCAAATTGTTTCCATGACAAGTCCTTCTCATGGACTCCTTTCACATTCTTAAGGTCCTCCCACCAAATGGAAGCCTTCCCATTCGGGTTGAAAATAGCTATCTGAGCCTTTAAGTTTTCAGAGTAGTCATGGACTCTGGAGTACTTCTTCAAGCCGAGTAGCCAAACTTTTTCTTCTTCCCCCTTCTTAATCTCTCCATCGAAGGTGGGTGGTTTGGCTTTCTTGAATTCTTCAGGGTCATGACTCTATGAATGTTTCCTCTTCTTTCCTCTTGTATGAGAATGGGAAATGGTTTTACCACTAGAAGATTTCTTGGAGTTGTTAGTGTCCTCACCAGAGGAATCTTCGATTGAATGTTTCTTGGCTCCATGTTAGGCCTTCTTTGAGGTGCTCCTCTTGGTGTGGCCACTTTTAGGACCATGCTTCTGTATCTTAGGTGGACTTGGAGTTTTCTTAGTATGATGCATGTCCACATGACTGGCAGTTGGGCCATGTTGCAATTGCCTTTGTATATCTGATAGAATTTACAGTAGGACTGCATTGATTTCGGTCTGTTTTCCCTGCTCCTTGATCAACCTTTCATTGTCATCCTTATAACTCTGTGATTCTACCATGAGGCTTCCTACAATTTTGGCCAAATTTGGAGGGGTTTCCAACACCCTCCTTTCATCAAATTCTTCCTCTCTATAGTGGGAGCTCTCCCCCAACTCCTGATGTGTCACCATCCTTTACGTTGTAGTTCTCTTGTTGTTCATTGACTACTTGCGTGCAGATAAAATATTTTCTATTAGTTACTAATCTACCAATTCATGAACAACACATATCATTACAAGGTGAAGTCGGTTCTTTATTTGGAAACATTAGCCACCTACAATGCAGACTTCTAAAACATCTATTAACAATAGAAGGGGTAAGGTAGGGTGTTACCCCATAGTTCTCTAATAATATTTTTATGTGACTAGTGCATGCGCCCAAGCATGCCAAGTGTTGTTGTCATGCTTTGATACCAATTTGTAACACACCCAACCCCTAAATATCCTTTCTAGGGATGGGGCATCAATTTTTTGCTTTCCCTGGTTCATTTTCGGTCCCTTACTTAAGCAAAACCCTCTTAAAGAGCTTCCTCGAAAATTACATCTCTCATTGTGCACTTGAACCAGCTAGTGGGGTCTTCCTCGTGACCTCGGACTGAAAACCGGGAGCTAAGAGCCTGCGTTAGCAAAGGTTTCAACACTTTGGAATTTCTCGGACTTCGGGAGTTCCAACGATGTTGTCAAATTCTCAGATCACCAAACAATGGAGGGGATCAATGGTTCACATCCTCCGCCGAGATCTATAGTTAAAAACGGGGCTTCGGTACTCGGCGTTCAACATACCTTTTTGCTAATCTTCAAAGTCCCAAAATATCACCATGTGCCCCTAGCCCTTCGGCATTCAACGTTCCGCGATCGACTATCGCCATTAGGCTTTCAGCCTTCAATGATCGACAATTCTCGTTGAACATTCCTTTTCACCACCCTATGTCCAAACTCACGAACTCATGCCACGTGGCTTGGGTCCTTTGGCGATCAACGTTCGGTGATTCTCGTTGAATCATTCTTTATCATACTACGTTTGAATCTTCCAAACCCCCAAAACTGTCCAGACTTCTGGAGTCTTGGACACGTCACCAACCTTGTTGGCCATGAGGGCATGATTCAACAGTTGACACGCGACAAGGGTCAAGTGGTGACACATGTCCTCCTTAGGGGGTGACACATGTCCTGTTCCAATAGGCACAAGTGATGGGTGAATCGACCAAAACTGGGTGACACGTGGCACGCGTAGAATGGGTTGATGTCACCCGGGATGACATCAATGAGCCACGTAGATAATAGATCTAGGAATTGCATTACTTCACAGCTTCAACTTCGGAGCTTATCAAACCCTCTCAACGTAATTTCCCCGAAGAGCTAAGTCTCCAGACTACAAGATCTTGTGCCACGTGTCCTTTTTTACCAACGGTCAAGATCCACTTCGACACTCGCGACTTCAGCGAGTTCATACTTCATAAACTCTTGGTCGGTTTCCTCCGGATTATGGGATCACTTGCCACATACCCCCTCATCCAACGATCAACACTTGACGGGGAACGAGTAGGGGCCACGTGTTGCTCCACGACGCGTTCTCGGTTAGTCGGGTAGTCAAAGGTGGGTCCCTTAGATCGACAGCTTGGAAGGATCCCGAAGGATCCGAGGATCGACGATCCACATTACTTCGACAATTCAGCATTCGAAAGATCGATGAGTGTGTCCCCCAACTTTCCCTTAGGACCATGTTGGATCTGTCGCCATGTGTACCTAGCGTCTATGGCTAGGATTCACTTTGGCTCGCAGGGCTTTGGGGAAATCTCATGTGTTCCTATATCGCTGAATACCTAGACTTTCGGATAATTGTTGATATGTGGACATGTGTCCCTCCAGTTTCAACAGTCTAGATTAACTCTGCAACTCCGACATTCAGGAGTTTCGGCACTAGACCATTCCAAATCTCTCGAAGTAAGACTTCACCGAAGCGCTTAACGCCTCCCTTCCTATGTCCGATCTAACGGCTGAGAGAGATCCATACTGGATCCCCAAATTGACGGTCCTCATCGATTCATGACTTCGACCTTCGACTACTTTCAAGGATTGTGAAGCACAAGTCCCGAAGTCCTGAAGCCGAAAGAGTTAGCCCCTTTTTGGACTAGCGCGAGGTTCCCTGGCCCTAATCACATGGATACTTTGGAAGTTCTAGGAACTTAAGCGCTACTCCTTTAATAGTAATTGGGTTAAGGACCTAGGAATGAGCCCTCGGTCAGATGGGTGAATAGTCTAAGGGAAAAAGTCACTTCTCCCATAGAATTTGGACTTAACATTCCCGCTAAGGTAAACTTCACAGGGTTGGCAGGACTTAGACATTTCGGTCAATCCTACCCCCTCTCTCTCTTGTGGATTCACATCTCATGACTATCTAGTATCCAAATTGAGATAAATTAAAAGATCATATAAATATAATAGTTTACAGAAATCATAGAGCGTTTCTGATAATTGTTCAAATACCGCAAGACTGAATCCTAAACACATACATTTCATCATCACATCCAATATAATACATAGAGTATGAAAATACTTATCAGAACTAGAAAATGTGAAGCAACTGCTGAAAGGGGTGCATGTTTCCTCGCAACCATAGGCACATCCACTCCTACTAGATTTACCATTGGCCACCCTCGAGCTAGACCATGATGCTATGAGAAAGATTCTTTCTCTTTGCTCCACAACAGTCATGGACGAAGGTTACTCTCCTTCTCCCACGGAAACTGGGCAACAGGTTTTCTCTGCTCCAAGCAAGGAGGTCTGCACGAGTACTTCCTTAGTCACTCATCAGCCCCGTTTATCAGCTTGTATCCAAACCCTTCCTTGGCTTCTTACAGCTAGATCGAGATTACTACTCAACTTTTTCCTCTCAACTTTAGAATCGAAGTCTGTTCATTGCTCTTCTCGGGAGAGTGTTTTCTCTACTCTGTTATCTCATAGATCTGTCTTTGTCCCCGAATTACCTCATTTCTTGCCTTCCTCAACAAGGTTGTGTGGGTTTGGATCCCAATTCATGGTTAGGCCTGGAAGCCTTGGGGATGGGTACCCTGTCCCATCTCCTCATTAACTCTTGAGGATGTCCTTCTAGCTACCAGCCTGACTGGTAATTCGTTTCTGGGTCAGAGGACTGTTGAGCAATTACTCCTAATAGGTACTGGTTTGGTGAGGGTCATCTCAAGCATACTTCGTTTCCTTGCACCATCTCTCTCATATCATTCATGGTATATCTTGGTAAACTTTCCCCCTTTCAGTAGTTGTGCAACACATATTCAAATTCAAATTCTATTAATAACAAAAAATTCATACATTGACCTTTTTATACAATGGTTCATCAAATCAAACATTCACACATATTTAGCCCGCCATAGTCTCTTGGCCAGTTATAGTTATATTTACAAACTGGGGGAAACAAGGGTATTACAATACTTGATACCAAGATGGGTGGTACCTTTAAGATAACATACAATTTGTTTGATTGCTTTCCAATGGCTTTCTCTAGGGTCTTGCATAAACCGAGAAACCACGCTAACGATAAGGAAATGTTAGGTTGACTATGAGTAGGGTAAATAAGATTATTGATGAAGTGTAGCATCGACTTGAGGTGTTTGAGAAGTTTTGGTGAGATTAAATCTAGATTGGAAAGGAGTAGCACAAGGCTTACAATCAACCATCTTAAAACGTATCAAAAGATCCATCACACATTTAGATTGAGAAATGACAAAACCATCACATAGTGGTGATACTTGAAGAAATGAAAAATAATGTAGAGTACCAAGATCTGTCATGTCAAAGGAGTCAACAAGTTGTTTCTTTAGTCTAAGAATGATATCAATATTGTTGTTGGTAATGAGGAGATCATTTATATATATACCAACAATTAAAGTGTCTCCATTGGTATGGAGTACATACAAGCTGTGATCAGATTCACAACGTTTGAAACCAAGTCCAACAAAGAAACTGTCAATCTTAGCATACCAAGCTCATGGATCTTGCTTCAAACCATAAAGTGACTTCTTGAGCCAACAAACGAAGGTTGAATCTATCACAAAACTAGGTGGTTGTTCCATGAAAAATTCTTCATACAGGTCTCCACGAAGAAAGGCACTCTTCACATCCATCTAATGGATTTTCCATCCAAAATGAGCAGCAAGGGAAAGAATCAGTTGAACAAAGTTCATCTTTGCAACATGGGAAAAGGTCTTAGTGTAGTTGATACCTTCTCGTTGAGAAAATCCCTTCGCAACCATGTGTGATTTATGTCGCTCAACAACACCTTCAGAGGTAAATTTGGTCCCGTAGACCCATCAACACTTCATAATGTTCTTTCCTTGTGGCCAGGGAACTAAGTCCCAATTGTGATTCTTTGACAAAGAATCAATTTTTATTTACATATCATGTTCCCATTCAGGTCGTCCTTGAGCATCAGAGTAGGCAACACGATTAGAAGTTTCAAGTACACGAGTCATTAAGGCAACGTTGGCATGTTTCTTTTGACTTTGAGTTTGTTGTCCGGAGGAAGCACCCCCAACATCAGCTCTAGCAACTTTAATTATCTTGGAAGCCAATCTCAGAAGACAAGAAACATGTGACATGTTGGTCATTATAGCAGGTCGATCAGAAATCAGATTGATTTCAGTCGACGGTCCAATCGAAACAAAGGATGTCAGACTAGTCGACCTAGAGGTCGACGATCTAGTCGAAGTGAGAACAAAGTTTGAATGTCCAGTCGAAGGACTTAAATATGGAACAAGAGAACCAATGTATGAGACAACATTAAAGGAATCATCTTGCAACAATCTAGAGGAGGCATTCGACAATTTAATGCCAGAAGACTTCTCATCAAACCATACATTTCATCTGATAATGATTTTTCGTTTGACAAGATCGAACAGTCGACAGGCTTTCGACTCTTCAGAGTAGCCCATCATGATGTAAGCACGACTCTTTGCATCCAACTTATTTATGCAATCATCGGAAATATGATCCCAGGAAACACATCCAAACACACGAAGGTGGTCGATTGAAGGCTTCTTTCCACACCATCGTTCAACTAGAGTCATGGATGGAACAACTCGAGTCGAGATGCAATTGAGCAAATAGTTTGCAAAATATATCACTTTAGCCTAGAAGCGAGGAGGGTGATATTTGGCTTGCAAAAGACATATAGCCATTTTGACCAACGTTCGATTCTTGCGTTATACGACCCCATGAGGAACCAACCGTTGCTAGTCAATACCAGATCTAACCAAGTATTCTTCAAAAATGTCGATTTACATACTCACCACCATTATATGATCTTAGGCACTTGATGGGTTGGCCACATTGCTTTTCAACAAAGGCTATAAACTCCTTGAACTTTTCAAAGACAATATTCTTATTCTTCATAAAATGGACCCAAGTGAAATGAGAGAGATCATCAATGAAAGTCAAAATATACCCTACACCTACCAATGAAGGTAGATTGATGCAGTGACATCACTGTGAACCAACTCCAGTAGGTCCATGCTCACCACGCTTTGCTAGAGTCAAATGGTGCTTGATGAGCACACAACCTTTGCAGACTCCTTCAGGGGGAAACACTTTAGGTGAAACAACAACCATGTTCTGAGTTGCCATTGACTGTAGACTTCGAAAATTCAGGTGTCCAAGTCGTTCATGTCAAATTCAACTTCGCTCATCAATGTCAGCAACAAGAGGAATCTATTTTCTTTTGAGTCGAGTCATGTCACATAAGTTATACAGGTTGTCCTTTGGGTCGAGAAACCCTATGATGACAATCGACTTACCTTTCTTCAAATCACGAACATAGAACCGATCTGTCCAAAATTCCACAATCTTACCAATCTGTGCTAACTAAGCAATAGACAATAGATTGGCACTGAGGTTTGGCACATGATAAATGTTGACAATGCTCCCATGTCGACAGGTAACATCACCCTGACTAGCAATATCTAGAGCAAAATCATCAACAACATAAATCTTCCTCTCCTCGACGTCATTCAAGGATGTGAACAAGGAGGCATCCTTGGCCATAATATGATGAGTGCACCCAAAGTCGACTACCCATTCGTTCTACGCAGAATGAAACAACAAGGCTTGATAAGTTCCAACTTGGAAGGTGAAATTATCAATGGGTGATGAACAATGAACATGTCTCCTTCAAGGTGTTTAACCTTCTCTTCTAAATGGTCTCTCTTCTTATAGCAAACCTTCTCCACATGTATAGTCATTCCACAGTACCGACATGTCTTCTTATTTTGACTTCCATGGGGTGCATCTGTTTTCCCCTTAGGTTTCTAGTTGTGGCATCCAGGTCTTTGTGTAGAGATATAAAACTGTACTCTTTCCCTGTGAACCGACTTGATCTTTCCCTTGATCAAGTGGGCTTGATGTTTACCACCAAGCTTGCCTTCTTCAAGTAGGTTGCGTTGATCAGTAATCAAAAGGACAAAAAAATCTTCAAAGGTGTAGTCCTTACCATCTTCCTTGTGTACTTTCTAGTTGGTGCGAAAAGTAGACACGAACATGTCGAATGGTGTTCTCAAGTTCATCAAGAACAACTTGATGAGTTGTCCATATTTCTTCCGATAATTCTTTCCACATTTTCCCAATTTCAACTAGAGTTCCTTCACATGCGTCAAATAGTCCTCTATTCTGTTGAAAGAATGAGGATCGAGAGAGATCAACTCTTTCTCTGATTGCATGATGTGGCTCTCGTCGAGTCTGTCGAACAATGATTTCAACTTCTTCTAGACTTGATGTGGGCATTCGATTCCACCGATGTGAAATCGAATCTCCCACAAGATATAGATCGAGATGACCCCCATGGCCTCATTCTTCTTGCCATCAACAATGAACTTCGCCTAATCATCTGTTGGATCCAGAATCACAGTCTTCGCATATTGCCACAATCCTTTGTTATTCAATAGGGTTTCCTTGTCTAGTGCCCATACTGCATAATTGGACCCATTCATAATAACATCATCAATCTTCGAAGCCATCTTTGATATCTAGACATAAATGTTTTGTTTCAATAAGTTATAATCGACAAACCACTGACCCAGAGTCAATCACACAACATATTCGTCTCAACAAGGTTTGTAGATAATAGACAAGGTTTCGAACCATTGGCTCTGATACCACGTTGGGGAATAAGTTGGAACCTATTACGAAACAAACAAATAATTATGCAAATAGTCAAAGAGGGAATAAAAAACTTTCGTAGACATAGGTGATGTCTAAAGACACTGTTATCACACTTAAGCAGAGCACACTGTGATAAGAACATCACAATGCATATTGCACATCTCTATTCGCATGATCCACATGTACTTGATCCGTATTTGATAATGACTCAAGGGGTTTTCTATTTATAGCCTCAAGATCTAATCAACTTCCATGTAATCGGGAAAGATCTTGTCCACATATAACCGTCGATTGTTAGAGTTGACTCTGTCAAATTTGCGTTGTCTAGTCGGCTTGACAACGATGCTCGACCCGATCGACTATCTGTCCAACTTGTAATCTATTGTTGGGTTGGTCGATCCACCACCCTGTTATCTTCGATTTCCAGTTGAATGTCCGACCGACAGACATGTCGACTACCTAACCAACTAATGTAGAGAGGTCAATAGCTCGATTAATTGTATCCACATATAAGTCGACCGCCTGAATCCAAAAGAAGTGTGATGAACCATCAATGCTTGGTGTTCCAACACAATAACTATATCTCCATTAATGTTGTTTGAAAATTATAAGTAAATGGTCACTTGAAGTAACTTTAAAATCTAATATATGTTAAAAAAAAAACACTTTAAATCTAATTTTCAAATAAAAATTAGAAAAATTATAACCCTTATAGTGTTAAAGTATTTATTTTTTTCTCTACTTGCTTCGGTACCATGTAAATAACTTTTACTTTCCTTTCCATTAATATATTATGTTCTTTTTAATTATTCAAATGATAAATGATATTTCAAAGATTGATTGTGGAGGGAGACTCTTATTAGTCCCTGTTTGTGTGAGACTATAACAACGAGTTTGCTCTTTGACTCTGTATTAGTTTCTCGTTGACTTTATATTTGTGTGTTATAGCCAATGTATAATATAGTAAATTAATATATGTATTTTTTTATATAATAAAAAAATTATTTTTCTTAAATTTAATTGGTTAATATCTTTGATGTCTTATTTCAAATTTGTTATTCGATATACATAATTAATTACACAATTAATAAATTTGTCAAGTGTTGTTTAACAAGAATGTTGAGTACATAAATATTAAAGAATAATGATACTTGACCTATATGCTATGTAGACTGGAGAGTACCCACAGCTAGCCAAGCCACATGACACGGAAAAATAAAAATGTGGGTCGTGAAGAACAAGCACCCATACTAGCCAAGCCACATGACACGGAAAAATAAAAATGTGGGCCGTGAAGAACAAGCACCCATACTAGTTGGCCTATGTGGAGTTGTAAGCATTGCGGATAAAGTATATCATGGTTTTAGTGAACGACTTCGTGGAGTATGTGAACAATTTCTGTGTTTGGCTTCTTTGAAACGGCTTTGTGGTGTATAAATGGGTATGCGAATTGTACATGCAAGCTTGTGCTTTTGTAAAGGTAATATATCATAGGTGTTTAAATGCAAATTATGTCTTAAAATTTTTCCCAACTAAAGATTACTTGAGTGATTTGGTAATCTTATATTATGGATACGAATGTTTGAAAATGAAACTTTAATATAATTTATTTATTAAAATATATAGTAGAGTATTCTTACAAGTAATTATTAAGATTTAATTAGGATATAATTAATAGTTAGAAAATATATTATAAATTAAGTAACTATTATATATAATAAATATTATTATATATGTAATTATTATCGTTAGAAAATAAATATATTATAAATAATTGTAATTAATATATCTAAGTTAAATTATATTACAAGTTAGACTATTATATATATATTATATTATTGTAATAATAATTATAAAATATTTTAAAATTTTACTTTAATATTTTTATAATTCTAGTATTACAATGTAATGTAATATAATATATATATGTAATTAATATGGTTAGAAGTTAAATATATTAAAAGTAATTTAATTGTAATTATTTATATATAATATTACAAGTTAAGTTAAATTAATGTATATCTATGTTAAATTTAATAATATATATATTAGTGTAATAATAAACAAGGCTACAAGGTAATTTAGTCTTTGTTGAAATAGAAATATAATAAATCAATTTTGCTAATTTTCAACAATACAGTTATAATATATATTTTAATATATATAATATTTTACTATTTTAACATATATATTATAAAATATAATATACATTTTAATATATAATATATTGTCTGCTCAATTTGGGTATGCACGTAAATTAGCCACTCAACATAAGCGACATGACGAAGATGGGGTAGCTCTTGACGAAACCGAAAAATCCCTCATCCATGAGCTCCTCCTGCGACAATTCCTGGTGTCCGATAATTAACTTGTGGAGATGAGGCAAAGCCGAGGCCTCCGTCAAAAGATCTTCGTGATCTAGATAGAGATGGAAATCCAAGAAATTGCACAACAAGAGAGGAAGCAACGAACGTCGAGATTGGATATGGAGATCTATATTGGGAAATGTAAATTTTAAAACATATTTTATTGTGGTAGTGTAATAAGTATTATATATATTGTACAATCAATTAGAATATGTTGTTATTGATTATACAATTAATTTTAAATATTAAAATACGTGAAGGCAACAATAAAACTTGAAATATATTAACCAATTAAAAATGAGAAAAATAAATATTTTTACTATATCAATATATCAAAATATATATATATATATAAGTTAAACATTACATTTTACAAACAAATTTAAAATATAAAGCAAATTAATGTCAAATCAATAGCAAACTCATTGCTATATCTTGAATGTTTTCAAAGAATTGAAGATTTTTCAATATGTATACGTTTTTAATATACAATGAAATATTTCCCTTTTTAAATATAGTTTTTTGGCAATATATATAATTTAATATCCTTTATCTTCTATATATATATATATATATATATATATATATATATTATTCTTTCAGTATTTCTTCTATGTTTTGGTTCTTTTTTGGTGATATTTTGTTAGTTCACCAGATTTGAGTGATTCCCAAGGGTTTTTCAACATGTGAATCCATCTCTGCTTTCAAAAATGGATTTTAAACAACATAAAATAGTGTTTTCGTGCAAGGCATTTCAGCAAAAAAAACCAAAAAGTAGAAGAGTTCGACAACTCCCCAATTAAATTAATGGAATTCTTACACCTCCATATCTAACAAGATCTTGTCTACTAAATTATTTAAATAATTGTTATTATTTTAGACTTGTTATAATTTTAAATAATAATGGTTATCAATTTCTAAACCAATCTCTAAATCTGTCCTTCTAAACCTGCAAGGCAGGGACTAAGCTGCCATGCAACTCTCGTTTATATAAAAGATCGATTGAAACTTAACTTGTGGTTCAAGTTATCTCTTTTATTTAATTAATTAATTACGATCACACTAATTATTTATTTAAGAACCTGTTTAACATAAGTGACTTTATATAAAATATCAAACATTATTAAATATTATAATAAAACCAATAGCCTATATATAAAATAATTCATAAATATAGAGTTATCCACCTAAATAAAAATGTTGTATTTGGGTACATAACATATAAAGTACAATACTATGCTACAAATGGCTTCTCAAGACTTTTGTACAACTCTAACTCAGGTAAGAGGTTGCATTTTTAACGGCTTACTAGAAACTTGCAACCTATAGCTCACACGTTTACAATACCTTGGCTCACAATCTATCTTGCTTAGTCACACTAACATTTACAATAAATGAGAGATTCGATTGCATATGTATATATAGGTGAGTGATCAAATTTTGCCACCAACACATACTCCATAAAATAAAAGTATACCCTTAATTACTAATCAATCAGAGTTGAATGAGTCAAGGATACATGACTTTCTCAAGACTTTTGTACAATTAAAATGGATTTTAAACAATAGAAAATAGTGTTTTCGTGCAAGGCATTTCAACAAAAAAAAAACCAAAAAGTAGAAGAGTTCGACGACTCCCCAATTAAATTAATGGAATTCTTACACCTCCATATCTAGCAAGATGTTGTCTACTAAATTATTTAAATAATTGTTATTATTTTAGACTTATTATAATTTTAAATAATAATGGTTATCAATTTCTAAACCAATCTCTAAATCTGTCCTTCTAAACCTGCAAGGCAAGGACTAAGCTACCATGCAACTCTCGTTTATATAAAAGATCGATTGAAACTTAACTTGTGGTTCAAGTTATCTTTATGAGATAATTACTCTTTTATTTAATTAATTAATTACGATCACACTAATTATTTATTTGAGAACTTGTTTAACATAAGTGACTTTATATAAAATATCAAACATTATTAAATATTATAATAAAACCAATAGCCTGTATATAAAATAATTCATAAATATAGAGTTATCCACCTAAATAAAAATGTTGTATTTGGGTACATAACATGTAAAGTACAATACTATGCTACAAATGGCTTCTCAAGACTTTTGTACAACTCTAACTCACGTAAGAGGTTGCATTTTTAACGGCTTACTAGAAACTTGCAACCTATAGCTCACACGTTTACAATACCTTGGCTCACAATCTATCTTGCTTAGTCACACTAACATTTACAATAAATGAGAGATTCGATTGCATATGTATATATA
>ML776684.1:735994-752839 GCA_009831015.1 Picea engelmannii | reverse complement strand
TGTGTGTGTGTGTGTGTGTGTGTGAGTGATCAAAGTTGACCATGCCACCCACACACTCCACATAAAATAAAAGTAGGCCCTTAATTACCAATCGATCAAAGTTGATCGAGTCAAGGATAAATGACTTCTCAAGACTTTTGTACAACTCTCCAACCCACATAAGAGGTTACAGCTTCAATAACCCACAATAAACTCACAACCTATTGCTCACACATTTACAATACTTTGGTTCACAATCTAACTCATTGTCTTGCTTAGCCACACTAACGTTTACAAAAAATGAGAGTTTATTGCATATGTATATATAAGTGAGTGATCAAAGTTGACCATGCCACCCACACACTCTCCATAAAATAAAAGTAGGCCCTTAATTACCAATCGATAAAAGTTGACCGAGTCAAGGATAAATGACATCTCAAGACTTTTGTACAACTCTCCAATCCACATAAGAGGTTGCAACTTTAATTGCCCACAAAAACCTTACAACCTATTCCTCACACATTTACAATACTTTGGTTCACTATCTTGCTTAGTCACACTAACATTTACAAGAAACTAGAGAGTCAATCACATATGTACATATAGGTGAGTGATCAAAGTTGACCATGTCACCTACATTCTCTCCATGAAATAAAAGTAGGCCCTCAATTACCAATTGATCAAAGTTGACCGAGTCAAGGATAAATGACTTCTCAAAATTTTGTACAACTCTCCAACTGACATAAGAGGTTGCAACTTTAATAGCCCACAAGAAACTTACAACCTATCACTCACACATTTACAATACTTTGATTCACAATCTAACTCACTATCTTGCTTAGTCACACTAACATTTACAAGAAATGAGAGAGTCGATTGCATATGTATATATAAGTGAGTAATCAAAGTTGACCATGCCACCCACACACTTTCCATAAAATAAAAGTAGGCCCTCAATCACCAATTGATCAAAGTTGTCTGAGTCAAGGATAAATGACTTCTCAAAACTTTTGTACAACTCTCCAACCCACATAAGAGATTGCAACTTTAATGATCCATAAGAAATTTACAACCTATCGCTCACACATTTACAATGCTTTGGGTCACAATCTATCTCACCATCTTGCCGAATCACACTAACATTTATAACAAATGATAACACTGATTGCATATGTATATATAGGTGAGTGATCAAAGTTGACCATGTCACTCACACACTCTCCATAAAATAAAAATAGATCCTCAATTACCAACTTATCAAAGTTGACTAAGTTAAGAATCAAATTTCATCAAGTCAAACTTCACTCACTGAATGGTCACTTCCACATTGTCAATCCATGCCATGCCATCTTCATCGCATCAAATTAACTCTCATACAAAAACGATGGTCCATACTAAAAAAACAACGTTCACTTAAAAAAATAAATGACATACTTAAACCAATCCATGCTAAAGATGTTACTTATGCCTATGCCAATTGTACACACCCACTTCTCCAATCTACAACAACATATATTGTCCATTGCCATTTTTAACAATGGAAAAATTTTAAAACCTTCCTCAAACAAAACCTAGTTGATGGCCATCACTAGTTAGTGGGGAGGCCAATTTTAGATGCTAAGGCATACCTCTTCGCTAGTTAAGTTAAGGTTAAGGTGC
Organism: Picea engelmannii; assembly: GCA_009831015.1. Classification (NCBI taxonomy): domain Eukaryota; kingdom Viridiplantae; phylum Streptophyta; class Pinopsida; order Pinales; family Pinaceae; genus Picea; species Picea engelmannii. Next base: position 751,201 of record ML776684.1, on the reverse strand, counting down.
GAATGATAATAAAATATTTTATTTACCCCAAAATCCTCATAGCTCATCCTCGTGGTCATTTGCCCTTCTAACCCACTTAATCCCATACCCGTTATGGTCCAATATTGGTTATCTTTTAAAAGTTCATAGTCAATTTCTTCTACACCAGGTCCAAACAAAAAATTAAAATAATCATTAATATTGGTTATAAAAATCAAAATAATCATTAATATTGGTTATAAAAAATAAAAGTGCACGTCAAAATACAAAATAATGATTAATACTGGTTATATTTTAAAAGTGCATAGTCAATTTCTTGGATTTTGGATTCTTTGAATAAGAAATGCCTCTTTAACTTTAATGTTAAGGCCTTTTGGTCATAGACGGCGAAACAAGCGTAAGCTTAGTAGCCGTTATACAGGAGGAGCACGATTTCAATGTGAACGCGAGACCAATTTAAATCCATAACCATTCCTAGGAGTCGACCTCGCGACTTCAGATTTGGAGGCACCACAGGTTAACTCGTTCCTGTTTACACCAGGAATAAATATGCTATTGCCCAGTTGTCAATGCAAATTAAGTAGGCTGTTGAAATAGTGCAGGCTGTCTAAAAAAATGATGAATTACCGCCTAAATGAAAAACAAATATCTTTACTAGTATTATTTATTATCAATATTAGGAGAGAGAAGGATGGAGAACTGAAATTCAAAATACATACACCCCATGTTGCCTTCACATCCGTCCCGCTCGTCAATGCAAAGGAAGTCTAGAGAGAAGAGAATATAAAGAAAATAGAAAGAGAAACCCCTCTCAAAAACAAAAAGTGCAGGAGCGCAGGGCACTCAGGATGCGAGCGGGAACACGGACTTTCAAACTGGAACCCTTGTTCTTCACCATTCCCAAACCCTTACCCGACCCTCTGTTAGGTTTCTTCAACTGATCTTCTTCATCCATTGTTCGAGATTTCAACGAAAATGTCAGTCCGCCACGACAAGGACAAGGGCGTCAATGTTCAGGTTCTACTCCGTTGCAGGTATGCAGGTTTTTCACCCCTGTTCCTTTTTTTCTGCATTTTATTTACAGTATTTTGTGGCTTTTGGTTCTTTTATGGCGACTTTGCTGATTTGGTTGGGCGATTCAGGCCGTTTAGCGAGGAAGAATTGAGAAGCAACGCGCCTCAGGTTGTGACTTGCAATGACTTCCAGCGAGAAGTTACGGTCTGTCAAAATATTGCCAGCAAGCAAATAGATCGAACGTTTACATTCGACAAGGTAATGTCCTAGATCTTTTGTCTAGATTAGCGGTAAAAATGAGCTTGGCTTTAGCCCTCAGGTAGGGGTTATGCAGCTTGCCTTGGATACAAAGCTGACGTTGTTTTGCTTTCTAGAGTTGTTGGAGGAACTGCTGTCTGTTAGATTTGCATCCGGCGCAGGCCTTGCAATCCTCGCTTTTAGTCCGGTATGCACAAAACGAAATTACTTCACATCATGTAGCCCCGATTCGATGGGAAAATATGAAACCAGCTCCGCGATGAATGCCAAATAATGAAGATTTTTCTCTACATCGAAATTTTTACATTCAACGAGATGTATTGTAGTTGCATCGAAACTTAAAGCATCACGGATAAAGAAGCTGCGGTGGAAAATTAGGTTTTTTGGCCTAGATTTTATCTTAATGCGGATTTGTTTCGCCATCCCTCCTTGCTTTGAAGGTAGAAACGTTTCATCCACTTTGCAAGGGTTTCAAGTGGCAGAGGAGGCCTTGTAAACTGATATTTTTGCCAAGCTTTTTAGATTTTTGGAGCATTTGCGTCATATTCTTTCGTTTCGTATTTAAAATATTCTCAGCAGTGTAAATTTATACCGTCAAAGTTGGATCATTCAACGTTTAGAAAAGCAAACGTTTTCAACAAATCCGACCTCCAAAATGCTCTGGGACCTAGGTCCAAACCTTATCAATTTCTTCTTACGAGCTGGGAAACACTTCAGTGGTCTATAACCTCTGTAAACATCTTAAACAGACGATCTTGACCACAATTAAATTTTGAAAGTTTTTCGTAAGTTCGTTAAGTGACAAATTTTGACTCTTTTGCAAGTCTTCTTCAGCCAAATTGTTTTAAAGCCTCTCTGCAGCTTTCGCTGAACATGATGCTTTGCATTTTTTATATTTAAAATTTGAGCAAGCTTTTCCAAGTTTTTTCCTGAATCAGGAGACTTCTATATAGCTCAGGGCAGGATCTCATGGTTTTCTCGACAAGAAACACATTTCGTTTGTTTCTCAAGGAGTGCTTTTCAAGAAAAAAGTTTGAGAAACAAGTCTCTTCACACTGGTTTTTTAGAGCAGGGCCATACCAGTTGGAATTGGTGCTGAATGCTTAACATTGAGAAAAGTGGAAATCTCATAAGCTGTTAACGGACAACTGATTACGTTCTGTGGAATGGTCAAGGATGAGTGCAAAAGTCAATTGGTGATGTCCTCGTTAATCACAAGAATATTGCAAAAATATATGTTTTTGTCAAAAGGGGAAGGGCAGGATGCTAATGGTAACTGTTACAACCAACTATTTGTGTAGTCTTGACTCTAGAATAACACATAGTATGTTGACAGATGTATATTGTAGTCTCTTTAGCTGACAGTTAACCAGGAATATTGTCCTCTCAATTCACTGTTATTTACAGAATTACAGCAAGTAATCTTTCAGTTCGGCAGGTACCTCTGAAGTTGTCCAAGACCTGGGAGCACACAGCAGCAGGTTTATACAGCAGCAGGGCTGTAGAGCAGTCTGCTTGGGTTCTTGTGTGTGAGGGAGGTGCAATTAAGTAGGGGAGTAGAGGGCACCTGCATGCTGAAGGCATGAATACCCCAGTCTTAGTTTATTTCCAGTTTTGCCACTTTCAGTTCACTGCTGTTCCAGATTTAGAAAATTCCAGTTGAATTCAGTTTTCTATTTCAGTTCAGTTCTATTTTTGAGTTGCTTTTCTATTTATGATTTAATTTCCCAGTTTTAGGAAAAGAGCACTAGATAGGTTTTAGAGAGAAAGGCTGCTGATCCCAAGGAGAGGGTGAAGGCGAGGTGTATGTGTAGCCCAAGGCTGTTGGGAGCGGGGAGCGGGAGTGAAAAGCACAATTTTCTAACAGATTTTGGGAGCAAAGTGTTTCATGAGTGTTTTTTACATAATACATATTTTAATATATTTTGATGCATATATATAAAGAAAACATGTAGAATGTCAAATCCACTGCAAAAAAAACATCAAAACATAGATTTAAGATCATTTAACCATTGGATTAGTGATGGTCATTAAAGCATCAACCATTTAGTACACATATAATATGCAATTTTCAAACAAATTTCAGGAGCGAAGTGTTTCATGAGAATTTTTTTACATAATACATATTTTAATATATTTTGATGCATATATATAAAGAAAACATGTAGAATGTCAAATCCATTGCAAAAAAAACATCAAAACATAGATTTAAGATCATTTAACCATTGGATTAGTGATGGTCATTAAAGTATCAACCATTTAGTACACATATAATATCAATCATATAAAATTTTTCATCAACAAATTGTAACAAACAACATCAACCACAAAATGAAATACACTCTAGAGCATTGTATGCATTACCAAACAGTTGTAAGATTCAGTCAATAGTTCAAACTTCAAAGGTACACTGTCATAGAACGTTCATTGTTTACAAAATAAGCCTTAATAAAGACAAAGCACTAAGTTTTAGAGACTACTTCTAAACAGGAAAAAGAAAAAGAGATTTAGTATATAGTACTATCAGTGATATTAAAATAGGACCGATTCAACAAAACCGGTCGGTTGAACCGGTTTTGAGAAGAAAATGGGCGGACTGGTGGACTAGAACTGCTTTTGGTCGGTTTCGTACGAAATTGACCATGTTCACGGAACCAGACATTCTCCCTTATCTTTCGTTTTCATCTTTTTACTTAAATTTTTAACATTACAATTAATTTTTTCAGGATGTTTGAGAGTGATTCCAACCTCATTGGACTTCATATGGAGAAAGTAGAATTTTAGGTCCCATTCAAAATTCAGCAGACTTAATAGTTTTCAAGATTCCAAGATTGGTAGGATTGCAATGTTTCCACTAGATTCTATCATGTATGAGGGTATGACACTGACATTTAATCAAGAGCACTAAGCCCTCTATGTACCTCGATGTTGGTGACATTGATTGTTGAACTCTTTTGTCACGACCCTAGTAAAAATGTACCCTTCACTCAAGTAAGATCACTTATTAGGTATGTTAAGCTTTTTCTATCTTATTTTGATGCTTAGAGGGTGACATTGATGACGAGGATCCTAATATAAGCAATGATCTTAAAGATATGTAGTTATTTGTTGTAGCATGATTTTTTTTGGACTCTAGAGGCCATTTAAAGCCTCATTGTTGATGTCTTTTGGTTTAAAGATGGATTGCACTCGGTACTATTTTGGTTATATGCACTCTTACTTGCTATATAAATGAGAAACTTTGCATATTTGTGTATACATGGTTTGGATTCACATAGATGCACATGAATATATCTGTTTTTTTTTCAAAATTTGAATATTTTATGTAGCTTTTGGTCGATTGTTTTATTTTTTTTACTGGTCCGGTCCAGTTTTGCATTTTTTGGGGTTGACTAGTTTGGTTCGGTTTTCGGTTTTGATAACATTGAGTACTATGCACTAAAGCTTTCCTCTTGCCACGAGAAATTTCTAGTTTCTTTTCCTTTGACCTATGAAGAAGAGGAGTAGGAGTAGGTGGAAGTGTTTGTGGAACATGACCAACAGTTGCATGGCCCCCATGTAACATTGGATACTGCAAAGATAAAGGCAAAACTGTTGCATTTGGAAACCTACTAGTGGATGGGGGTGGCATGTTTGCTCCATGAATATGATCACCATCACGATCACCCAAAGTTTAGCTTTCAAGCGTTATAAAACCATGGCTCCATCCTCCAAATTAGTATCCTTTGGATTATTGTCCTAAGTCACATCTCTTTTATAATTATCATTCTATGCCGCATCGCAATATTAGGACAACAACCTTAAGTTGTAATGCACATAAACCAAGTTTTCTGCTTGGTCTACATTCAAGCTATCTCTCTTTATGTTGTGGATGAAGCTATAGGTGCTCCAATACCTCTCTGCAGAGGAAGTGTTAATTGTTGGAGAAAGCACCCTCACAGTCAATTTATGCAGATATGTGGTAGAGGAGCCATACATGTTTCACCATTCAATAAAACTCAACCTATCTCGATCTTTGGTTGCATGCAAGTTACCAAAGACTCCATGCTCACTAATGTACTTGCTCAATTCACTTCATACTTGAGCACACTCCTCTTCCGCAGGTACCAACTTGTCTAATGCAAGCATATACCCATTTTGTACCTTTGGATTTGTTTTTTTTTTTGATTAAACCCCACCCCTAGGTGCTGGTTGGACCAACCAAGATGGAGAATAATATTTTGGTGTAAGGACATATACTAGCGCATGGAGTGGAAGATTTAGATTATCCCACTTTTTGACCACATGTTTATGGATATGATCATACACGATCACATCCCTTAGCTCAACAATGTCTTTGATTTGGCTTGGCATGTTGTCCATCTACTCATACACCTCCCCAGTCACCCATTGATCTGTATCTGTAAATCAAATCATATTCTAAATTCATTTGGTGAATTGTGGAACATACCTAACTCATTGCCAAAACGAACCATCAAGCATCGTATCCTCCACCTCTTGAAATTCATGTCCGTCAGATGTGAATGTAGCCCTATGTTTAAGATCTTGCCATGAATTGCTGGAGGCCATACTAGCCCATGGCTTTCTTACCTTCAAAAGGCACATGAAGGTGAGGTAATAGCTAGCAATTCTAGTCTTTGCAATCTTTAGTAACTCCAACTTGGAGTGATTGTGAAAAATGAAGTGGGGCCATGGTTTGATTGTTAATAAATTTTATCATCTTCTTCCTTCTCTTTTACAAAGCATCAATCCATATATAATCATGGTCCTTCATTTTAATAATATCATGCCTCAAAAGGTTCATTGTGTGAACTAAACACCTTGACCAAAATATATTGGGGTACCTATCTTGAATGATTGCTTTTGTTGCCTTACAATTAACAACATTAATAGTGATGACTTGAATGACATTGTAGGGCCAAATCTCTTGAATGGTTTTAATCAAGGCTTCTGCAATATAAATACTGGTCTTGTAGTGATTTGAGTAGTCATGGGATGAAAGGAAGATCACAGACACACCAAGGCTATTTATCAATGACCCGCCTTTAACATTTGTCCAACCATCATATACAATTGATACTCCATAATGGTTCCAAGCATTTGTAAATTTCCCAGAGCACCATGGATTTTGGCTCTTTCCTTGTCAAGTCCTAAGGTTCTAGCTTTTTCATACAGTCTCTTGTATCCTTTAGGGGCACCATTGATGGCTTGTACCATTTCATGTTAATACAGTGAGCGAAGAACATTGAATGGTACATCACATGCATAGAGAAACCTGGAATTTTTTGCATCCACATCATCCCTACAACCTTGGTCAAAGAAATATGGTATTGTTCAACACCTTAAATGCCAAGGTGAGAATCCACTAGCATGAGGGGTTGCAGATCGATCATTGAACATTCTTTGTGAACTCTCATGTTCAACCCTTTATTTTTTGGATTTGTCTTGTGTTGCATCCTCTTCCTTTTGGTATTTGATTTTGTCTTTGAGTGGCATTGCCACATAGGTCGAGTCCTATAGTCTTACCTTCATCCCGTGGCATAATCCCACATAGATGCTTTCTCACATGGGTATAGGAACCCGTGTAAGTTTTATGACAATGGTGGCATGTAAATTTTGTGGTTCCACCTCCTTTCCCTTCCCCCAAGCCTTGTCACATACTTCCACAAGGGTGATAATATCTCTTTGCTTTTTTGTGCATCATCACTATCATTTTTGTTTTCATCATCCCCTTCCATTTCTTCCTCCTCTCCATGATATGTGCTTAGTGCTGTCTACTTATATTTCTTCCTCACTTATGGGTATTTCAATGTCCTCCGGCTCCCAACACCACCATCATAATAGAAATGGGAACCAAAAGGATACACCACATTGACATACCCATCATGGTTGTTGAATCTTGATAATAACTTGCTGCCCGCAATAGAATGATGGAGGAGAAATGGGAAAGAGTAGGAAAAGAAAACATTCAAATATTCAAGGTAGTATAATATACTAGTTTACAACACATGGAAATTAAAAAAAACAAACAAGAATGGGCTTTAGAGCCTACGTCTTTAGCTCTCCATGATATGTGCTAAGTGCTGTCTACTTATATTTCTTCCTCACTTATGGGTATTTCAATGTCCTCCGCCTCCCAACACCACCATCATAATAGAAATGGGACCAAAAGGATACACCACATTGACATACCCATCATGCTTGTTGAATCTTGATAATAACTTGCTGCCTGCAATAGAATGATGGAGGAGGAATGGGAAAGAGTACGAAAAGAAAACATTCAAATATTCAAGGTAGTATAATATACTAGTTTACAACACATGGAAATTAAAAAAAAAAAACAAACAAGAATGGGCTTTAGAGCCTACCTCTTTAGCTCTCCAATGGTGGTTGAATATGACTATGGTAGCCTTCAAGAGCTTCCAAGCTCTCATAAATGGCAACTTTTAATCTCTCTTTCAAGCTCTCCAATCTTCGTATGGAGGCCTTCAATCTTCCTTCCAAGCTCTCCAATCTTCGTATGGAGGCCTTCAATCTTCCTTCCAAGCTCTCCAATCTCCCTTCAATCTCCCTATAACAACCTTCAATCTCCCTATAGCAGCCTTCAATCTCCCTTCAATCTCCTCAAGAACTAGCAAGAAGCCCACTCAAAATCCTCCCAACAAAGATGAGTGAAATGCGAAATAGAATGAGAGAAGAATGGAGTGAGTGAGTGTTTTAATCCTAACAAACTCAAGCCATGGCTTTTGAAACCATTTGGAACCTTGACTTGGTTCCCAAACACCGAAAAAAATTGCTGATTTCGCCTCATCACGTGGGAGTGTTGAGGGAGTATTTTTTTGCTTTTGGGAGTGCTCCCAAAATTGGTAGGGAGTGTTTTTATTTTGAAGGGAGTGCGCTCTTGAAAAATGTTCCTAGAAGGGAGCGTTCAGGAAGCACTTTCTCGAGGGCGCTTTTTGAACGCTCCTTGTGGGAGTGTGCTTCGGGAGTGAAGTGCTAGGGGGGCGTAGGTTTAGCCTACTCAAGTTTGTGCAGTTCTCTAGGATGCCTACGTGCATGCATGTGTTGGGCACTCTAACCTAGGTGCATAAGGTTAGGTTATTTTTAGTGTACAACCCTAGCCTCCTCTATAAGGAGAGGTAGGGTCTCTATTGTTATTCATTCAGTTCAATAGAGAGCAGTGAGTGATTAGAGTTAGGATTTGAAGCTTCCAGTATTGCCTATTTTCAGAGTAATAAAAGAGGGTTGTGATTTGAGTTTCAGATCTGTTGTAGTTGTTACTCCTTGTGGGAGTGTGCTTCGGGGGTGAAGTGCTAGGGGGGTGTAGGTTTAGCCTACTCAAGTTTGTGCAGTTCTCTAGGAGGCCAACGCGCATGCATGTGTTGGGCACTCTAACCTAGGTGCATAAGGTTAGGTTAGTTTTAGTGTACAACCCTAGCCTCCTCTATAAGGAGAGGTAGGGTCTCTATTGTTATTCATTCAGTTCAATAGAGAGCAGTGAGTGATTAGAGTTAGGATTTGAAGCTTCCAGTATTGCCTATTTTCAGAGTAATAAAAGAGGGATGTGATTTGAGTTTCAGATCTGTTGTAGTTGTTATTATTTTTAGTTTATTTTTTTTAGATCCTAATAAAAATGAAATTGTAGTTTGGATAGTGCTTTCGGTTTTCTATTGATCTAAGTAGGTAGGTTATGTTAGATTGATAAGACTATTATCGTGTGTTGAGAATTTCAACATGGTATTAGGGTGGTATATTTGAAATCTTCCAGACTTTGTGTATGGAGAGACTAGCTGTATGGGGTAGAGAGCTATCAGAATATTTCGGAGGGTGTGAAGCCCAAGTAACTTTAGGGGTTGAAGCACATCTGTGCCAGTGATTGTCATGTGTGGACTTGAAAAGGGTTGAGAGGGTGTTGATGCCCAAGATCCTTTAGTGATTGGAAGACTAAGTTTGATAGGAGATAGGTGATCTGCACTTAGGGTAAGTTGCAACTTTTATTTTGTGTTGACTTATTTGTTTATTGAGGTTGTTCTTGTAGAATTGTAGAAATGGTTACTCCTATTATGCGTGAGTTTGACCATCTGGAGGGTGCTTCCAATTTTGTACCATGGAAGTGTTGATGTTTTGTAGCTTTGGGCATGTATTCTCACATTGGCCTTGGTGTTGGGCATGTGAGAATCTTCATTGGCAACCACATTGCATTTTTATTTTGTGAAAACCCCTTTTGGATTGGAGTTGGGGCTTGGAATTGGTGCCGGGGGCTTGTGTTGGGGCTTCACACCCACATGTGTGATTAAACAATTCTAATTTAATGTTGAGTTTAGAAGGGGTTTCTAAACTCACTCATTAGACTCCTATAAAAGGAGAGGCATTGTGAGGATCATTGTGACATCTCATTGTGACATTATGGAGTTGGCATAAGTGAGCGAGCACTTGTGCCAAGGAGATTGAGTGGCAATTTCAGCAAAGGGAAATTTTGCACTTTGGCAAATCTGGCCTAGGGTTTTTGGACTTTCTGATTTTCTGTTTCTGTCAAGAAGGAAGCCACATGTGAAGGAAACCGCACGTGTGAGGAGGATAGGGAGGACAATCGCATGTGTGACAACAGCTGGCAGGAAATCAGGCTGCACGTGTGGGCCATACAGGTTGTACCACAGGTGCAGTCCGTACCGCTGATGCAACAGGTCTGTACAATTGTCAATAGGAGAGAGAAGGATGCACCTGCAGGCTGCATGTGTGAACTTTTTTAGGCAGAATTTGCAGGCCATACAGTGCCACGTCAGAAGCCGTACAACTGACGTCAGCAAGCCTTACAGGAGGGTTTGCAGCAGATTTGTAAGTTGTGGTTTCTCCTGGATCTTTTGTTGAATTTGTAAATTGCCAAGAGGACTGTTTTGTCCCCAGCTTTATTGGTTTTGTGAGGGCTGGTTTTGCCCTTAGAAATTATCAATTTGAAAAGTTTACAGAACAGAAAATTGTCTCTTGTGAATGGATGGTTACTCTCTGATCTTTATGTTTCCGCTGTAATTTTCTGAAGAGTGTTTAGAGTATAGAAGGAAGCAGTGATATAGTGTCATGTTTGTTGGAGGTCAACAATTTGACCAAGCCTCTAGTAGAGGGAGCTTTGAGATGCAGTGGGAGCATCTTGTGTTTGGCAGAGAACACTTTCTTTGGTAAGAGGGAGTGGTAGAGTTTGTACCTTTGTAAGTGTTTTTGTCGTAGGCACACTTGTTAGTTCAGCAGGTACCTGTGAATGTGTCCAAGATCTGGGTGCACACAACAGTAAGTTTGTACAGTAGCAGGTCTGTACAGTAGTTTGCTTGTGTTCATGTGTTCAATAAAGTGTGAGGGAGGCTTAGTTAAGTAGGGGAATAGAGGGTGCATGCATGTGCCAGTCTTAATTTATTTCCAGTTTTGCCACCTTCAGTTCACTGCTGTTCCAGATTTAGAAAATTCCAGTTCAACTCAATTTTCTATTTCAGTTCAGTTCTATTTTTGAGTTGTTTTTCTATTTATGATTCACTTTTCCAGTTTTAGGAAAATAGCTCTAGATAGGTTTTAGAGAAATAGTGCGCTGATCCCAATGAGAGGGTGAAGGTAAGGTGCATGTGTAGTCTACTTCAGTCTAGGCACAGTTTTCTAGAAGGACAGCACATGCATGTATCCATGCAGGCTGGGCGCTCTAACCTAGGTGCATAGGGTTAGGTTATTTTTAGTGTACAACCCTAGCCTTCTCTTTAAAGGCAGGGTCTCTATTGTTATTCATTCAGTTCAGTAGAGAGCAGTGAATGATTTGAAGCTTCCAGTATTTCCTGTATTCAGAGTTATAAAACAGTGACGTGATTTGAATTTCAGTTCTGTTGTAGTTGCTGTTATAATTTTCAGTTTGATGCGTTTCCGTTCTTAGTAAAACTCAGATGTGCAGTTTTGATAGTACTTTCAGTTTTCTGTTGATCTTAATTAGGTAGGTTAGGTCAGATTTCTAGGACTGTTACCATGTGCTGAAAACTTCAAAGCAAAATTTTTCTGTAATCCAGCTGTGTATGGATTGAATGTATTACATTTGATTAAGTACACGTAATATTCCTGTTTTTTAATATTGTATGTTAATTTTCTTACCTGCAGGTCTTTTACTTTTTTCCTATAAGTAAGAATCTGTTTGTTATGTAGTTTATCTCCTTGACCTACTTTCCTTATTAAAACGGAAAATTCCTACTCTACTTTCCAATTAAGATTATCATAGATGTTTAATAAGTAACCACTGAACAAAGTGAATATTTTGTTGAAATTCATCTTGCAGCATATTCATCCCATTTTTTGTTAAAGTTTTTGGATGTACTATAAAGCCTGGCATTAATTAATGTCGATACTACTGTATCTGTCTCTGCAAATGTATCTAAAAGAAAATCTCATAAACTGCAGGTATTTGGTCCATCTGCACAGCAGAGGGATCTCTATGATCAAGCTGTCATTCCAATAGTAAATGAAGTATTAGAAGGCTTCAATTGTACAATCTTTGCTTATGGCCAAACCGGCACAGGAAAAACTTACACCATGGAAGGTGAAGGGAAAAAATCAAAGGTAAGCTTTGATGCTTTTCTGTGAAGATCATTTTTAATGATTCACAGGGCTACATTCCACTGGCTGATAAATTGCTACATTGTTATTTTCCAGTTAATAAGATAAGATGAGATAAGATAATACTTTTCACTGTATGTGCATTCTGCAAAGATTTCTTTGAAATCACGACTGGCTAATTCTAACCTGTTTTCTAGCACAACATCCTCAAGGGGCACTTAATTTATTTGTTGGCATCAATTATAAAACATTGGCCTTTTCAGATCTAGTAATATATTGGCAATAGGCAGAAATTTGATGATGGAGGTATAAGTTATAACCTTTGTACCCGTTGCATCAGCAGTGTGCTTCAAATGGGGAGCTTCCATCTGATGCTGGTGTTATTCCAAGGGCTGTTAAGCAAATATTTGACACCTTAGAGAGCCAAAATGCAGAATACAGTGTTAAGGTCACCTTCTTGGAGTTGTACAATGAAGAAATCACTGACTTGCTTGCTCCTGACGATCTATCTAAGGTTATGTCAGATGATAAACAACGAAAGCCCTTAGCATTGATGGAAGATGGAAAAGGTGGGGTACTTGTACGAGGCCTTGAGGAAGAAATAGTTACCAGTGCTAATGAAATCTTTACTTTGCTGGAAAGAGGCTCTGCTAAGCGACGCACAGCAGAAACACTTCTCAACAAGCAATCCAGGTAAAGCAAATCCTCTCCACTGTTTCTTCTCATCAGCTTTGGGATTAGTTCTAACTTCTCTAGTTCTGAATTTTATTTTTTCTTTACAGTCGTTCCCATTCATTATTTTCTATCACAATTCATATCAAAGAAGCAACACCAGAAGGTGAAGAGTTGATTAAATGTGGAAAGCTTAATCTGGTTGATCTTGCTGGTTCAGAAAACATATCCCGGTCAGGGGCCAGGGAGGTGAGGTCATTCAAACTATTTAATGTTTAGTAGATGGTAAAGTTCAAGCTTATTTTTGTACTTAGTCTGTATATGAATTGGAATGACATCTAATAGATTATTGTTTGCAAGGTTGGGAATCTTGTGGTCAAATATTGCTGCCTACACAGCATGAAAAGCTAGAAGTGAATATTCAGAACTTAACTGGATTCTGTGTGAGATATTTAGTGCACACTTCATACATCGAGTGAGGGACTAAAGACAAAACTGAAGCATAATTTATTTAATGAATTCTGCAGGGCCGTGCAAGGGAGGCAGGGGAGATCAACAAAAGCTTACTGACATTAGGTCGTGTTATCACTGCTCTTGTGGAGCATCTTGGACATGTTCCTTACAGGTATATTTAGGTTAGTTTTTCTGTGGCACGTAAATATTTGGATGCTTAATGTAATTAAGAATGAAATTAGACTGTAATTGTGTATCTAACTTTGAAAAAGGATGCAGGGATAGTAAACTTACAAGACTGCTACGTGATTCATTGGGTGGGAGGACAAAGACTTGCATAATAGCAACTGTTTCACCATCTGTCCACTGTCTTGAAGAAACTCTCAGCACTTTGGATTATGCCCACAGAGCTAAAAATATCAAAAATAAGCCAGAGGTCTCATCGTTTGGCCCTTCTGTTATCTGCTATAGCCATATTTGTATTCCTAGCTGCATACTAGTACTTCAGAGATCTATATCATATCTAGATGACATGTCTTCATTCTCTTAGTGTTGCATTTCCTAATGATTGAGATGAAATTAATGCTCTTACCTTTACTGTTGTGCAAGAGGCCAGAGTCCATTTACAAAGGCATTCATATTAGCAGTTTGAAAAAAATCTATGCCTTGGGTTGTTTTTCTTGTTCAATATTTTGTAGTTTTTGGTGTTAACTGCATGCCTTGTATTGTTTTAGCTTGCATTGTATTTTTTTTGTAAAATGGTTTCAGTTGTCAGGTCCATGATGTTTAAAAAAATCAGGCTTTAAAATTAAAGATTCAGACAAACTGACATTAGTAGGTATCTTCACACTCTGGATTACAAACCCCATAGCATTTGATCTGATATTTTGCAGTACTTTTTTGAAATATTGCTACGTGTTGGTTGCTAGCCTTGAAATCCACTAGAAAATCTGGTTAGGGGTTAAATGTCAATGTGGACAGCAGGCTTCTTCTAGGAGAATGCTTAATCCTTAAGATGGTTTTTATTGTTCAATCACTGATCTGGTCACTCCCATGTTTGCAATCTCATCTAATTCACCACTGTAATTTTGTCATAGTGGACACTCATTCAATGGACTTTGTGAAGCTACCAATGGTAGGTGTGAAGGGCGATGTACAAAGGTTTTCCCAATCTTGGCTTTTACATTTGTTTATACCGTCAAGTATTTTTTCTTTACCTCCCTCTGCTCCAAGCCAGAGATCAATCACTACAAAGTGGGATTGCATTCTTGTCAAGGAAGAAGATGAGACTTGTTACACTTAATTTCTTGACTGTCTGAATAGCAGTTTGACATAACACAAGGAGGAAATTTCAGAACATATGTGGTATGCATGCAATTTTTTTTTCATTGAAACATTTCCAATTTGCTCAACCAAGTTATAATCTTCTAGTAAGATTCTCTTAGCTAGTATTTGAATCTATTAGTTACTAGTACAAAACCTAACATGAAAGACAAACGCATATGAAATGCTCTCAATAACACCTAAATCTCTGCTTTGATGCGGAATTCTAGATTCCTAAAGGGATTGATTCTTAGGTATGCGAGTTTTTTAAACTTGGGAATAGCAATATATGCTTTGTTTGGATTTCTGTTTGTTATTTCTGCTGAGAAAGTGATCATTCATTTTATCATTAGGACACAGGCCATTAAAATGTCTCTAGAACCTATACTGTTGTTAGTTTTAGGGTAAAAATGAAAACAGCAGTCTCTTTTTAAAAATTAATGCAATACTACTTAGATCTGGAGCATAAGCAGTGATAACAGCATATAGAAAATAGATCTATGAGATATAGTAGCAGCAGAATAGTAGAGCTCAGAAAAATATATCAGATCCAACAGTAGTACTTAAATCCAAGATCAGAAAACAAGAGACCTATATGATAAACAAGGTTCAGATCATAGACAATGATTAGCAGCTATTTTAGATATAACAGCAGGTCTAAATACTCTGATCATAAACAGTAGTGAAGAGATCTTTATACATAACAGCAGATCTAGATATAACTGAGTTCTAGAAGAAAGAGATATTGACAGATCTATATATCAGTAGAATAGACAAAGCTTATTCAGCAGATTGTCAATTCTTATCTAGCAGATCTATAGCAGCAGATAGACAATTCAATAAGAACAAATCTCAGAAATTAAGCTAGAAAAAACAAATTTGAATCATACCTGGTGCTTGCCTTACCTCTGAAGATGGCTCAAAACCACA
>ML776684.1:684638-730098 GCA_009831015.1 Picea engelmannii | reverse complement strand
ATCATATGGTGAACCTATTACTTTATCATCACTGCATATGGGACTTTATCCCTCTTGTGGTTATGTCCTTCTTCAAGGAAGGTCATGTACCATCAAGTACTTGATTAAAATCAAGTAGCCCCAGGAAAAGTCCTGGGGTCTTACCCACCAAGGTCAGAGACCAAGGATCAACCCAAGCGTTAAGCAAGGATTCCCTGGAACACATCCAGGGGCCCTAGAACACATCTAGGGACTTATATCATCAACCACCAAGGAACACATCCAAGGATCAATCCAAGTACTAAACAAGGATTCCCTGGAACACATCCAGGGGCCCTAGAACACATCTAGGGTCTTGTATCATCCACCACCAAGGAACACATTCAAGGATCAATCCAAGCACTAAGCAAGGATTCCCTGGAACACATCCAGGGGCCCTAGAACACATCTAGGGTCTTGTATCATCCACCACCAAGGAACACATCCAAGGATCAATCCAAGCACTAAGCAAGGATTCCCTGGAACACATCCAGGGGCCCTAGAACACATCTAGGGTCTTGGCCATCCTCCAGGAGAATGGCTCTCGCTGCTGCATATAAATTTAACAACTGTCTTGTACTTGCTTATCTGAATCAGGTGAATGAGTTGGCAAAGAATCAAAACCTCAGTGAGGCCAAAAACCTTTGCCTTTTGAACAAAATGTTTTGTGGGATGTGAAATATCTTCATAGAATTTAAGGGGATAATAAGTTGGTAGAATGGCCTTTCTTGGCCTTTCAAAGAAAATATTTTGTGGGATGCAAAATATCTTCAATTCTAAGTGGATGAAGCACTAGGAGAGTGGGCTTTCTTGCTGTTATAAGTTTGGATGTTTAAGTCACCCATGTTCTAAAACTATTGGTCAGTTATTCAAACAAAGCAGAATTCAGCTCCCTTCTCAACTCGTTATTTTATTGGAATTTTGGACTGGCATTTTGGGATTCCTATTGTAGGACGATGTGCATCTTAGTATGTGGTAATGAGTTCAAGGATTGCATGGGAATGCATTCAGTGGGGATCAGCGTACCAACCCATTCAACCACAAGTTAGAGTAATTGGTAACCATGAGGAAGTGGACAATGGAAATAAGGGATATCATTATGCTTAGAATGACAGCTGGATTTATAGTATAGGTTCCCATATGTTTATATTCAATTGACGCGGAGGTAGATTAACTATCACAGATTAAATCATGGAGAAGGACATAATTGTTCCCCATAAAGACATGTTATTAGCAATATAGTTTATATCATGCATGTGGCTCAAAAGTTGTAAATGGTTGTCTTGTTTTACATGATCAAAATTGAGGAAGTCTAGTTCTATGTGTACCATATTCTAACATGGGGCAAATGATTTATGGGAAGTATTGTTAACATAGATCTGTTTTTATGTTGCTTGTGTAGGTGAACCAAAAGATGATGAAATCTACTCTTATCAAGGATCTCTATAGTGAAATTGAAAGACTTAAAACAGGTAATGTCTGAAGAGAGAGTTTAGTTAAATATTTGTGACACTAAAGTTTGCTGACCTAGTGCTGCCGTTTTATTTGTATAATTAAAATTTAATGGCAAGAGTTAAAATAGATTAGTCATTATTAAAGTCCAAAACTGATCAAATATCTTTTATTGAATAGAGGTTTATGCTGCTCGTGAGAAAAGTGGAGTATATATTCCAAAGGAGCGATATTATCAGGAGGAGGCTGAGAAAAAGGTTTGAAAACAAGAAAAGCTTTGGTTGATTTATACATTCCGCATTCTAAATTTATGGTTTTTCTCTATTTATTAGCAATGAAAACAATTTAATTTTGAATGATTTGCCTATTCTTTATTGTAATTTAATATATTTATTTTTTGTTTAGTAACAATCAAAACATTTTACTATATACTAGATTCATCCTAGTGATTCCCCAGTAAAACTTGCCATCATGTATTTGAACCCACCTTTATAGAACAAGAAGCTGTAACAAAATAAATAAATTTGATGTTGTTGGAGGTTGTCTCTCTTGTAGAAACTCGTAACTTTGTCTTCTTTTGATTTGCAAAACATTAATAAAAAGGTGAAATTATAGATGGACCTTGTTGGATCTGCAGATTTGAATGGTTAAGTCTGTATAATCCGAGTGCCCCAGGGATTTTTCAACATGCTGAATCCATTTATGCATTCAGATATGCAATTCAAACAACAAAATTACGATTTTTCCTAAATTTATATTGCCGGATTCCGGCGAAAAATGCCAAAACGTAGAACGTTTAGACAATGCCAACTTAAATTTCACCCAATAATGAACTTTTTAGTTATGATTGTTAAAGGCTGTCTTTTGCCTCAAGAATTTTTATTTATTTACGGCAGAATTTTTTTCTCTTTTGACTGTGCATACATTTTGTTGTTGTTGTTATTCATTGTTTTTTTTCTCTATTGTTCTTTCGTCCATACTAATGCAGTGCCACTACAGGCCATGACTGATAGGATTGAGCAAATGGAGTGTGCTTTAGAAGGAAATAATAAGGTAAGGCTCCATAATTTGATTTGGCTATTTGTAATGTCATATGAAACTATAATGTAACTGCATTACCTCCAGATGTTCTCTAGAGCTTAGCCACTGTTGATTTAATTGTTAACTTATTCTAACTGTGAAAATAAGCAGCGACTTGAAGATTTACAAGAGCGATATGATGTTAAACAACAACTTTGTATAGACTTGAGCTCCAAGCTTGACTTCACGCAGGTGAGTCTAAGATTGATTCATTTTTTGTTTTATTCACAATGACAAATCCCTGATATTGATATGATAAACTTAACTTTATGGAGATCTTAAATTGTGCAGAAAATATTGGATCAAACCAAGAAATCACTACTGGCTATAAAAGAGGATCACAGACAAGCTCAATTTGCAATTAAAGAGAGAGAGTATATAATATGTAGGCACAAGAAATCAGGTATGTGATCTTGCTTTTGAGATTAAGCAGATTGTTTTAAAGTATACCCTAATTTTAAGAATACAAAATCTTACTCTTGCAATGTGTTCTGAGCAGAAAATGCTCTGACTGATCAGGCTTGCATGCTTCGCTCTGATTTGGAGAAGTCTATTCAAGATATATCAGGGTTGTTTGCAAAAATAGGTATAGTGACATACCTATTTCCAAAGATTTATGGAAAACTCTATTTTTGTTATATACCATACCTATCTGAATGTGGTATATTTCTATTTCTTGTAATGTGTCAATTAGTTGAATCTAATGCCATTACAAGGTTTTGGGAAAATGCTTGTAAATATAACGGCATGTAAGACACTTTCTAATCTTAGAGGGATAATTCTAAGCTATAAATATGTAATTGGGTCATGAGCAGCATCGAAAAAGACAATTCAATCTTCCAATCTTATATTTGACAAAAAAATAGTAGCTTTTTGTTGTATGAAAGCCTTAGATAGTGTTTTGTAGGTAAAAACTTTTATGTTAATGCATCATGTTAGACTATTTGAAATAATAAGAGTTCAATCCTACAAGCACAATTTATGCATTGGAATTCTTCCCCAAGTGTTGTGGAAAACCTTATTTTCCAAGTTTTAGGGCTTCTTATCCTTGTTATTTGATCTGAATTCTCATTGTTTGATATTTTAGTGTAGCCATAAGTTTTTATTTTTTGGCTTCTTGTTCTACCATTAACGAAACCAAAAGAACAAGCTCTACCTCTAAAGAAGAATGAACTAGATGCTTATAGGAGGATATACATAATAACTCTAAATAGCCTAAATCCAATATAACCAAAGTGTGTAAAAACAAGGACATAAGATTGATAATAAGTTAAAACTGTATAGGTAAGTTCAATCTCTTGTTTTCTATGTGAAAAAAATTGTGCTAAGCAATTGTAAAACTATTTTATATCAAGAAAAATAAAAAATATTTTATATTCTTTTAGAAGCAACAATTTGATGAGCAACCAATCCTATTACCAAAGATTTTCGTATGTTAAGCTATGCAAACTACATTTCATGCATGAGATTTGGAACCTTGAGTTTGCAATTTTATTCACTCCTTGGTGCATGTGGCACCCATGTCTAAGGTTTGGCTGTTCAAATTCCAACTTCAACTTTAAACCTTTAGTTTTCATTATTTCTTTTCAATCCGTAGGGATTTTAATCATTTTCTTCTATTTGCCATTCTTGATTACCCTTAAACATGCATTTTCAACTTTTCAAATTCCATCTTAATACATAATAGTCATTTTTTAACCAATGCTAAACATTTTAATGGGATGGGTTCTAACCTAAGTTGCAAGAAACAAATAGCTCATCCTCGTATTAGTAGTGGAAACTCAGTAAAACGTGGAAATGCCTTGGAAATCCTCAAAAACTCTTTGAGTTTACAATACGACATTTTGTGATTTTGAAATGTCGTACGATAAGGCTCATGGCATTTCCAAGGCATTTCGACATGAAATCCTTGTGTTTTGGTGCATTCTTCAAGTTCTTTGGGCCCACCCAAGTGCCCATGAGGGCCGTGGGACCCATAGTAAGTTTAAAAGCCCCCAATCTATAGTTAATGTTTAATTCGTTTTTGAACCTACATACAAATTAACTTATCATTCTTATTTTCTTGCATGTTAATGCTCTCTCTCTCTCTATATATATATATCGTATTTCCTTTGACGCACTTGTTTGTGAGGGTTGGGGGTCACTGTTCTAGGTGTTCTCTTTTAGAAACTCGTACCCATTTCCAAGTTTTGTGCAACTTAGGTTCTAACCATAATATGACATTAAAATCATTTGTATTAAAGTATGGAAGTATGGTTAGTTCTAGCATGATAGTAAGCAATGTTCCATGGGGATGCGTCCCCTAGGGTGGGGGTCACGTCCCCCACGTTTCCCACGTCCTCGGGACGGGGGGACTCCAGGGGGGACGTTTCCCCACGTCCCCTTTTTGGGGAGACATGTGAAATATCCCTGATCCAGCTGATCAGGATATCTACTACGGATCTAGTGTTTTGTCTCACAGATCTGATACACTGGGGGTTTTTGGATGCGTTTTATCTTCAGATGTGATACTCTGGGGGTTTCTGGATGCGTTTTAATTATGTTCTTGAGATGTTTCGTGGTTGTTGCATGTGCATGTTATATGTTATGGTTTAAATAGTATATATATGATGCATGCGGAAATAAGGAACATCAACCGCCCAATAATATGTATTATGAGATTCAAGCATGGAAATACAATAAAATATTGGAAATATAGGAAATAGTCTTCAGTTGGATCTCATGGATCGTCACTGGAATACAAGCAAATAACATAAAATACCCGTGATCAGAAGATGAAGGCAGATCTGATGCATGCACGGATAGATCGGCAAAACCGACGGTTCCGGAGAAGCACGGTAACCGCTACAAACTGGAAAACTAGTTCGAAAGGTTATACCCGTCGGACTGAGCTGGAAACTATCCCAATAGTTGCACCCTGGCCTCTAGAATGATACTGGTGACTGCTGGATGACAGATTTGGCCTCTAATGATTCAGATCTCATCCCCTGGGGGTTTGCGCACCTCTTGGGCTCCCTGGATGCGCCCCAAATGACTCCACCAACGGAATCGGCTGCTATAGGACTCCAAACGTTCGCCTCGCCAAATGCGGAATTGGGTTGGAAGGGTTTCCCCAGATCTGCTCTATAATGCTCCAGCTATAACCCCAACTGTCCTTCCAAAAGAGCTGCGCTCTAAATGGATGAATGATGCGCTCTGAAGGATTCCACCGTTCGAATATGATGGGAAGTGGCTCAAACTATGCGCCCTGACTGGATCTTAACTGGGTTGGAAGGAAACTGCAATCCGAGCTCTGATCTCGTGCAGCTACACAAACCCTCTATTTGAACTTGCGCCCCCACTGGCTGAGCTGTGCAACACTGATAACTGGATACTCCTGAATAGCACGGTGAAATACCTGGATGGTATCTCCGATGGGCTAGGGTGTGTCTCTCAACATCGAAATCGATCAATGGTGGTGGTTTCCTCCATAAATCCACAAAACAGTAGAAGTCGAATCTCTTCCTCCTTTGGGAACTCTCAAACATCAAATCATAACAATGCATAATGAGGAATTAGGTTGAATTCCTCCCTTTATACTCTTTTCGATCTAATTCACCATGGACCTCACTTAAGCTAGGCGCTTTTCCTCCTAAGGTGAATAATTAATTAATTAAGTCCCCCTTTAGCACCTTTTCGTTCTAATTCTTCGTTGACTTAGGCTTAAGTGACATTTCCTATGTTTTTTGGCTTAATTCATCGTTTAGCCACCAAATCACCCTTATTTCTCCCTTTTGTTCCCTGTTTGTGCTTGACTATAGTCTACGGGAACACATAGACTACTAAGTCACTCCCTGTTGGCCTACTCTTGGGAATGAGACACCACAGTCATCCCTTCCCGAGATTGCTTGTCCTCAAGCAACATCAATCGTGGGTGTTGCAAGATATGCTCTCCCTCCCATGTGGCATCCTCAACCTGTGCTCTCTCTGATGACCCTGCTCCTCAACCTGCGCTCTCTCTGCTCTAGTACCTCCCCCGACACTAGCTCCAATTGGCCCTCCTCATCCAAGGGTGGCAACTCCTCAAAAATACTAATCTGTTGTCCCACGACCTTTTTAAGGCAAGAGATGTGAAAGACGTTATGAATCTTGCTACCCTCCGGTAGCTCTAGCTCATATGCCACCTCGCCTATCCTCCTGATGAATCTGTATGGCCCATAACATTTCGGCTTTAGCTTCTCTGCTCCGCTCCTCTTCAAGGAGGACTGTCTGTATGGCTGTAATCGCAGAAAAACCAAGTCCCCTACCACAAAATTGCGCTCGACTCTATGTCGGTTTGCATATATCTACTGCTGGTTCTGAGCCGTCTGCAAGTTCTCCCTCACTGACTGCAGAATCCTTTGAGTCTCCTCCACCCAGTCTTTGGCCCTTGGGACTCTGCTGTCCCCAAACACAGTCTCCACAAAGGATGGTGCATCGTATCCATACAATGCCCTGAACGGTGACATCTTGATAGACATATGGTAAGTTGTGTTGTAGCAATACTCACCCATGTGTAACCATCTCACCAATGTGCGTTGTTGCCCCCCCACATAGTTCCTCAGATACCCCTCCACCCATTTGTTGACGATCTGTCTGTCCATCTATCTGTGGGTGGTAGTTGGTACTCGTAGCTAGCTCTGTGCTTGTCAACTTGAAAAGATTCTGCTAAAACGTGCTAATGAAGCGCCCATCTCTATCACTGACTATCTTCCTTGGTAAACCATGCAAGTGGAATACCTCCCTAAAAAACAACTTTGCTACCTGTATGGCCTTGTAGTCCGTGGGTATGGCAAAGAAATGTGCAAATTTGGTCAGCCTGTCGACCACCACAAAGATACAGTCCTTGCCCTGCACTCGAGGAAGGCCTGTAATGAAATCCATAGAAATACTCTCCCATTTTTGCTCTGGAATGGGTAGAGGCTGTAGCAGCCCTGCGGGGTGTGTCTGCTCGGACTTGTTCTGTTGACAAGTCGTGCACTCCCGGATGTGTTTCAACACATCATCCTTGAGACCCTTCCATGAGAATCTCTCCCTGATATGCCTATATGTTTTGAAGTACCCCTGATGCCCTGCTGTAGGCGAATCATGACACACCTTCAGAATTTTCTCCTTCAGGGTAGGTTCTGGAACCAAGTAGATCCAGTCCTTGTAGAAAATGATGTCATCAAGAACCCGATATCTATCATCAACCATTGTCCATCCATCACCTCACAAGCAAATTTGTTTTTGGAGTACTCCACCAACAAATGAGCTTTCCAATTTGTACAAATGTCCATCATCGAACATCCTGTTGGCCTCCTGGACAAGGCATTTGCTACGATATTCCTTTTTCCCTTGACATACTCAATGTCAAAGTCAAAGGCTTGGATCTTTGAGACCCACTTTTGCTGCCTCTCACTGAGGTCTTTCTGATCTAGGAAATACTTGAGACTGTTATGATCGGTCTTCACTACAAATCTGCTGCCTACCAGATATTGCCTGAATTTGGTTAAGGCATGCATGATCCCTAGCATTTCCTTGTCATAAATACGATAGAGTCTCTCCGACTCGTTGAGCTTTCTGCTCTCAAACACAATGGGGTGGCCTCCCTGCATCAAAACTGCTCCAATTCCCACCTTTGATGCGTCACACTCTAAGACAAACGACTGCGAGAAGTTTGGAAGGGCTAGAATAGGGCATGTGCTCATAACCTCCTTCATTTTGTCAAATGTCTGCTGTGACTTCTCTGTCCAATGAAAACCAGCCTTCTTGGTCAAGTCTGTGAGTGGTGCTCCCAACTGTGAAAAGCCCTTGACGAATCGCCTGTAGTAACTGCATAACCCAAAGAATCCTCTTAGCTCCGTGAGGTTCTTGGGTGTTGGCCAATCCAAAGTGGCCCTGATCTTTTCTTGATAAACCTGTACTCCTTGCTCACTGATGATATGCCCCAAGTACAGTAATTCTCTCATGCCAAATTCACATTTGGACTCCTTGGCATATAATGACTGTGCCTGCATAATATCTAAGACCTCCAAATGTGTCAGATGCTCATCCCATGTCTTGCTGTAGATCAGTATATCATCGAAGAATACCATAACGTACTTCCTCAATTGTCCTCTAAAGATGTGGTTCATGGAAGACTGGAAAGTGGTYGGTGCGTTGGTCAATCCAAATGGCATGACCAAGAACTCAAAGTGTTCGAAATGGCATCGAAATGTTGTCTTCTCAATGTCTTGCACCCTGATGTTGATTTGATGGTATCCTGATTACGCTGAAAGGCGTACACCTATTGACAATGGGCACATTTAATAGATTTTTAGTTTTTAATACGTTTTCTATGGACGAGATTAAATATGCCTAGAATATTCTTAGTCGTCACAATAAATGAATGGCTCTGATTTCATCCATTAACTTTCGAGTTGTTATAAAGACATCCATTTATATGTTTACTTTTTTACATTTACCTAATCGTGTTTAAAAATTACTGTGTTCACTAACTTATTGCCACGTCTACCTGATTAAAAAATATTAAGGTATTCGCACAGGTATTAAGGCATTTCATGTTTCTGCTCACTAACGTTTGGTGGCCACGTTTCTGTGTTGACATCACCAGCCGTTGCCATTTTTTGGATTCTGCTAAAGGCAAGTTCAAGCGTTTAACAATGCGTATGCTGAATGGCGTCCGCGCCTTTTCCAAATTAAACCCCGCGTTGGCGTCGATGGCAATCTATGTGCTTTGCACAGGCGCATGATTTATTTTGTGGATTGCCATGGGTTTCTTGGATTTGGCAGCCGGGATTCGTGTCTTGGAGACCGCCATATATGCGATAGAGGGTTTGAATGAGCATGTTCTCCCTGCATTGCAGCTTCTCAACGGTTTGCTTGCCCTGCCTTTCGGCGTTCACCAGCCGCGAGTTAGCGGCTGTGCTAGTCGTAGATCAATCTTAGTGAAGAAAACTGCCCCATGTAACTCGTCCATCAACTCATCTATGTGTGGAATGGGGTACTGATTCTTGATCGTTTTCTTGTTGAGTGCTCTGTAATCGATGCACATCCGTAATGTCCCATCCTTCTTCAATACCAGAACAACTGAAGATGCAAAAGGACTCATGCTGGGTCTGATGTGCCCCAGTGCAAGCAATTCTTTGATTGTTTTCTCAATCTCGTCCTTGAATTTCTTGGGGTGCCTATAGGGTGTTGTGAGCACTGGTGTAGCCCTTGCCTCTAACTCAATCGTGTGCTCAAATCCCCTATTGGGTGGTCTCCTTGGTGGTATCGGCCCAAATATTGGCTCATACTGACCCAAAAGCTCTCTAATCTGTGGATGGTAATGCTCCCTACCCTCTGAATCCTTTCACGTGCTGATCAAACATTCTGCTGCGTAGGCCACATCATCGTGATGAAAGATCCGCTCCATCCTCTTTGTCGATATTGCTCGAGGTGCCCCTATAGACATGCCTCTCAGCACAACTCTCGATCCACTGGCATCTCTGAAGCTCATGGTCAACGTCTGATAGTTGAACCCAGTCTCCCCCAATGAATATAACCATTGTACCCCCAACACGACATTAGTATCTGATAGGTCAACTACATAGAAAGTGGCTGTCACAGTGTAGTAGGCTAGTTTGACCTCTAGGTTTGGGATCATGTCCAAACATGTTATCGTGTATCCATCTGCCACTGCTACGTGGAATCCCTCAAACTCCTCAGTCTGTTGGCTACTAAGGACGCATCTACGAAGTTGTGGGTGGCCCCACCATAAACTAAAGCGGTCATGCGCTGCCCCTGTACAAGGCCCTTGAGCCTGAGTGTGTTGTACTTAGGTACCCCTTTCACCTCTCTACGAGGTTTTGTCTCCTCCTTGGGTTGTGCCCTTGTCGGTATCTGAGGTTTCTTCGGCTGTTGCTCTGGCTCATGAGTGGTTTCATCCTCTAAATCACTGTCTGCTCGTGCCTCGATATCCTCATCCTCCTCCTCACTGCCTGATTCCACCTCAATGTAGTGGATTTGTCCCTTTCCCATGCATCTATGCCCTGGGAACCAAGGGTCTCTGCAAGAGAAGTAAAGCTTCTTCCTCATCAACTGCCGTCTCGTATCATCATCCATCTTGGGCTTACCCTTCCATTCCCTTTGAGGATTCTTTTGATCCTTGTCTCTCTGTGGTACAAAGGGTTTGGTAAAGGGTTTAATTTTCGGCACGGAGTTCGCCAAATCTCTAGTGCGTAGGATGGCACCTTGCAAGGTGTGAGGCCAGTATGCCTTCACCCATCCTCTCAAGGGTTCTGTGAGCCCTTCTGTGAATAACATGATCAACCGGGGCTCGGATATGCCACTGCTACCCTTTGAAACTCCGAGATGAATGCCTCTGTTGTGCTAGTTTGTCTCAACTGGGCTAGATCTCTGAAATGGATCTCTGGATCTCTCCTATCGAATCTATCCATGAGTCTCTCTGTGAACTCTTTGTAGGAGGTGATGCGATTGTGGCCCAATGTCACCAATCCATGATACCACCACTCATGTGCCTCACCCTCCAAGTGTAAGGTAGCGAAACTGATGGCCTCTAACTCGGTCATCTGATTGAGCTTGTAGTAAGTGTCTGGCTTCTGTACCCAATCTTTGGCGGTGCATTTAGACGATTTGTTGAAAGAAGGTATGGTGAGTTTACCAACTTTTCGGATGAAATCAATGTTATGCCCCTGCTGTTGCTGCGACCCTCCTCTCTGTGGCTCTCTGGGGCGGTTCCTGAGTCTGAGTCCACAATACTCGACTAGGGTCATATCCTGATGGAAGTCACGACCCAATGCTGCATACTCCCTCCGATACTTTGCAATGTCTCTGTGCTATCGGCATCTGTGCTGCTATCGGGGGTGCCCTCTGGAAACTGGGAAACAAAGGTCGGGGAATCCTACTCGCAGAGGTGTATGTGTGAGTGGGTGACTGGGGTCTACTGCCTGCCCCTGAGTTCCCCTATGATGCATGTGGGGCTTGTGTGCCCGGGATGCCCACCATAGCCAATCTATCAGCCACTTGAACCAAGGACTGAGACATGGTCCGCTGACTAGCTGACATATCACTGATAACCTGCATGAAAGCTGCCTCTGGTTCCATGGGGGCCTTACCACTGCCCTTTGGTCGCTCATATTTGTCTCCTAACATCCTCTCTGCATCGTGCTCAGCCTCACGCTCTGCTCTTCTCTCAGTTTCTCTGTGTGCCTATTCCTCTCTACCTCTTTGTTGCGCCTGTTGTAAGTGACATATTCGTCACCTACGTGCTCACGACCATCTGGGTCTTCTACTGTACTCATTGTCTTTAGTCACAGGCTGACAGGACTAAAGCTTTGATACCATTGAAATATCCCTGATCCAGCTGATCAGGATATCTACTACGGATCTAGTGTTCTGTCTCACAGATCTGATACACGGGGGGTTTCTGGATGCGTTTTATCTTCAGATCTGATACTCTGGGGGTTTCTGGATGCATTTTAGTTATGTTCTTGAGATGTTTCGTGGTTGTTGCATGTGCATGTTATATGTTATGGTTTAAACAATATATATATGGTGCATGTGGAAATAAGGAACATCAACCGCCCAATAATATGTATTATGAGATTCAAGCATGGAAATACAATAAAATACTAGAAATATAGGAAATAGTCTTTAGTTGGATCTCATGGATCGTCACTGGAATACATGCAAATAACATAAAATACCTGTGATCAGAAGATGAAGGCAGATCTGATGCATGCACGGATAGATCGACAAAACCAACGGTTCCGGAGAATCACGGTAACCGCTACAAACTGGAAAACTAGTCCGGAAGGTTATACCTGTCGGATTGAGCTGGAAACTATCCCAATAGAAGCGCCTTGGCCTTTAGAATGATATTGGTGACTGTCGGATGACAGATCTGGCCTCTGATGCTTCGGATCTCGTCCCCTTCTGGGCTCCCTAGATGTGCCCCAAATGATTCCACCAACAGAATCGACTGTTATAGGACTCCAAACGTTCGCCTCGCCAAATGCGGAACTGGGTCGGAAGGGTTTCCCCAGATCTGCTTTGATGCTTTGTCTATAACCCCAACTGTCCTTCCAAAAGAGCTGCGCCCTAAATGGCTAAATGATGCGCTTTGAAGGATTCCACCGTCCGAATTTGATGGGAAGTGGCTCAAACTATGTGCCCTGACTGGAACTCAACTGGGTCGGAAGGAAACTGCAATCCGAGTTCTGATCTCGGGCAACTCCACAAACCCTCTATCTGAACTTGCGCCCCCACTGGCTGAGCTGCGCAACACTGATAATTGGATACTCCTTAATAGCACAGTGAAATACCTGGATGGTATCTCCGATGGGCTAGGGTGTGTCTCTGAACACCGAAACCAATCAATGGTTGTGTTTTCCTCCAGAAATCCGCAAAACAGTAGAAGTCGAATCTCTTCCTCCTTTGGGAACTCTCAACATCAAATCATAACAATGCATAATGAGGAATTAGGTTGAATTCCTCCCTTTATACTCTTCTCGATCTAATCCACCATTGACCTCACTTAAGCTAGGCGTTTTTTCTCCTAAGGTGAATAATTAATTAATTAAGTCCCCCTTTAGCACCTTTTCGTTCTAATTCTTCATCGACTTAGGCTTAAGTGACTTTTCCTATGCTTTTTGGCTTAATTCATCGTTTAGCCACCAAATCACCCTTATTTCTCCCTTTTGTTCCCTGTTTGTGCTTGACTATAGTCTACGGGAACACATAGACTACTAAGTCACTCCCTGTTGGCCTACTCTTGGGAACATGACATCACAACGCGGGGGGACTTGACTCCCCAAGGTGGGGGGCGAGTCTCCCCAAAAGGGGGACTCCTGGGCGTCCCCCCAATTTTTTTTTGCCTAATAAGACTTAAAAAACAAAAAAAAAAAATTAAATTTAAAAAAGAAAAAATTAAATTTAAAAAAGAAAAAATTAAAAGACAAATATATATAAATTTTTTTTTAAAAACACAATCAATTTATTAAATAATAAATTTTAAAGGCAATAACTTATAATTTAAAACAATAAAATATTAAAACACAATAGCTTATAATTTATCATATGCCATCTTATAACTTATGTCCATTATATAATTTTATAAAATTTAAAACACAATTAATTAATGAGTATTTTGCTTAGTACTAATTAATTAGATTCTATAATGATGAATGATGAATTTAATTTTTAAATCAATGTATCAATATTTATTATTTTACTATTTATGTTTCAACTTTCATTTATGATTTATGAATCAATGTATTTCATTACTGAATTTGAATTGAATTTTGAATCATGTTTAATAGTTTATATCATTTACAAATTTGAATTTTCAATTTACTAATTTAGTAGTATTTAGTATTTTAGTATTTACTAATGAATTTGCATGAGATGAACATTGAATTGTTATTGTTGAGATTTATCATATTATCATTATTATTTTTATTTTTAAAATTTTATTTTTTATATTTTTTATATTATATATGTAACGTCGCCTTGTCCCCCATTTTCCAAAAATCCCTAAAATTTGGGGGTACTTCCACATGTCCCCCCTGTGTGCGTCTCCCCTCGTCCCGAAGACTTGGTGGAACATTGATAGTAAGCCTATCAAGGAGTTACATTAAGCCTATTAAGAAGTTACATTAGGTGTTACAAAGGAGGTAAGGAGAAAAATATTTATAGATGGTGTTTCTATCCTCATTCTTGTTGAGAGTAAAAGCTTACAAAATTGCAATAGAGTTGCTTATTGAGTCAAGAAAAGAGTGCATTCAAAGAAAGAACTACCATTGTTTTGTGCTGGACATTAAAGAATAAACAATCATGTTTGAATAATCATAATTGATTTCAATAAGCTCCCAACCATATTTCCTTTAGTTATCCATCTTCTAGGTAGGTTAAGGTTTAGAACCTTGTACTAAGAAAAAGTTCATCGATTTCATCATTTATGGGAAGATTTCTCCAAGATATCTCTATTAAGACATACAAAGTAGTTTTCATTAATACCAATATAGATTTCATTACATAATAAGGGAAGCCCAAACTTATGGACAAAGCCAAGTTTATGGGGTAATTAAGACCTTAGATAATTAATCATAAATATGCTAATCATCTATACTATGCCTTTATTTCATTTGAATGACCTTATACAAATATTATAGCAAAACATCCCAAGCACTCATGACCATAACCTTACAACTTTAAATTACAAAATAATGAGGTTATAAACAAAATAGCTTACTTACATATGGTTTTGTTTTACCTAGGGATGTGACATGACCTCCAAGTGAAGCTCTATCCCCAAAGCTTCTTTGGCCTATTATTGGAAAAAATCATGTACACCAAAAAAATAAGTCAAATGAAGTTGGAGAAGCATCTTGTGTTTTCATTTGAGATGATGGAAGAGCGAAGAAAGATCTTTATCTAAAAGGCTAACCATGTTGGAATTTGCTCTTGTTTAGAAATGCTCCATGAGGTCATATGATCCAAGTTTGGTTCAAACATTTCACCAAACATGTCACCATCACATATGTGCCACATGATGCTTGAGATGAAGTGCATTGTGACTCTTTATTTTCTTTCATTTTTTCATGATTATTCTTCTTGTATCAAGTAATGGAGAAATCTTTTGGATCTAGCCTAGTACTATTTCTTATTCATCCATTTGGCATCCTAGGGCTTTGCATTAGTACTCTCAAGGTGGTCGACATCGGTGCTAGCTCCTCTTTTGACTTTGGTTTAGATTAGTGTATTTACTTCTTTCATAGAAGTAGTTCTTATTTGTTTGTCTAGGATGACCTCTTGGGTTTACCCCTTTGTAATCTTTATCCATTTTTTAACTTAATCTCTTATTTAGGAGTTGTGGTTTGGGACTCTTACGTTGCCACTTTGACATGTTGTAGTTTCTTGTCCCATTGAACTATATTGGTCAGTTGTGGACATTGATGTATTTTTTTTTCGTTTCTTTATTTCTTTCTTCTATATTCTTTTTTGCATTACTTGAAGCAACATCTAGTTTTAATTGAAGAGAATTTTTGAGTCAATTCCAATATTTCTTTTTTGTTGTTGCTCACATATGCCTTGCTACCCCCCCTTTTGTATGTGCTAGGGTTTTACAGAAAATGGTTGAGAACTTACAAGTCATATATCTCTCTATCTAGTTGTGGTGTTCTTGTCCATGCTCTCCAAGTTAGAATTTGGGTTCCCACTTACTAGTATTTCAAAATGCCATTAACCAATGGGGATTCCAACTATGAATGGAATCGGGTGTTCAACGCCATCCAAATAAACTACAAATGATTGAACAAAATTCTCATTTAAACATAACACATTTCATTTGTTCATCCCTACCCTTAGCTAATACACAATATGCACAACAATGAGTAAATCTACACCCATTATATATGGAACTAAATCATTTAAACATAGATTTCTTAACAACTCATGTCCACATTCATTCTAAGGAAGAATACTATTTTTTCCAAGGAAAATCTTGTGGGGAAACCCAAGGGATGCTTTCCCACATTCGTGGATGGCATCCCTATTATACTCATCGATATAGACTAGTGCACCTAACCCAAGGGGATTTGAACTAGGCACTTGTTGGCACTGAACTAGCTAAATGTCCAACAACATTGGTAACCATTGATTGAGCTAACCCTTTGGGCTAGTCATAAAGATTCATATACAAATTCATGCACAAAATTCAAGGATTTTGAGTCTTGACAAAAACAATACAAAATGGAAATGTATGTCTATCTTTTATTAGTATGTTTGCAAGAAATTGGTTGTGTAGGAGTGATTCACCTCCTAGCTATAGGCACCCATTGTGGATGCCAACGCCAAGTCACGTTTTAAGGACTTTGGGGCGAAGGACCACTTATGAGTTTTGTCTCACTTAACCCATCCCCACTATGCATCATGACTCAACCAAAATTTAGACACTTACCATGAAGTCTAACAACCTTGATTTCTCCAAGAACCTCAACGAACATTCAATCAACCCATGGATCTCTTGTTCTCATCCATTCACAACACAAGGTCATGCATTCCCCTTCTGTGCATTCAATCCTCGAGGGAATCCATCCTAGTAAGTGAAATAGTGTAGGCAAGAAGAGTTCAAGCCCATTGAAATGTAATTCCTTGTCTCTAATGTAGTCATTACTCATAACTCAACACATACACATGCAAAATTACAAATGCTTGAACAAAATTCTCATTTAAACATAGCACATTTCATTTGTTTATCCCTACCCTTAGCCAATACACAATATGCACACCAATGAGTAAATCTAGAACAATTATATATGGAACTACATCATTTAAACACAAGTTTCTTAACAACTCATGTCCACATTAATTCTCATGAAGAATCATATTCTTTCCAAGGAAAATCTTGTGGGGAAACCCAAGGGATGCTTTCCCACATTTGTGGATGGCATCCTTATTATACTCATTGGTATGGACTAGTGCACCTAACCCAAGGGGATTTGAACTAGGCCCTTGTTGGCACTGAACTAGCAAAATGCCCAACAACATTGGTAACCACTGATTGGGCTAGCCCTTGGGGCTAGTCATAAAGATTCATATACAAATTCATGCACAAAATTCAAGGATTTTGAGTCTTGACAACAACAATACAAAATGGACATGTATGCTATCATTTATTAGAAAGTTTGCAAGAAATTGATTGTGTACGAGTGATTCACCTCCTAACCATAGGCACCCATTGTGAATGCCAACGCCAAGTCGAGTTTTAGGGCCCTTGGGGTGAAGGACTCAACCTATGGGTTTTGTCTCACTTAACCCATCCCCACTATGCATCATGACTCAACCAAATATAGACACTTCCCATGAAGTCTAAGAACCTAGATTTCTCCAAGAACCTCAACGAACCTTCAATCAACCCATGGATCTCTTGTTCTCATCCATTAACAACACAAGGTCATGCATTCCCCTTCCATGCATTCAATCCTCGAGGGAATCCATCCTAGTAAGTGAAATAGTGTAGGAAAGAAGAGTCCAAGCCCATTGAAATGTAATTCCTTGGCTCTAATGTAGTCATTACTTGTAACTCAACACATACACATGGGTTGCGGGTTGCAATCTTTTCCCCATCCTCTCTCTACAAGTATGGATTTCTTGTCAAATCGGTCACCAAATTGTTTGGCTTACTACATTCTCACTATTTCCAAGTATAGGTTAGAGTCTGTGATATTCATGGAAGTCCGTTTGACTCGATGGAAGAATAATGGAAGAAGAAGATCATTATTTCGAAATGCACATATATACCTTTTCTCACATGGGGTATGTCAACAAAACACCCAAAAGACTATTATTTGGAAACATAAGGTAAAGGTGGTGGTGAGTTTAGTTAATGACACATGCTCATAAGATAGGGAATTCTTGAGTTATCAAATGGCAAGGGAATTTTTTGCCCATTGCCTCCCCCTTTCCTCTTCCCCTTTCTTGGACTCATTGACCCCTTCTACTACTAGTAGCCATCTTGGACATTTTGCATTATATTCCATATTTTCCTTTTTTATCTACGCGACATTTCCACATGGCATAAATAAACAAAGTGCAAGTCCAATATATCAACCATGCCAATGCCTATGTCCAATATGTCCATCATTCTCTAATCAAGCCTTGGCCTTGGGCTCTATACTAGGAATATGGGCATTGATCTACAATATGGTGCATTTAGTACAAGGCCCACATGGCCTAGCAACCAATCACAACATCGAAGCATTTAGATTACACAATTTCATGACATACAATCTAAATTGGTAGAATGGAGTATTACAAAGGTTCTTGCAATGCTCTTCTAAATGGCCTTTGAAGCACCTCAATTAGAGGTCTTGTTAACCCCTGGATTTTCACACTTGCAAATCCAGAGGGTTAGGGGCCATCATGTTCCATATGGTTGGCATTCAGATGGTTCTTTCACAGATAGCACATGGTCAAGCCATGGTTGGTTTTTGCTGAGGATAGGTACAAAGATTGGTTGAGTGGTGTTCTTGCTTTAGAGACGAAGTTAGTACAATTTTCCATGGATCAGAGAGAGCAATTGGTGTTTTTAGCTAGTTTCCTATTTTTTAGGAGACAGTGTCTGGAGACTTGTATGACAGTTCCGAGAATACAATATTGATCCTAGTGACATTCTGAGTGCAGTGAACCTTTTCCGAGATGTCATGGGAGTATTTTCTATTTTTAGCAAGTGGAGATCAGGGAGTCAGATAGCGATTTTGATTGCATTTCTAGATTCCTTACAAAAAATTGAATTCGATGAGTATATTTCCACAAAATTCCGATGACTTTCTATTTTGGGCAGTGTCTATTTTTAGACATGCTATTTTTGGAGGTGGTCTCCTAGTGGTCTTGGACATTATTTGAGGTTTTCCTATTTTTTAGGGAAATTGCTATTTTCGACCATGTCTATTTTTAGTAGGATTGGTCATCAGGCTGGGTGACATGTGGCAGTTTCCAAAAAATGATATGTGTCAGGTTTGGATGAGTTGGCATGTGATGGGGCCCACAAAATGATATATGAGCTATTTGAGGGGGCACCCACCTTTTTTCTCTCACCTAGAGGGGGCACCTACCTTTTTTTCTCTCCATAAATCTCTCCGTCACCTAATTCCCTAACATTTCCTCACTTCACTCCACTCTACTCTTTCCCTATTCCCAATATGGGTGCAGCATCTCTCACCTACTTTACGTCAT
Source organism: Picea engelmannii (assembly GCA_009831015.1). Lineage (NCBI taxonomy): Eukaryota > Viridiplantae > Streptophyta > Pinopsida > Pinales > Pinaceae > Picea > Picea engelmannii. The sequence goes on along the minus strand of ML776684.1, from coordinate 710,808 downwards.
TCAAAGGGGGTGCACCACTCTTCATGGGGTGCCCACCTTTTTTTGGCAGGACCACTTCCCCACTACCTCAACCTGCCTCACCCACTCACTAGATTCTCTTCCCCTCACACTCCAATCTCTCATAAACTCAAGGGGAGCGCCCCACCTTCCGTCACCTAACCCAAGGCGCCCTCCTCCTCACTTGGCTCTATATATAAACAAGATCTTCATTGTAAAAGGGTTGGATCTTCAATTCCAGCAGCTCTATACTTCAGATTACTCTCTTCTCTCTTCTTGTTCCAGCTTTCGGTTTGTATGTAGGGATCACTACTACACCATTTTTGTACCCGTCTCCTTGGCGCAATCAGCCTCTAAACACTTGCAGAAATAAAGCTTTGATGTGCTTGCACTGGGCCTTCCTATCTTGTTGGTGTATTGAGTTGTGAACTGTCTATTTTCAGAAATCTTCTAGCAGATCATTTGGGCAATTTTCTGCTGTTTGGTATTGCCTTCTACACATTTTATTTGCTGATATTTGAGCAAACGAATTAAGGATTCCACCAAAAACACTTAAAATTATATATTTAAAACTTTTGGCTGCTTAAAACTCAGCCACAATCTCCTTTACCTGCTGCTGTTATATTGTCTTATTTTGCAGGTTTACAGGCGCCGGGCAGCAAGAAATAACCTTAGGGACACCCCCTTGTGGTTGGCATGCACCAGCCCGAACGGAGAGGATTTTGTCAGTGACACTATAAGGGCAGATTTTCCTAAAATTAACACTATTTCTGTACAGATTTCTTCCATTTCCAAATCTGATCTAAGGTGCACAAAATCGTGTTAACACTTCCTAACCCTTGCAATGTTGAAGTAGGGTTAAGCTTGTTGAATTCCCAAAGAGGGCCCCCTTTTGGAACTAAATCCATAAAGGTTGCTAGCCCATATTTGCTCTCCTCTTTGATGTCGAAATACCCTTGCAAAGTAAATTATTGAAATAATTCTTGATGTGAGGGTTTAAGATGGTGTGATCGAATTTTTCAATTCATTGAAAGATTGATACTTTATGTTTGTCACTAGTTAGGTGTGGGGTCTTGCAAGGGGTTAAGTTTATGCTTTCATCGAAAACTTGCAAGAGTTTTAATTGATGTATGATGTGGGCCACTAGGCCTTGAGTGTTCATAGTTTTATAAATGGAGATCTTTTAGATGGCCCCTTCTCCTCGATGGTTCTTTAGGCTATTCAAAATTTTAACGGTTAAGAAAGACCTTGTATTGTTCAAATTTCATAAAACTATTAAGTAGTCAAGCATGTTGGAGAGCAAAATATAAGCTTTGCGTGCAAGCTTAAAGAGAATCCAATGGCAACTCTCATATATGAACAAAGTTTAAACAATGGATATGCATCAACTAGCTAGTCTTGATACTAGTTGATCATGATGAAGTTGTTATCATGATTCTATTATTAATCAATGAAATATTGTTACTTAGTTGAGTATTATGTTGCAGGAAACGATCCCCTAGGGGCCGTACCAATACTCGAAATGCTGTCGAAATGCCATCGATCGTATCATATGGCGTTTCTTGATTTGGAAACATTGTATGTATCGGTCGACGACGTTTCCACCTGTACGACAACCATTTCGGTGGAATTTTTTTTCCTGTTTGTGGGCTTGTCCATGCAGCCAAGAGGGTCGTGGGTCCCTTAGGTGGCAAAAATCCCCTCATTGACCACTAATAAACATTGCAAATCTGTCCTAATATCATCACCATTTCACCCACCCTAGTAATTAATGACAATATTAAATTCTTAAAGTAAAAGTGACATTCTCCTTTATCTTTCATTTTCATCCTTTTACTTAAGTTTTTAACATTACCATTAATTGTTTCAAGATGTTTGAGAGTGGTTCCAACCTCATCGGAGAAAGTAGAATTTTAGGTTCCATTCAAAATTCAACAGACTTAACGGTTTTCAGGATTTAAATATTGGTAGGATTACAATGTTTCCAGTGGATTCTATCATGTATGAGGGTATGGAATTGACATTTAATCAAGAACATCAAGCCTGTATGAGGGTATATACCTTGGTGTCAACCGGTTAGCATTTTTGGCGTTGATGGGTTCGGTTTTGATAACATTGCTCTCTACAATACAAATGTACAAGTGTCATACTAGGGTTTATCCAACCCCCATGTTGAAATGCTCTCAAGGAATGATTCTCCTAGGGATTCTCTAGGTTGGTGCATTCTCTAACAAGATGTTAGTCCAATGCTCCTATTCTATGGTTGTATCCAAGTGTCCTTATGCAAGGGATTACTCCTATAACTGTGTGCCACATGTCCTTTCATGTTAATATAGACATGGTTTTTCTTCTAAAATGTCATTTATGTGTATCATTATTTTTTTCTTGCAAGATAATGTTATTTAAAAAAAACTATATATATATATATATACACACACAACGTTTCCCCCGATGTTTCCATATTTGGAGGGTCGCGTTTCCTGATGTCCTTGTTTCGAAAACTTCCAGACGTTTCCCCGTTTTGTTTAACTTAGGTTGAGTACCATTTTGGAGAACTCTTCCTCATTAATTGGATTTGTAGGGGCACTTCAATGCAAATTTTATTTGATTTGGATGAACCTCCACCCTCGGGTGTGTGTGTGTGTCCTCCCCACTCTTTTTTCTTGTTTTGTGTATGTGTCCCCACTCTTTTTCCTTGTTTTGTGCATGTGTCCCCTTTCTATTTCTCTTAGTTTTCTATTTTGGGGTTGCTTCAATAGTTGCAATGGTAGTTCTATTTTGGGTACAAGAATGTTGAAAGTTGGCATTAGAGTGGACCTATGTGGCAGAATATGGTCTCTATATTGGAGAGGGAAAAACTTTCTTTTGGAGAGTTGAATTGGAGTGCATGTTTTTTGCTGGAAAATAGACTCAGAGGTGCTTCTAATGAGATGCGCTCTAAATTTTGTAGGAGACACAATTGCCACAATTTTCCCTTATGGGATGACCCTAAAATGTTATCTATTTGGGTACCTTGTCTTCAATGGAGCATAACTTTCTGTTGGAGTGTACAATTGAGGTGTTGTTTTTGTTTCTTACAAATTTCATTGAGGGGGTCCTATAAGGGATTTTATGAAGCAAAGAAAGTTGTTCCATTTTCAGCCCTCTAAACCCCAATAGAAAGGGGAAAATCATTGCAATTTCCAATTGAAGTAGGCAAGTCAAATGTTGTTTTTTGTTCTTGAAAGAACTATAGATCTACATTCACGTAAAACTCAGCTTTGGATTTGTATTGGAAAGAGAGATATATTTAATGCAACTTGTCTTCTACTTTATATATCAAGCCCTTGCTTTAAGAAAATGTTTGGAAAAAGAATGTAGGGTATATTCAAGTAAGGCTAGTATGGAAGTGTTAAAAAAATGATGGATATGCGATAAATTTGTTATTACAATAATTGTAGGAGGAGAACATTGAAAATAAATAAATGCTTGGTTGAATCTAGAAGAGGTTTGTGAAGAATGGTATGTAGACATCTTCCAACCATGTGAGGTGTAACTACTTTGAGCTCCTCTTTGAGGAATATCCCTCTGTAGAGGATTTACAAGAGGCAATGATTATTCTGAACTTCTCTTCCAGTAAACTCTTCCTCTCCACGATAAATTTGTTTCCGAGTATAATGTATTGGTGGTCATGGAAGTTATAGTTAGTGAGGGAAGTCATGAGTAGGTAGTGACAAAGAGTTTAAAGAGTTTTCAACTTGAATTGTCTCGAGCAGAAATGTTCTGTCCAACCCTACAACTAGTTTTTTACATCTATATGGATGATATTTTTGATAAGATGATTCTTAGTGTCTTGGTTGAGCCATACTTGGACCATTATGACCCTATTAAGAATCTACAACAAAAGGCAATGAAGACCATTATGACCCTATTAAGAATCTACAACAAAAGACAATGAAGACCATTATGACCCTATTAAGAATCTACAACAAAAGAACAATGAATGAGTACAAAGTACCTTTGTTTAATTAGAGACCATTGTAAAAGCTCCTATCCATTTATGTTGGTGCGAATGATAATATTCTAACAAAGGTTGAAGAAGCGCATGACAAAGAAGATACATGGTCGGGCTACTTTTTTGTCCACAAGCTTTTGGTGATAAAGCTTTCCTGCAGGAGAGGGGGGGCGGCTTCTTGTGTATTTAAACACAATAGAGAGTTTTTGGTGTCGTTCATAGTGTTTGAAAAAGTTGAATTGTTTGATTCTCTTGATGAAAGATGCCTTTGTTCTCTGCAAGAAGGAATTGAGAAGGTGTCACCATACACTGCATTCTCCACCCTATTTGCTGTTGACGACTGTGTCAGGGCACGAATCTTCCTTCAAGGTTGTGAGGTAAGTCCTGAGGATTAAAATGCTGCACTCAATTATGACGGAAAAAATGTTGGGCAAGTCCTGAGAATTAAAATGCTGCACTCAATCATGACCAAAATGTTGGTTAAGTCCCGACGTTTAAAATACTGCACACAATCATCACCAAGAGCCTTGCCAACATGTTGAATGAAGAATGTGCACTTTTGACATGTCTCTCAACTTGCAACTTTGCAGAATATTGGTGTTTGGAATGCTCTACTATTGTTATACTATATTTCTGACACACATCATCTTTCATCTAGCTGCTGTAATAAATAACTCACAAACTGAATACTTCCGAAATTATTGAAATGAAAATGCTAAAACAAATGGAAACAAACCAAAACGATGCCCTGGAAGTAGTGGGTGGCCTGTCCAGTGTTAGAATGGGGCCCCATCAAATTGACAATCACACTGAATGTGCTAAATATGCCACCTCAACCACACAGGATAAATGTAGAAAACTTATATTTACTGTTATCCTCTCTGCCTTCCAAGGTGGAAGAGGATAGTGTTGTTTAGTAAAATTACAGAGTGATGATGGTTCAATGTGTCTTGTAGACTTATGATCTTTAGTTAAACATAACTGTCTTATTTATGTAACCATTAATGACAAACCAAAAGAATCACCATTTTAATTCCCCTTTCTTGGAAAATGTGAAGCTGAAGGTAGAAAACTGAAAGTGAAAAGTGCTTCACCCAAAGATGAAGGTGAAGATACCAACACCTTAGAAACTAGCTAAATGTCTAAATAAGATTTGTATAATGCCTATGTTGTCCAAATATGTTCTGCAGTTGAAATGACCCTTCTATTACATCAAAATATGGTCTCCAAACCTGCATGAATGTGTAAAAAAGCAGTGAAGCGGTGCTGCATGATGGGCCCTTGTGGAGTCCCATCATGTTTTTCTGACCAAAATGCCTTCTTTCAACTAGTAACATTATTCCAAGAATGGTCTAGCTTATTCGAATAGCTTGATGGGAAAGTAAAGTTTGAAAGGGGTGAACATTTTTGTGTCGCATGCTTAAATCTGATAGCACTTTATGTAACCGAATGAGTGTCTGCCAGTTGAATTGAATACCCATATATCAAAATTCTATTACTGTAATAGTTCTAATGTTAGAGGTGTAAACTCTAATGAAGAGCATGTTTGAAATGAATAAATTGCTCTTTTAAAATCTGGTGGATTGCTAGAATCACTGTTTTAGTTCTAAATTTTAATATTTGAGGTCTAGCTAAGTGCTATAAATATAGAATCAACTCTCACAGGGAGCATCCTAAAAAATAATTATACCTCTGTTAGAATCTGGTGGCTGTCTAGCATACAAGTTGAAGAGCTGTCCTTGCCTTCATCTTTTTTTCTTGCCCATTTCTTTGTCTTTTTCTTTGATAGTGTGTTTTTCTTGCAGAAAGAAAGGAAAAAGTGAGTGCTGGAAATCGGGCATTGGTGAATAATTTTCAAACAGAGCTTTCTGAACAAATAGGACTTCTATGCAATATTGTGGTAGAATCAATGACGAAACAAAACCACCACCTTCAGTCCGTAGAACAACAATTTCAATCTTGTATGGATTTCAATGATAAGGTACTACAATGAAAAGCCTATCTTGATTTACTTCAACCAGTTGAAGGATGTACAGTCATAGTTATCTTTGGATACCTGGAATCATTTAGGCTTTCTGCACTTTGGCTTATATCAATCTTATTAGAGGATTTGGCATATGATGGCAGTCGCTGGAGGAATTGAAGAAAAAAGTGATGGATCTGAAATTACTGTATTTCTCTCACCTCCAAGGTTTGCAAAATATAGTTCGCTTGCATAAGGCAAACTCAAATGCTAGTCTAGAAGAGATGAAATCTGCTGCCTCTACTAATGGCAGTTCACTTGAGGAAGTAAGTGATATTAGTTGGAACCTTGTTTCCTGTTTAAACTGCTTTCTTCATAATGTTATACTCAGTTTGGCAATCTGATTTAAACTGCCTGGCAGATGCTTGGTGTGGCAGCGGGGGAAGCGGATTCAATACTCAGGGAACTTCAGACCACTCTTTCTGTTCAGCAGGGAGAAATTGCGGAATTTGCTCAGCAAATGCGTGAAGTAATTGCCTTCTCTTTTATTTGTTTTTGCTTTTATAAAAGTTCACTCAGGATTTTGAGCATCCATCTCTGACTTCTTGTTTGCTGCCCTCAGAGAGCCCGCACGAGTATCGAGTTAATGACATCAATATCTGGGGCTACAATGGGTTTCTTTGAGAACTTAGCAGATCAAGCATCTAAGTTTCAACAACACATTGAGCATTCTCATGAAGTTCGTGAGCAGAGTATCATTGATTTTCAGAAAGCTTATGAGGTGTGTTTCCTTTTTCAATCATAAATATGTTGAGTTAATTGCTGTAATGGATTTCACTATTTCTGTGAAATAATGAGTGCAAAATTCTTGTAGGAGGACTTTAAATTCACAACTTGTGTTAAGGCATAAAATCTTCCCTTAAAATTATATGGTTGTGTAAACTTTCTTAATCTGTCAGGATCTGGTATATCTGATTTATGTATCAAAACAGGCACAATCAAGGCAGGAGGAACAGCAACTTATAAACGATATATCTAACCTGGTTGCAAATGCAATGGTCCGGAAAGCAGACATGGTATCTTTGTGGCACTTGGATATTGGGTTTTTATTTTCTTGTATAGATCAACAAAGACATTCATGCATTTGTAGTCTCATTTTATTTTGTAACCATATGATGCAGGTAAACACAAGACTTTCCAGTTTGAGAGAAAAAGTCATCGAGGACAGGGAGTCTATGCAACAAGGTATATTAAGTATTGATGCTGCAACATCTGATGCAAAAAGGAAATGGGAGACTTTTGCTAAACAGGCTGACAATGATGCAAATGAAAGTGCTGCACTTTCAGCAGCAAAACATTGCCGTATGGAATTGCTACTTCAGCAGTGGTATAGAAACATGCACCTTGGGAGCAGTCTAATATACATAGTTTCTAGTATGTATCTTTGCATTAGTCATTAATTTCTAACAGAAGTAATCATTTCCCTTCTTCAGTGTCAACATTACAAGCAATGCTTCCCAGCACTGGAAGACGACCAAAAACTCTGGTGAAGATCATAGCAGAAAATACGTAACAGTAATGGAGTCGCTAGTCAGGTGGCTTCCATCTCCATAACAAGCATAATGTTTTTCATTAGTTTATGTATTTTGGACTGCAACCTAGAATTATGAAGGCAAATACAATTATGATGATCTGGGTTATAATTTTTTGTTGTATACAGGGATGGTGTGGAAGCAAATGATAAACATGATGCTGAAATTGACGATTCAAGGGTTTCAGCTGAAGTAGACATAGAGAAGAATAATGAGAGCATTCTCCTTCATGTTGACAGTAAGGCTACCTTCTCTAGTGTCTGCTTCATTGTCTTTGAACTTCTGCAGGGTTTTTAAAGAATTGTTATTGGTTTAATTTTGCCGAATATTGCCCAGGTTCAGTGGAGCATGAACATAAAGTTGCATCTGAAATACTATCTACCATAGAAGCTCACTCACATACACTTGAAAAGCTTCAAAATGACCATCTTAAAAGAGTGACGCATATCGAAGAGCAAGCAGAACACTGCTTTTGTAATGAATATATGGTCAGTGATGACTCCTAGCTGGTTTTCTTTCGTTTTATTTGCAAGCTTGGTTTTACTGATTGAAAATGTAACTGCAAAAACTCACTCAAGTTTTGAGGTATAATTCTCACTCAAATCATGTCTCAGGAGGATCAACCTACATCTACAACTCCATCTAGACAAAGCATTGAAATTCCAAGCAGAGATTTGATAGAGAACATGCGTGCACCTCCCTTTGAAGCTCTTGTTGAAGAGTTTAGAGAAAATAATCCACATGATGTTGATTTGAAGATGTACCATGAGAACGGGATATCGAAGGAGTCAAAGCCTCGTCAAGATTCCCTAATACCTAGAGATTCACGGTCACCATTAACACAAGTTAATTAAAATTGCTTCATCTGTATTTCATTTATTCTCACAAAGGTTGAAAGTTGTATTTTTCCCTACTCATGCAATGTATTACAAAATGGTTCCGAAAGATGGGTTGGGTTTTGAATTACTTGCTCAGTATTTCTCCTACGTGGAAGCATGTAATTGATAACATTTGGACTGCTGTGATGGTAGTCACAATATGTATGTGTTGATGCCATAGAGGCATACTATTAATTAGTCCAGCTTAGATCAGGAGCTGTATATTGTTTTGTATTCTCATTCTAAGATATTGAACTTCGGGTCAGCATCAGGTAAGCACAATTTTTTTTTATAAAGGGCATCTCAGTAAGCTATCAAATCATTTCTCTGCTGCCTTGTTATTGTTGCCCTGTTTGTTTTATAATTTCCGTTGTTGCCCATGTTCTGCTACTGAAACATTCTGGAAGTGAAAAGCTGCGAGGCACCCTATTTCTGGAAACTGATAATCAGTTCTGATGTAGTAAATATTTTGAGTGGAGAATGTTTCACGGGGCTGCAGCTTTAATCTGACATGCCATTCTCAGTGAGTTTTTGGGCACCACTTTTAATTATTTGACGGTACAAATCACGGGAGTCAGTTTCAGGCGTTTTGAACTATTTCTTCGAATCGAGTGGAATGTATGAAGTTTCTTAAGAATTGTACTACTAGTTTCGACTACAAAATGGTGATACCACTAGTTTATTGTACCAATGGAGATTTTCTTGTGTATTTTCATTTTATTTGGAAATTGTAGAAATTGTGTTTGTTGGCATCTGCATTCTTTAAAATACCAAGTAAAACTCTATTATGTGATATGAGTATTATCGATGCAAACTTGGATATTCCCATTTTCCTAAATATTCTAGCTAACCCGCAAAAATTGAAATGTTCAACTCTACCCCAGTGGATTCTAAAATGTGTAAAGAAATTATTCCTCATCACGAACTAGATTCCATGGTCTGTTTTAATTCTTTTAATGCAATTTCACCCGCCCTCTCCGATCTCAAAACTTTTGGAAGGCAGTGCAATGTTGGCGAATAGTTTAGAATTTATCCTCACACAGGACTTGGAAAATTTATGTTATCCCGTGAAAGGAGAGAGCTGTTTGCTTGGGTTTTGATTTCTCATGTATTTGTTTCAAGTTAGCATTTATCTGAAGATAAATATAATGTAATAAGGCATACAAACAGTTTCACCGTCATCTCATCATAGAACTCAACTATAACAAGGACTGTAGTGGTGTCCCCTATTGTAATATATTCAAGCTTTATAACTAAAGTAAAAAGTGATTTAATCTCCACCACTCATCTTATCTAATCTCAGCCATTGGATTATATGACTTTTTACCTTCACTCTAATTGAGTTGACTAGGGCAAGGAGAGCGCATCCATTCTTCACTTTTGAATATCTAATCTCAGCCATTGGATTATATGACTTTTTACCTTCACTCTAATTGACTTGACTAGGGCAAGGAGAGCGCATCCATTCTTCACTTTTGAATGAATTTTTATAGACAAAGAGAAATAGAAATAGAAGTCGAGTTAGAGAAGAGAGAAAGTTGTTGAGATTGGCATGTATTCCAAGGCAAAGGTATAGCACGAAAATCGAGGCAAAGGGTACAACCAACAGATAGATTGTACAATGCAGATTTTGGAGAGGTTGTATAGCTGAGAAAGGTAGTCTGTACAACAGAGAAAGTGCATGCATTTCGAGGTAGATTGACACTGAAATCTAGGTGCATTTAATGCTGAAAAATTTGTACAAACCTAGAATTTATGGCATGAATTTCTAGATGGTTTGTATAGCATTAAATGTTGTCACAATCGTTCAATGGTACAAATTTCTTGCACAAAAATCGAGGAGCTAATTTGGGGGTTGTTCAAGAGGAGATTTGGCTCATTTTTTTTGAGATAAGTTTGTGTAATTTTTGATGTAAAATTTTTTGCTGTAACAGAAGAATTTCTCTGAGCTCTGAAAAATAATAAAGATTCCCTCACACTGGTTTTTCCCATGTGGGTTTTTCCAGGGTCAATGTTAGACCAAAAATCTCAATGCATTTAAATTTCTGAGTTATTATATTATGAAAAATATATTTTTGCAGTTAATGATGTTCATAATTCTCATGTTTCATTTCTAAGAATTGTATATATGTTGAGTGTTTGTTGTTGTCATAAAACTGAGTTTTGGACATTTAACAATGAATTGTCTCAGTGAGACTTGAAATTGGGTGGGGTTTGAAAATTTTACATGGTATTAGAGTTGAGTTGAAGAGAAGTGCAGATTTAAATCAACAATATAGAGAGACAAAAGTTATTTCATCAAGCGGATTTTGGAATTTTTTATTTTCAACTGATAAGGGTCAATGGCTATAGGTTTAAGAGTTGAGGACATACTTGATGGGGCAGTTAATCTTGGTGCTTGAAAAGAGAATGATTTTGCTTTTGCAGGAGAGAGTTATGGGACATTGTTGAGAATTCCCCAACAAACCTAGTAACAATACTTATAGATGCTACTCTTCTGGCAACCTACACCAAGAAGAGTATCAAGGTTAAAAGAATCATTCTTGATGCCATCAAGGACCATTTGATTTCTCAAGTGGTTGGGAAAACAAATGCCTATGAGATGTGGGAGTCCTTGAGAAAGTTGTATCAAAGTACAAATGAGAACCGAAAGATGGTTTTGAGAGAAACTGAAAATCATTAGAATGATCAAGGTTGAAAATGTGGTCACATATCTTACCAGGTTGACACAGATGAGATGAACTTGGAGTCGTTGGAGAGGCCATTGTTGACAGTGAACTTGTGAGGACAACACTGAATGGGGTGACCAAACAATGAACTATTTTTGTTGAGGGCATTGTGGCTAGGGAGAATCTTCCCAAGTGGGAATGTCTTTGGGATGACTTTGTTTATGAGGAAATCCAGAGAGGTTATGTGCATGGCAGTTCATCTATTGGTAATGATGAAGAGAATGTGACTTTTGCTGCTAACAACAAGAAGAAGTTCAAAAAGGGTCCTAAGGGAGGAAACAAACCGAAGAGTGAAGGCAAGGACATGAGCAAAGTCAAGTGCTTTGTATGTCACAAGTTTGGGCACTATGCTTTGTATGTCCCAAGGGGTCTAGTATCACTTCGACCAAAGTGATTGAGACTCGACATGAGAAGCTGTACAAGCGCATGTTTTAGTCGACTAGTGCATTGTATCATACTACCAGCAACAATGATCTTTGTGAGCTATGACATCGGAGGATGGGAGGATGGCCCATTTGCATCATGGGGCTCTGAGGATATCGAAAGAGATTGTGACTGGAGTGCCAGAGTTCAGTACAGTTCACCAGGAGTTGTGCAAGGGGTGTGCTTTGGGAAAGTACACCAAGACTGCTTTTCCAAGCAGTGACAACATAGTAGCAGGTATACTTGATCCGATTCATTCTGATGTATGTGGTCCTATGTCTTCTGCATCTTTGAGTGGTTGGTTGTACTATGTCATATTCATTGATGACTTCTCTCAAAAGTTTTGGATTTTATCATGAAGACCAAATGATAGGTCTTCAATCGATTCCAAGAGTTCAAAGCTCTTGTGGAGCACTAAACTGGGAGGAAAATCAGAGTACTGAAGATAGATAATGGGGGTTAGTATACCTCCAAGGAGTTTAATGACTTCTATGCAGGAGAGGGCATCAAGAGGGAGTTGACTGTTCCTTACAACCCACAACAGAATAGGGTTGCTGAAAGGAAGAACAGGGCCATAGTTGGGGTTGCGAGAACCATGTTGCATGATTAGGGGTTGCCACTCTTTCTTTGGGCTGAGGCATGTTACACTGCAATGTATCTGCAGAACAAGAGTCCACACAAAGCATTGGGGGATAAGACTCATGATGAGGCTTTCTCTCGGAAGAAGCATGAGGTTGGGCACTCTAGGATTTTTGGGTGCCTTACATATTCACATGTCCCTTCTGAAAAGAGGACAAAGTTAGAGCTCACGACAGAAAACAAGATTTTTGTTGGGTATAACGAGACTTCAAAGGCTGTCCGCATATACATCCCTTCTTTGAGGAAGACAATTTTGAGAAGGGATGTGAGATTTGAAGAGGATAGAGCCATTAGGAAGTCACGAGGGACTGGGAGGGGTGAGTAGTCAACACCTCAGATTCAGGGCCACCAACTTCGGTGATGACTAGTACACAGGTTACTGGGCCACAAAGGTTACTGGGCCACAAATGTCAGGATCACAGGTTACTGGTCCTCAGGTTTCATGATCGAGTGCTCCATATTCTACTTCAGGTTCACAATCTTCATGTGATGGTCCACAAGTGATTCTACTTCAGGATCAAGATGCTCCAGATTCCACATGACACTACTTCAGAGGGGAGGAAGCCCAAGTGGCTTCATGATCCAAATGGATGTCGATGGCCTCCCACCTATTTCAACTGGCTCGTTTTGTCAGTTTTCCAGGTCGATAATTTTTTTGTAGTTTTCGGGTCCCTGACTTTCGGAGTCGTTTTGAGGCCCTAAACATCGTTTTTAGGGCTCGCCACAATCAACAAATGTAGAGCTTGCGACATTCAACATGTGTAGTCCTCGAATAGACCTTTCCAATGGGCTATCGTGCACTTAAAACATAGATCGTATGCAAAAGTTACGACCTCGGAAAGTTGATGTACCAAGTTATCCAAACGGGGCCCACATGACTTTTGGCGCTTCATCTCTTAGGGTTAGGTTTTTGGATGTCTAGGGTTTTTGACATTCATGTTTATTGTAAAAAGGCCTTGAGAGCCTCATTGTAATGATCTTCTGGCGAATGAGCGCAACCATCACATTTCTTCTCAGAGATAAGCTGTCACCATTCTAGCAAGCTTGTTTTCCATTGCATTTTACAGTTTCAACTTATTTCCTTATTGAATAGAAACCAATTTTATTGTATATCTGTTGTTCTATGTTAAACATCTTTTGATAATAATCTGTATTCATTTCGTTCTGCTCATAAAATCTGGATTAGTGGTATCAGAGCGGTCTGCTCCTTGTCGTTCTTAATGCATGTCCCCAACGAGGTCATGGTACAAAGAATTCGGTCTCGAGCTTGTTTCTCTTGAGGACAAAAGCTCTCGCATGCCCAAACGACCTCTCATGGCGGGAGAAAAGAAAGATGATAGGACAAGAGATCCCTTCAAAATGTTGGTCGAGGAAGCCCTCACGCAACAGAGGAACAAGATGATGGATAGTTTTGTGTAAATCTTTCGACAACTACCAACAGACACATACCTCAAACGGAGGCGTCGCCCCCTTCAAGGTACAAATCAACTTCGATAATCCTATATTTGAAGGTCAGATAGACGTAGATGTTGTAGACAAATGGTTGAATCTGCTAGAAGGGTATTTCTCTGTCGATAACTTCTCGAATAGAGAAAATATTACTTTTGCGCTCCTCAAAGCTGTTCCCTATGTCAAAGATTGGTGGGAAGCAGAAGGAAACAGATGAACCCTCATTATTTACAGTTGTGGTCACCTCAGAGTCCTTCAGAGATGCTATTAACGAACATTACTACCCTGTTGGAAGTTATGATGACCTGTATACAAAATGGACCACACTGCGGCAGGGAAGAGACCAAGTAGTGCCCGAGTTCACAAATATTTTCCATACCTTGTGCACCAAGCTGGGTATCAAAGATTCTAAGCGACATTTGGTGCTCAAGTATTGCGGTAGTCTGCATAGATACATTCAAGCCGAAATGGAGTTTATGGACATCTCATCCTTGGGCGTGACCTATCGATATGCCGTCAAAATAGAGCAGAAGCTCAAACAAAAGACGCGACAATTTGGGCATGGGAATCCCTCACAGCAAAATCCAGGAAAAGGCGGCCCCAACCCACAGAACAAAAGATAGAGCAAAGACAGTCCGCCTCAGGAAAACCAGTGCAGGTCGCAAGCAAAGGAGACCGAAAAGACAAAGAAAGATAACGGGAAGTGGTGCGATTTCCAAAAGAGCCCCTGGCATAACACTGCTGATTGCCGCTCAAAATAGTCACTGGTGGATGAGGTGAAAGCCTCTGAATCAGATGTGGGTTTCGACTCTGAGTTAGAACCAGAAAGGGGGAGACAAATCATTGATGCAGAACCCAGTGCTACCGTTGCTACCACCAAGCTCCAGCCCGGTGAACCTCACGATCCAGAGAAAGGCAAACGCATTTTTCATTCATAGATGTGGGTGAAACGTACCCCGTTGCACTTCATTGTTGATAGCTGTAGCCAAAAGAACCTCATCTTAGCAGAGGTTGTCAAGCGACTCGCCCTGTCGACAACGCAACACCCGCAATCCTACATCATCGGAAGGCTTCGCCAAGGAAGCGACATTTGCGTCAGCCAACAATGTCGCCTGCCATACGACATCAAGCCCTTCAAAGACGAGGTATTGTGTGCTGTTTCCCCTCTCGAAGTTTGTAATGTTCTTTTGGGCCAACCATATTTATGGAAACACCATGCTGTATATGAGTCTAGGCCTCACAATGTTATTATTACTTTGAACAAGAAATTGTACACAATCACACTTAGTGCTATTTCCTTGATCTCTGCCAAACAATGCAGGAAAGTCATCTCTCAGACGGGGATGTTTGTCTTCTTCGTGATTCGCTCTCAGAATGAGCGAAAGATCGCACCCACATCGAGGGTCTCTGTGACCGACCTCTCCACACAACAAAAGAAAGTGGATAAGGTTGTGGAAACATACTCGGATATCTTCTCCTCACCTACCAGGGTACCTCTGCACTGTCAGGTCAAGCACCCCATCGATCTGACCCCCGACGCACCGCTGCCCAATGGGCTAGTCTATCGCTGCTCTTTGTTAGAGAATGAGAAGATCAAGTGGAAGATCCAAGAACTACTTCACAAGGGGCACATCCGTCCCAACTCATCACCTTGCGGGAGCCTAATCGTGCCGGTACAGAAGAAAGATGGAACCTGGGGACTCTGCATTGATTATCGAGCCCTGAATAAAATCATAGTCAGAAATCGATACCCGATTCCCTGAATCGATGACCTTCTTGATCAGCTCACGGGGGCCAAATACTTCAGTAAGATTGATCTGAAGTCTGGCTACCACCAGGTCTCGATAGAACAGACAGATGTATGGAAGATTGCCTTCAAGTCAAAGGAAGGTCTTTTTGAATGGTTGGTCATGCCCTTTGGCTTGAAAAATGCTCCAACCACTTTCATGAGGACGATTGACGATATCCTGCGACCATTCACCAATACTTTTGTAGTGGTGTATCTGGATGACATTTTCATTTACAACAAGACTTGGGCAGAACACTTGCAGCATATTCAGCAGGTTGTGCACACCCTGCGACAACACAAGCTATGCGCCAACTTGAAAAAATGCTCCTTCGACATGGACATGGTCCATTATCTAGGCTAGATCGTTAATCAAGATGGTGTACATGTGGATCCAACCAAGATCCAAGTCATCCGTGATTGGCCAGCCCCAACCACACTCACTCAGCTTTAGAGCTTCTTAGGCCTTGCCAATTTCTACCGCAGGTTCGTGTTGGGATTCTCCCATATTGCATGGGCCCTCATCCAAGTAACCAGGGGTGGTGGTAAGGCGAAATTTGTGTGGGGTTGGTCCCAACAACAAGCGTTCGATGATTTGAAGCAACGCTTGTGCTCAACCCCAGTACTTTCACTACCAGACTTGCATCATCCCTTTGAGATCGAGACATATGCATAAGACTATGCTGTGGGCTCCATTCTCACTCAGCATGACCACCCCGTGGCCTATAATAGTGAGACACTATCAGATGCTGTCCGTAAGTACCCTACTCACGACAAAGAAATGTACTCCATTGTGCAAGCTTGTCGCCAATGGAGACATTACATTCTCAGGAAGGAGACAATCATCCACACTGATTATAAGCTACTGCAGTTCATGCAGACACAAGGAAAATTGTAGAATGCCCGCCATCAGAAGTGGTCCACATACTTGCATCAATTCCACCTCAACATCAAGTATAAAACATGAATCACCAACCGCGTCTCTGATTTCCTTCGCAGACCGCCAGTTGCGACACTCACCACGATGCTAGACTCTTGTGGCCATGAGACCTTTGGATGCCCCCAACTCTATGAGACAGACTCAAACTTTGCCACCACCTACCAAATGTTGGGCGCAAACGAAGTTGTTGCTAATTTCCATCTTCAGGATGGGCTGCAGTGCCGTCTGGGCCATATTTGCATTCCATCAAGCGAGTGAGTGATGCTAATCTGGGAAGCCCACTACAGTCGGGTGACATGACATTTTGGCGTCGAAAAGACAATGGCAATGCTATAGAAACATTTCTACTGGCCGAAACTTCGACAAGAGGTCAACAAGTATACCAGGTCCTGCACTGCCTACACTATTGCCAAACCGATCACTAAGAAATAGGGTCTGTACACCCCTCTGCCTACTCCTAACATGCCATAGGAATCCATCTCCATGGACTACATGTCGAGATTCCGTCCACCAAACAAATAAATGACTTTGTTTTTGTGGTTGTTGATTGCTTTTCTAAGATGGCAGTTTTGGCTGCCTGCAAGAAGAGCATTACAACAGAGGCCACTGCCAATCTCTTCTTTGAACGAGTTTGAGTACATTTTTGAATCCCACAAACCATTGTCTCAAATCGGGACAATCGATTTCTCAGCACATTCTGGTCGAGCCTCTGGTCACTGCTGGACACCAAGCTCAACAAATCCACGGCCTTCCACCCCCAGACAGATGGCCAAACCGAGGTCGTAAATCAAATGATTGTGCATATCCTGCACATGTATAATTCCAAGCACCCTCACACATGGGATGAGAGTCTTCCTTATGTCCAACATAACTACAACCGAGCCTTGCATATCTCAACTGGCGACAACCCCTTTCAAGTGGGGTTGAGATTCTTACCATTGGGTTCCATAGATGTTGCACTACCCCTTGCGGTCACCTCGACCGACTCATCTCCTGCTCCAACTGAAGCTGACAAAGCCACCCGGTTCATTGAGCGGATCCAACACATCCGTCAACAAGTTCAGGATATCCTACAAAAGTCCAATGACAAGTACAAACAACGCCATGATCAACACCAGGTGCCACATAAGTTTCAGGTGGGAAAAAAAATTTGGTTGCATTTGCAGAAATGACTCCTTATCGGACCCCATTGGAAGCTTCGCCCACTCCGTTATGGGCCGTACACCATCACCAAAGCTGTGGGTGATAATGCTTTTGAGCTCAACATTCCTCGTTTCCTTGGCCTGCACCCAGTGTTCAACGTGGATCTCCTTCAACCTTATTTCCCACCATTATTGGACACCTCAGAGATAACATAACAACTAACACCAACAAATCTCAACCCCAACTGCATACAACAATCATCCAATGATCATATTGTGGACAAACAGGTCAAGAGCACTCACCAACAAAGGATCCAGCTTTATCGAGTTGTCAAAGCAGGGCAACTCCTGCACCAAGACAAGTGGCTCACCCAGAGCCAAATTCAACATAAATTTCCTCATCTAATCGGGGCACTCAACACAATGGAGAACATTGCTTCCTAAGGGGAGAGGATTGATCCAGATGGATGTCGGTGGCCTCCCACCTATTTCAACTGACTCATTTTGGCAGTTTTCTAGTTCGCCAATTTTTTCCTAGTTTTCGGGTCCCTAACTTTTGGGGCCGTTTTGAGGCCCTAAACATCGTTTTTAGGGCTCACCACAGGCAATATGTGTAGGGATCACCACATGAAACATGTGTGGTCCTTGGATAGACCTTTCCAATAGGCTATCGTGCGCCTAAAACAAAGATTGTATGCAAAAGTTACGACCTCGGGAAGTTGATGTACCAACTTACCCAAACAGGGCCCACATGACTTTTGGCACTTCATCTCCTAGGGTTAGGTTTTTGGATGTATAGGGATTTTGACATTCCTGTTTATTGTAAAAAGGCCTTGAGATCCTCATTGTAATGATCTTCTGGCGAATGAACGCAGTCGTCACATATCTTCTCAGATATAAGCCGCCACCATTCTAGCAAGCTTGTTTTCCGCTGCATTTTACAATTTCAACTTATTTCCTTATTGAATAGAAACCGGTTTACTGTATATTTGTTGTTATGTGTTAAGCATATTTTGATAATAATCTGTATTCATTTCGTTCTGCTCACAAAATCCGGATCACTTCAGGACACTCTCAGGGAGGCACAAGGATCTGTGGGGAATCCCAGGCAGGCTGTGAGGGAGAGTAAACCTTCTGAGAGATTTTGCAGCTATATTGCAATAGTGAGCAACATCAGGGACTCTGAGCCTTCCAATTTTGAGGAGGCTGATGACATATAGGTTTGGAGAGATGCCATGATGGAAGAGTACAATTCCATCATGAAGAATGATGTTTGGGAGATTGTTCATAGACCCGAGGGGAAGTCAGTGGTGACTTCTAGTTGGCTCTACAAACTCAAGCATGCTGCAGATGGCGGCATTGAGAAGTACAAAGCTCGTTTTCTGGCTCGAGGGTTCTCACAGGTTGAGGGAGTTGACTATGATGAGACTTTAGATCAGGTTGCTAGATATACCTCGATCATGGCAGTGATCTCTTTTGCAATAGAGATGGGTTGGAAGATCCATCAAATGGATGTGAACGACCACATTTTGGAATGGTCTCATATATGAGGAGGTGTACATTGAGCAACCATTGGGATTTGAGGTGCATGGGAGAGAGTCTCATGTGTGCAGACTAAAAAAGGCATTGTATGAGTTGAAACAAGCTCCTAGAGCTTGGTATTCTAGGATTGATGCCTACTTGCAACAGTTGGGTTTCGAGAAGAGTGAGGCGGATCCCAACCTGTACTTCATTGTCGTTGGAGAGGATCATCTCATACTCTTGCTATATGTTGATGATATTTTCATTACAGGGGCTGAGAGACTCATTACTAGCTGCAAGGAGAGCCTTGCTTCAGAGTTCAAGATGACATATATTGGAATGATACATTATTTTATGGGGTTGGAGGTTTGGCAGGAGCCTGGACACATCTTTCTGGGACATGGGAAGTATGCTTGTGACATTATGAGGAGATTCCAGATGGAGGATTGTAGGCCCATGACCACACCCATGATTATTAACTAGAATAAGATCCATGCTTCTGAGTCATAGTTGGTTGATCCCACATTATATCGTCAGTTGATCGGTTCATTAATGTATTTGGTCAACACCAGACCAGATATTTCTTTTGCTGTCAACAATCTTATTCAATTTATGGTGGAGCCTAGGAGAGTGCATTGGGTGGCAGCAAACATGTACTCATATGACTTTGTGGTGCATTGGATTATGGTCTGGACTATCTGAGAGGGGATGGAGTTCGATTGGTGGGCTATACTGATTCAGATTGCGCAGGATGTGTCAGTGACAGAAAGAGTACTTCTGGATCCTGTTTTAGATTGGGCTCATCAATGGTGTCTTGGTTAAGTCAGAAGAAAAACTCAGTGGCTTTGAGTTCTGTAGAGGGTGAGTATATGGCTGCCAGTCAGGCCAGTTGTGAGGCCATTTGGCTTCGCAAGTTGTTCGTGGGATTATTTGGTGTGCAATTGAGAATCACTATGATTTACTGTGACAATCAGAGTTGTATCAAACTCTCTGAGAATCCAGTTTTTCATGATAGGTCTAATCACATTGAGATTCAATATCATTTAATCCGGGATTATGTTCAGAGAGGAGCAGTTGAACTACAATATATATATACATATGAGCAGATTGCGGACATACTCACTAAAGCTTTGGGAAAAGAGAAATTTGTATTCTTTAGGGATAAGCTTGGAGTGGTGAGTAACACCTTCCTTGGTAAGAGGGAGTGTTAAAAATAATTAAAAAGTACCTAGGAAAATGTTTCTCATCACCTAGGCGCCTAGGGGTGGGAAAATGCCTAATGTGGACCCTAGTCATTTAAGTTATGAGATGTAAATTAAAAGGTGACTTTTTGAACTTAGGGAAAGTGGGTGAGTTAAGTGATTTAATCTCCACCACTCATCTGATCTAATCTTAACCATTGGATTAGATGACTTTTCACCTTACCTCTCATTGGGCCGATTAGGGTAAGGAGGGCGCACCCATTCTTCACTTTTGAATGAATTTTTGGAGAGCAAGAGGAATAGGAGAAGTCAAGCTAGGGAAGAGAGGAAGTTGCTGAGATTGGCACACATTCCAAGGCAAAGGTATATCACGAAAATCGAAGCAGAGGGTACATCCAATATATAGGCCGTATAGTATGGATTTTGGAGAGGCTGTACAACTGAGAAAGGTACACTCCGTGCAACAGAGAAAGTGCACACATTTCAAGGAAAATTGGCACTGAAATATAGGTGCATTTAATGCTGGAAAATCCACACAACAAACTCATAATTTATGGCACAAATTTTTATACAGTCTGTACAACAATTAAATGCTATGACAGTCGTACAATGGTACAAATTTCTTGCACATAAATCGAGGAGCTGATTTGGGGGCTGTTCAAGAGGATATTTGGCTCATTTTTTTTGAGATAAGTTTGTGTAATTTTTGTTGTAAAAATTTCTGCTGTAACATAAGAATTTCTCTGAGCTCTGAAAATAATAAAAATTCCTTCTCACTGGTTTTCCCCTTATGGGTTTTTCTAAGGTCAATGTTAGACCAAAACTCTCCGTGCATTTAAATTTCCAAGTTATTGTGCTGCTGTGAGAAATTTATTTCTGCATTTAATGATGTTCATAATCCTCATGTTTCATTTTTGAGAATTGTTTATATGTTGAGTATTTGCTGCTGTATGCCGAGTATTTGCTGCTGTCATAAAACTGGGTTTTGGGCATTTAACAATGAATCGTCTAAGTGAGACTTGAAACTGGGTGGGGTCTGAAAATTTTACCGCACATACCTTGTGGAAACTAATGGATGGCCAAGTATTTTTAGAGTTAAAATGATCACATTTCCTAGTAAATATGATAAGATTATAAATTGCACTTGTTGTGTTAAAAAAACTATAATAATTAAAAACAAAAGAATGCACTTAAAGAAGCAATAACTTAGAAAAATGTCTCCAATATTTGGCCTTTTGAAGATGCTCTCATATTACATAAATAAAGCAGTGCGATGATTGTTGGTGTTGCCAACAAGGCAAGGTTAGATGATTATTTCATAAAGCAAATACATGACAAAGTATCTAAATAGTGTCTTTCTATAAACAATACTTCCACTATCACAAGTTGAATTTTTAGATTATTTGTAGAGGACAATGGTGTGCACTATGCTTCTGCTGCACTTCTTTGTTTTACTATCCACATTCATTGAGATTCCAAAGAGTAACATCATCAAATATATCTTCAAGATTTGTTTCATGTTGTTGTCATTTTCCTAATAAAATATTATTGGAGATGGGTAAACATGTCAAAATCAATATTTTCGATATGGATATAGAGATCTTGAAATATACAAGAAGTCATTGCCATAATGGGTTTGTTCAATGGCAATAATGGTTCACTGGAGACGTCAATTAAAGATGTAAATGAATTTGTATCCAAATTGGTTGATTGTAGTAGTACTCGTGGATGGTAAAGATGAAGCTTTGGCCCTGTGATATGATGGATGAGATAGTAACATGGAGAGGAAGTAATGTCAAGATCAAACCCTAATCCGAGGTAGACAACTTTACTAGAAAGAATCAAACATGGCAATATTCAATAAAGTTGATGTTGGTGTTTGAATCTCAAAGTTTGTGGAAGTGTTGATCTATTTGAGGTCTATCAGAGTAGTAGTTCTCAAAGAAAGCTTATGCTTCATAATAATCAACTAGAGGGGTCCCAAATATTGGCTGTCATAAAAGCTCAAAATAAGTCTAAGTAACATTAGGAAATACTGATGATTTCATGTAACACTTATTCCAATTAACCAGAGGAGAGGAAACACTACCACTGGAGGTTGCAGAGATGGGGTTGGAGGCCTATGATTACATGTAGATTTTAGTTAGTTCTTGCATTGAGTCATCAACAAGACAATTTGTGTGCCCCAAAATTGTTTTTGGCGAAGTTATATTGGGCCAATTCCTGCTTCCATCTAAAGAGTCATGCTCATGCAATAGTAGGATCAATTTTATGCATCATAAATATTTTAAAATTCTTGTAATCAAATCTAATAACACATCTGACTAGCAAAGCATAAACTCGAAAGGGTTTAACTGCTTTAACCATCGCAAAGATTTCTCCCCTCTAGTTGATTGATATTTAACTTGAGTTTCATAAATGTTCCATATGACCCAAGATGTGATACCGCTTTGTTGTTTGATAAGAGAAGCTCCCAAATAGGAGTTTGAGGTGTTTGTATAGAAGATAAGTAAACCCATAGAGGGAATAGTGAAAGTAGGTGCTTGTTGGAAAAATTGTTTGATACCTTATATTGCTATTGTGTGCTTCTTTGTCCATGATTGACAATTTTTCTTAAGTTTTGTAGTGAGGATGTGCCTATACTTGCTCAGATTTTGGAGGAAGGGAGCATGGTAATTAACACAATCAAGAAATATCTAGAGCTATTTGGTGTCTAAAATTTCATCAAGAAACTAGTAGAGACGTGGTTGTGGTTGGATTTCTTTCCATATCTAGGAATTCAACTTCTTAAGGGAAGGCAACAATCTTATCCTTTGAAAGGACAATGCCATGTTTGAATACTACTTCATTGAAAATATGAATATGAACTTCACGTTCTTCAATAGAGACATTGAACACTAAGATATAATCAATGTAGACAACAATGAAATAAAAAAATGGATGAAAAATTGAGTCCATCCATTGTTAGTCTGGAATGTGGTGGATTCAGATTGATAGAGAAGTTTAATAGAAGTAGGGATGAGAGGAATGGCTTCTTTACTAGTAGGGTTTTTAAAAACAAGATGGGTAGGGCATAGACTTTGCTAAATTAAGTGGACAACAAAGTTTGTCAAATGATAATATCTTCATTGATGCTAAGGCACTAATACAACTTAGTGTAATATATATGGTTAAGGAATTTATTAGGCCCAAGGGGGTGTAATATTCAATGACGTGGAGGTTTGGTTTTGGAGGCCATTACTAGTATGTGGAGTGGTCAATTTGTTCCACTAAGAATGGGGAATAACACTGCATTTGGCTACATCCATAGGAAAACCATATTCAACTAAGAAATGTAACGAGTAAGGAGAATTGTCTCAAATTGAATAGTACCTTAAATATATCGTCCCTTAGAAATTTGGATTGTAGGAGGACTAGGGCATGCTTCATATATGATGCTACCAATTGTAGGAACGATTAGAAGTGTTGTTGTAGGGGTTGTTGAAGATGCCTATGCTTGTAAAACAACTAGATGTTGTGCTACTAAGAAGCAAAGTTCTTTAGGAGTATAGCTTTGATGATGGAAAACCCATTCATTTGAGAAATGAGATAAAATGATCACTTATTTCCCAGGTGGAAGTGTTTCTAAAGACAATGAATGAAAATCTTTGTATCTTCTTGTTTATCATTAGATTCAAATTCAGAATAGAGATAATCAAGATAATTAGGCTCATATTCATGATCATGATCATTATTATCTCATGAATACTAATTAGTCATGCCTTCATAAAAGAAATAGACATTTGAGGATTTCTTCAGGCATCTATGGAGGGTGGCTCAACCACCAACCACAATTGCTATTGGTAAGCTCAAGGGACTCAACTAAATTTGAACTTGTGACTTACGACCTCTATTAGCTCCTTTGTTTCAATAAAGGCATGCTGCACCGAAGTTTTAGGTAGAGTGACCGAGCTATTCCACCTTGACTGAGAACATTTGGCAACAATAAAGAGAACATAGGCATTGAGAAATGAAAGTTAGAATATAAGGATGAGATCTTGAGTTTTGAGGAGCTGGATGACAATGGACAGTAGAACATTGAAGCGACAAGGGATAGTTGACTATATGATATAATTTACTACACTAGTAGTAAGCTAATGACCTAAAGGAACCTCAATGTCAAAAGCCACAACTATATAAATGTAAAGGCCTTGGCCTGTAAGAAGCTAGCTAGACCTAGAGCAAAAGTTTGAGCTAGAAAGAGAGATAGAAGATAGAAAAGACCAAGTCTGGATATGGTGTTATATTGTGTCTACTTTGGTGTAATGTAGATCATCTTGCAATGGTGATCCTAATTATGATGAATATGGATGGAATGACCCCCACATTTCAAAACTTGTCTATAATTATTTTGATGGGTTACTTAGATGATGTGTTCTTTATTGTGTCATATTCCTCTATTATAATTTTTGTTTGCTTTTTATCATGAATGGTTGCATATTTGATATATTCTAATGCATGGTGTAATGTAAGTTTGATGCTGAATATTTTGGTTAGACAATCCATTTATCAAGCATGAGGCTAGATATAGTTTCATTTGTAACATGTTATTTTCCACCCATAAATCTAAGTCTTGGAAATGCACCTTAGGTGAGGCCTTCCTTGTTTTCAAGGATTGATATGCCAATGTTAGAATACAACCTATTTATTGGAAAACCTTGTGGACCTTGGTCTACTAATTGTAGGAAACAAATGTTTATATTTCCGAGACACCATAATAAAAATTGGGAGATCACGACATAATGGTATAACAGTTTAGGAAGGAATATCTTTGAGATTGGTTTGATGAATAGATCTGAAATATCCCTGATCCGGATGATCAAGATATTTGCTACGATCTTACTGCTCTAACATGCAAATCTGATACACTGGGGGTTTTTGGATGCGTTTTAGGGTTTGATGTAGATGATCTTTGTTTATGGTGTTTGCATGTCATTTATTATGGTTGCATGTAGGTTATTATAGTTGCATGTAGCATAACAAAGGTCTTACAATCATAAAATGACGCATGCAATAGCATATAAGGTCAACAACTCAATATTATGAATAATAACAGTGCATGCGTGGGAATACAAATCGCCTACTGAAATATATAGACTAAACGTCAGTCAGATCGCATGGATCTGTACTGGAATACAATCAAATAGCAAAGAAATACCCGTGTCCGCAAGAAGGCAGCAGATCTGCTGCATGCACGGATAGAATGACCAAAATGAACGATCCCGGATGTGCTCGGTGACCGCTATCAGCTGGAAAAATCGATCTCAAAACTCCACCGTCAGAATGTCCTCAAAACTGCTCCAATCAATGCGCCCTGGCTGCTGCACTGGAAATAATGTCTGACGGAACCCCGAACGGACCTCTATGGCACTAGATCCGGACCCCTGGGGGGGTTTGCGCCCCTCCTTGGGCACTGAATGCGCCCCAATGGATTCCACTGTCGGAATCTGCCGCTATGTAGCTCAAAATGATCGTCTCGTCCCGTAGTCAAATGGGTTGGAAGGATTTGGCCGAATCTGATGGGGAACCCCCTGCATGCAAAGCCAAATACCTGTCCGGAATGCATGCGCCCTAAACAACTGTATGGGTCGCCCTGCAAGATTCCACCGTCGGAATCTGATGAAAACTATCTCAATGGAAGCGCCCTGGCTATCTCTCCACTGGGTCGGAATGGATCTGCAATCGGGACCACGGTCTACTGCAGATCTGTGAATCTCTCCAATAGCTTGCGCTCTCCTTGGCTAAGCTGCGCCCTCCTCACTGAATGCTCCTGAAATGTATGATGAAATACCTGGATGGTATCTCCGATAGGCTAGGGTGTGTCTCTCAACACCGAAACCGATCAAGGGTGGTGGTTTCCTCCAGAAATCCACAAA
>ML776684.1:626753-674512 GCA_009831015.1 Picea engelmannii | reverse complement strand
CTTCATGTCTCATTACATTGCTTGAACCCCTTTATATAGTGCTACCATCACCTAAGAACATTCTAGAGGAGGAATCTTCTAGAAGTAGAACCTTCTAAGAAGTCCTCTTACATTTATTATATGTAATTACCCATTTATTATATATAACTACCATAGTGGGCCTTATTGAATAATAGTGGACCTAGTCCACCTTACATTGAATGACCTCCACTATTATCACTATGGGCCCTCTGGGCTCCCCCACTACCTCTCTAGCTACCTTACATTTCAACTCTAGTTCACAGGACAATCTCATAGCAACGAATATGGTCAACAAGATTGGATTGGAGGTTCACGATCATTCAAGCCCCTATCCATTGGTTGGGCAAACAAGGATGCAAGTATCAAGGTAACAAAGTAGTGTAAGATGAAATTTGTTGTAAATGATAAATTTTCAAATGAAGTAGAATTGGAAGTAGTACCACTGGATGTATGCAAACTAGTGTTTGAAAGCCCCTACATGTATATGAGGGATGATATATTCATGCGGAGAGCCAACTAGTACTGCCTCATTAAGGATGGGAAATACTTCATCATCAAAACACACAAATGAACATAAAAAATTTACTGGTAAGTGCCAATCAAGCTAAGAAATTGATCATTTCTAGAAAGAAATATGTTTTACTTTTCTTAATGGAAAATTTGTCCGGTGAAGAGTTTTTAAAAATAAAGACATCCCTGGACGGGTGTACTAAGGAGTAAAAAAATGAATCGATGGAGTTTCTAAAGGAATACAAAGGATTTTTATAGGATCCTAAAGGGATACCACCTAAGAGGGAAGTGGAGCATGAAATCCAATTATTTCCATACTCTCCCTGCCAATTATTGGCTTGTGTAGACAATCTGTTTTGGAAGAAAACAAAGTAAAGAAGTAGTTGCAACAATTGTTCGAGCAGGGTGTGATTCAACCAAGTACCTCACCTTGTGGGCCACTCATCATAATTGTTCCCAAGAAGGATGGGACTTGGAAAATGTGTATCGATTATAAGGCATTGAAAAAGATTACATTGAATAATTGGTACCCTCTGCCCAGGATCGATGATCCGTTGGACCAATCACAACATGAAAAGTACTTCACTAAGCTATATTTTAAATCAACATATCACCAAGTATGAGTCAAAGAAGAAGATACCTAGAATATTTCCTTCAAGACAAGGAAATGTTTGTAAGAGTGGTTGGTTATTCCATTTGGTTTATGCAATGCATCGACTACATTTATGAGACTAATGAATGATGTTTTATGACCTTATCTCGATTCATTTGCTATTGTCTATTTGGATGATATATTGGTTTATAGTGATACCTGGGAGGAGCACCTCTCACATCTTATACAGGTGTTAGAGACCTTGAATAAGCACGGACTGCTGGCCAATCTCAAGAAATTCGAGTTTACTCAACAACCTTTGGTGTATATGGGGTATATGATCGCTGGAGGTGATCTCAAGATAGATCTCGCCAAGATGGAGGCCATTATGAAATGACCAGTTCCTACAAATTGCACAAAATTTAGGAGCTTTGTTGGGGCAACACACTACTTGCAGAAGTTCATAGCTTCATTTGCAGTAGTAGGTGCACTACTCCATGCAATAACAATGGGTAGTAAGAGTTTCAAATGGGGGAGGAATTAGCAGAAGGCCTTTGATGAGATGAAAATAAAGATCAGTCAAGCACCAGTGCTCACACTACCAAGCTTGTAGAATCCCTTCGAAGTGGAGACATATGTAAGTGGGTATGCCATGGGAGCAATCCTGATGCAAGGAGGAAGGCCTGTATGCTATTATTCTGAAGTTTTTCATGGGGAGGTCCTCAAATACCCTACCTACGACAAGGATCTCTATGCCTTGATACAAGCTGTCAAAAAGTGAAGCACTATCATATGGGAGAGGATACCATCATCAACAAAGATCAACATCCGCTCCAGTATTTGTAGACCCAGAGTAAGTTACAACAAACCATACACTACAAATGGATGAGGTTCTTACAACAATTTCATTTGGTCATAAAGTATAAGAAGGGTAACACAAATAAGTTGGAAAACATGCTTTCATGACCACCCACATTCAATATTACAGCTTTGGGAACTCTATTTCACATGGATCCTTTTACCCATGAAGCATACAAAGAGGCATACACAAAAGATGAGGACTTCAAGGGGGTGTTTCAACAACTACAAGGCCAAATTCATATAGAAGAAGGTGACAACAAGGTTGACTACCATTTCCAAAATGGTTTACTCTACAATCTCGATAAGATTTTTGTCCCTAAAGGTGAACAATTTTAGCTTATCAAAGAGGCTCACACCTCCAAGGTTGTAGGGCATTTTGGTGTTGGGAAGATAGTTGCCAACTTACAAAGGTATGTGTCCTGGCCTAGAATGCAAGAATATGTAGCACGACATATTAGAAGATGCATACTTTGTTGTACAAGCAAGCCCAATAACATGAAGCAAGGTTTATACCATCCCTTACGTGTACCCACTCGACCTTGGGAACACATTTCCATGGATTTTGTGGGAGGTTTACCAACAACCAGGAAGGAACATGACTATTTATTTGTGGTAGTTGACAGGCTCAACAAAATGTGCATTCTCGTGCCTTGTAAAAATAAAATCAAGGGACAAGAAGCAACAAACTTGTTCTTTGAATAGGTCTGGGTGCACTGTGGGATACCAAGGAGCATCATATCAGATAGGGAAACTAGATTTCTCAGTGCCTTTTGAACTACATTGTTGGAGAGGATGGACACTAAGCTCAAGAGGTTTACAACATTCCATCCATAGATAGATGGGAAGATAGTAGTAGTCAATAATACTTTGTTGTAGCTTTTGAGGGGTTACAATCATAAGGATCCGAAGCCTTAGGATGAAAATTTGATCTATATACAACACTCTTATAATTGAGTAGTCCACACTTCTACTGTTAAGTCACCTTTTGAAACTTGATTTGGATATTTTCCATGTTCACCCTTAGATGTTTTATATGGACAATAAGGAGGAGTGAGGGAGGACCTCACAGGAGGTGCATTAAAAGAATATTTTTTTTTTGAGAAGATTAGGTAGATCCATTTGCAAGTATAGAAGATGTTGAATAAGTCACAGGAAAAGTACAAGGCTAGACATGACCAACACAGAACAAAGAGAAGATTCAAAGTGGGAGACAGAGTATGGTTATAGATGAATAAGGAAATACTACAAGGTCTTGGTAAGAATATCAAGGCTCTGTGGTATGGTCCTTTTGAGTTAGTGGAAAAGTGGGAGATAACGCCTGAAGACTCACTCTACTCCCATACATGCACATTTACTCAATAGTGAATGTGGAGAATCTCAAACTCTATGAGCCTTCCATGTTGGATCAGGAGGAGGAGAAGGTCCTACCTTCCATAAAGGACTTAGCACCAAATTCTTAGGTAGAGTTGGTAGAGACAACAATTTTGTAGAAGAGGTCAAAAAATACAAGGCAGGGGCAACATGACCTTTGGCAGATTGGGTTGAAAGGACAACTTCCATGCAAAGCAAAGTGGTACTCCAAAGAGAAGGTAGAGGAAAAGTTTTCTCAGCTCATTCAATAAATATTTTGAGGTCCAAAATCCTCCCTACATGGAGAGGTATGACCCATATTGAATCATTATATTATTTTTCATCTATCTCAGTACTTTTTGGGTGAAAAAATTGGAGGAATCAACTTGCAGGGCCATTTTGGTGGCTAGTCCAAATTTGGAAATTTGGGTCCAAAATACTATCTGAAATATTTCAGAGCCATTTTGAGGCATAAAACCTGTAAGGTACCAGACATAATGTAATATGCATAAACTAAAATGTTCATCAAATTCCAATGGAACAGTAAAATATTGAGAATAACAATACCAACAATAATACCTTTATTTAAAGAAAGCAATGTTCACTTGCCTCTTCGAGGGGGAAACCTCCAACATAGCATAGATCTATTACAATAAATATCAAGACAAGGCTTTCTCATGCATCCTTCTCTTATTTATACTAATTCTATATTCAAAAGGAAATTCTAGAGGAAGATGTTTCTAGAAGTGGAAGTATCTATTAGGTCTTCTTACATTGACTTATTCACATTTATTAAATAGTTCTTATTAACTTATTTTGTCCTTTATTAAATGGAAAATATATTATTCTATATACATGAGGTGTTAGGGAGGTTAGGTCCCTAACATGCCCTCCCCCTTGAAAAAGAGGTTTTTTTTCAAGGATTGAGATGAGGAAATTGCTGCAAAATGGTAGCCGACTCTCAGGTGGAGTATCCTTCCATTGAAATAAAACTTATTGGATGGTGCACTGAAGGAGACGATGCTCGCGTTGGTCCAATATGGCTTGTGGATGCAACCAAATGGAACCTTCTTCATCAAAATATGGTAGACTGGTCTAGGTGTGGCACTTGGTGCCAATCACTTTCTTCAAGCACGAGACATGAAAAACATGATGTAGCTTGGAGTGAATAGGAAAATATAATTGATAGGCCACTGGCCCCACACATTTGGAAATAATATAAGGACCATAAAATTTAGGGGAATTTTTTTGACACTTCTGGGATTTTAGTGAAGTCTGATTGTACTATTGTAGATAGAGAAACACCTGGCCCATTTTAACAAATTGACGTTTAGAACTGTTGATATTATGGTCGCTGCGGGAGGTATTTACCTCCACGTGTAAACCTGACGAGAATAGAATACTCTGGGAAGCAAGAAGAAACCCTAATGAGTTGGCTAATAACCCTAGAAGATTTTTCGACTCAAGAAGATAATTTATATTAGGTTATTAGCCTCCAAGAGAAGAAGTCGACCAGAAGAAATAATAATATATTGAACAAACAGATACCCAGAATGAGAAGTCGGCCCAGGCAGTTAGCCAGAATTACTATAAATATAGGAGGCCAGTCTTCATTCTGGAAGGCAGTCTCAGAATTGCAGAGCAACACTTGTGCGCACTGCAGTGCCCAATTTTGTGCATAGGTTTGAGGAGAGCTGTTGGTGCAGCTGCTGCAGCTAGCAATTGCGTTTTAGCTTGGAATATCTCTTGGCTAGGGTTTGGAACATCTGATCATCTCTTGTTGGTATGCTATCCTTGGGGAAAGGTGCACTACTTTTTTTTTGGCTATCTAGCCTAGGGTTTGCTTCCAGAGTGAATCTCTGTCAAGGTTAAGGTGCTCGAAGGGTGTCTTCGGCCTATGGTTGGGTGACAATAGAGATATTGTCAATGGTAAAATGAGCACATCCATTATATTCTAACAAGAACAACCTTGATCTTCCTGTTACTTCATGCAGTTCTGAGCCATGAACAAAGTTTCTTTGACAGTGTAGAGAATGGTCATGCAGACTGTAAGATTGTGGTCTACCTCCTGAACCTTGGAGACACCTGACATGTATGGGAGAACCGATGGTGGATTATATTCATAGACTACTTCAAAGGGAGTCATGCAAGTGGAAGTATGGTAAGAGGTGTTGTACCACCATTCAACTAGGGGTAACCACTGAACCCACTGATGTTTTCTGTCAGACACAAAACACCTCAAATATGTTTGCATACACTTGTTGACTGATTTTGTTTGGACATCAGTCTGGGGATGATTGGCTATGATGAGATGCAATTGGGTTCCATGGATCATGAATATTTCTTGCCATAAATTTCCAGTAAAAGTTGGATCACAGTCATAAACAATAGAATGAGGCATGCCATAGAGTTTGAAGATATTATCCATAAAAAAATGATCCACTGTGGATGTTGTGAACGGGTGTTGAAGAGCACATAAATAAACATATTTGGAAAGGCAATCCACTACCACCATGATGACTGAATTATTTATTGACTTATATAAGCCAACAATGAAATCCATAGAAATATCCATCCAAATAGTAGGAGAAAGCAAAAGTGGTTGGAGTGTGCAGGGAGTTTTGACAATCTCTCCATTATTGCGTTGATAGGTATCACATTCGGTCATAAAGGTGTGGATTTCCTGTTTCATACCTTCCCAGAAGAAAGATCGTTTGACCTGTTCATAAGTTTTGGTAAAACCTGAATGATCAATTGTAGGTACTAAAGCATGAAACTCATAGAGAACCGTGGATTTAAGGGAAAAATGTTTGATTAAATATATGCGACCTTTATAGCAAAACTCTTCACTGTGCCAAGAGTAACCTGGAGAAACTTGGGGATCTTGTTGTAGTTTTTGGATCAGGCTGGAAATTTTGGGGCCGTGCAACCATTCTTGACGAACACATTGAAGCCAATTTGAAATAATGAAGGGGAGGGAAAAGAGGGACCCTTCTTCTTCATATTTCCTAGAAAGAGCATCAACTACCACCTTTTCTTTTCCCTTATTATAAATTATCTCATAATCATATCCAAAGAGCTTGGTCACCCATTTATGTTTCTCCCATGATGAAATTCATTGTTCC
Source organism: Picea engelmannii (assembly GCA_009831015.1). Taxonomy (NCBI): domain Eukaryota; kingdom Viridiplantae; phylum Streptophyta; class Pinopsida; order Pinales; family Pinaceae; genus Picea; species Picea engelmannii. The sequence continues at coordinate 668,053 of ML776684.1, read as the reverse complement.
AGGAAGTACTCGAGGCTTTGATGATCTGTTTTATTTTGGAAGCGTCGTCCCAACAGATAGGGGCACTAGAGATCCACTGCATGCAAAATAACCAACATTTATTTTTCATAGATTGATTGGCCCAAATGTCACTCTGACAACTATTTACTGGTGAAATCCAAAGGTCATCCATCTTGCATGAGGACTTCCTTTATTCCTCTCCCTTATGCATCACATTCTAGAACAAAGGTCTTGGTGAAGTTGGGTAGGGCCAGTATAGGAGTAGCACACATAGCTTATTTAAGGCTTGGAAGGATTGGTCAGCTGCTAAAGTCCAACTGAAAGCATTATTTTTAAGAAGAGTTGTTAGGGGAGCTTCATTTTTTCCTTAATTCTGAACAAACTTGTGATAATATCCCGCTAAACCTAGGAAACCATGTAGAATTTTAAGAGTTTTAGGGTGAGGATAGTTCTGCATATCTCCAATTTTCTTACGATCCACCTTACACCATGCTTTCCAACAATATGACCCAAGTACTCAACTTCAGAGACGCCAAAAACACATTTAGACTATTTAAGAAAAAGTTTTTGCTTGGAGAGGAGATGGAGAACTTGATCTACATGGGTGAGATGGGCTTGCCACATTTTACTATAGATGAGAATATCATCAAAGAAAACTAACACAAAGTGACCGAGGAAACGAGGAAAGACATGATTCATAAGTATTTTAAAAGTGGAGGGGGAATTATGGAGACCAAAGGGCATGACCAAGAAATCATAGTGGCCCTCGTGAGTGGGAAATGCAGTATTGGGAATGTTTTCCTCTTTCATACGCATATGGTGGTAGCCAGAACGTAGGCCAGGTTTGGTAAAGTATTGAGCCCCATTGAGCTCATATAGAAGGTCATATATGAATGGAATGTGAAATTTGTCCTTGATGGTAAGTTTGTTGATGGCACAAAAAATCAGGACACATGCACCAAGTTCCTTCCCTCTTGAGGACCATGACCACATGGGAAGAATAGGGGTTGGTACTCGGACGAATAACACCTACTTCAAGCAATTCTTGGGCATTTTTCTCAATTTCATTTTTTTTTAGAAAAGGGATGATGATAAGGGTGAACATTGGGAGGAATACTGATCGGGTTTAAAGGTATGGAATGGTCATGGTCGTCGTGGGAGGGGGGAAGGCCCTGGGGAGTTTGGAAAACAATGTGATGTTTGGAAAGGGGATATATTGGAGGTTGTTGTGCACAAAGGTTGTCTCAACTGTTTGAAAATAATGAATTTGGGAAATAATTCTAGAATGACCTTATTTGAGTAAATTTTCCATGCGGTGGGAATTGATGATCTCCGAAGAGCCTCCTGTAATGCCTTGGAATTTACACTTCTTTCCTTCCTGTTGGAATTGCATGGTTAAATCCTTAAAATCCATGGTTATTGATCTGAGAGTGTGTAGCCATTCAACACCAAGCACAATTCCACAACGACCCATGTCAATAGAAAACATGTGATATTTCAGGTTATACTAACCAATTTGTAGGCACACATTTTCACAATGTCCCCCACATTTCATGGAACCACCATTGGGAATCATGATTTGAAAATTGTTGACAACACAGATATAACAATTGATTTCTTGGGCAAGGCAGGGATGAATGAAATTATGCAGGGTGCTGCCATTGTCAACTAGGATAATGAGTTTCCTGTGCTTAATGTAACTAATCAATTTGAGGGTTTGGGGAACAGAAAATCCAGTGAGGGCATTCAAAAAAATCAGTTGTTCAAATTTGGGAGGGTCATAGGGAAGAAAAAGATCATCGACTTGGGGTAGCACAACCTCAGGTGAAACCTCAACATCCTCATAAAAAACGTCCTCTAAAATCGCCATAAAACATTTCTGTTCTTTACACTTGTGCCCAGGAAATTATTTCTCATCACAATTATAACAAAGACCCTTGAGTTGGGGTTTAACCATTTCCGTCTGCATTAATTTTTGGACCTTAAGAGGAGTGGAAAAAGGGGTAGGATTGGTGGTTCTAGGGCGGGGAATAAAAGCGGGTTTCTTGTTATGGGAAAAGATGACATGTTGTTCCTCCTTGGCACATTTATTTGCTTCCAACCAAGTCTGGGGGTGAGCCATGAGGACATGGGATCAGATTTAATCCTTGAGGCCACTGATAAAACATTCTAGGAAGAATGCATTTGTGATACCCTCCATTCAGAAAGCCAAGTGCTCAAAGGCAGCTATATAATCTTCCACTGTTATAGATTGTTTCAACTTGGTCAGACGACCTAAATGGTGGGTGTATGTGTCAAAGCGTTCATTCAACTCAACAACAAAATGTGTCCAAGAAACATACCCTTGGCATGCATTTATATGCCTTTTCCACCATTGCCATCATTCCCGATCCAAATATAGAACACCATAACGAAGCTTGGTCAAGTCATCAATAATGCAATGCAGGGAAAAATAATGTTCCATCTGAGTGACCTAGGCTGTTGGATCCGAGCCATCAAATTTATTCACCTCAAATTTGGAAAGAAGGGGGTCACGATGAGAATGAAAATTTATAGGATTGGAAGAGTCAACACCTTTGACATGGGGGTTTGGGATAGAGGAGGAAGGACCATGAGATTGGGTCATGAATTGTTTGAGAGTGGAGTGGAGTTCATCTATTCGACCAGTGAGTTGTTCCTGAATGTGGTCCACTTTGGCATGAAAGACATAAATGTCACAATTCAATTTATGATTGGTTTCATCTTGTCGAGTGGGAGACAATTGGGGATGAGGGGTGGTTCCATGGACAAAAAATTATATAAGTGATATATACCACTATGATAAGGGAAATGAGAGGAAGCCAATGGGATAAGTGGGAAATAAGGGTGTCGAGAAGGGGATGGGTCCACGGGGAAAAAGGATTAAAATTGATAGGTATCATAATGATTAGGGTGAAAGGGGGAATACAATGGGATAGGTCTCAAATAAGGGTGCAAGAAGGACCCAATTTGTTTTTACTTCTGCAGGGTTATACTCCAACTTGAATAATACTACAATGTCGAAATGCCCAAATTCTTAACAGGAAAAAATGTGTAGTAATTTTGAAACCAAAATGCAGGAGGCAAGGTTGCGTGACCAAACTATCCTTTCTCTTCCTTTTCTGGTATGTTCCCCCTAGTTTAGGGTTTTCAGGGTGCCTATGGACAAGGGTTTTCCGTGTGCTATAACTTTATGATATATCTGTGTGGTCCAACAGTATTACTCAACCCAATATATTAGGGTACCAACTAAGGATGCTCGACCATACCATTAGCTCTACTACCTGATTACCCAGGTACTAGAGAGTATCTTCCCAAGTGATGTTCTTAGTGACACTATACCAGTCAGGAAACTGATTGATTGATCTATGGATGGTTTCAAGAGACCTGGGAGACTTCTGATATACCTGCCGATATGTGGGAGTGATAGTCATGTGCATATTTTTTTTGATGCGGTACTACTCGAGGGGTACCAATAGGGGTTATAGAGGTTTCCAACAAGGTGAAACTTTGGTTTCTAGGCAACCCCGTGAAACTGTCTGTATGTCTTGCATGTAGTCTTCCCCACCAAAAGTTTACCCTCTGAACGACAGATCTATGTGCTTTAAAGACGATGGAAATACACGTCTATACCTTAGAAAAAAAATCAACCCACAAATACTATCAATGAAAGTGCTCTGATACCAATTATAAGGTACCAAACATAATGTGATATGCAGAAACAAAAATATTCAACAAATACCAATGGAACAGTAAAGTATTGAGAATAACAATACCAACAATAACACCTTTGTTGAAAGAAAGCAATGTTCACTTGTCTCTTTGAGGGGGCAACCTCCAACAGAGCAGAGCTCTATTACAATAAATATCAAGACAAGTATTTCTCATGCCTCCTACTCTTATTTATACTAATTCTATATTCTAAAGATCATTCTATAGGAATATGTTTCTAGAAGCGGAAGCTTCTATTAGGTCTTCTTACATTGACTTGTTCACATTTATTAAATAGGCCTTATTAACTAATGTCGACCTTTATTTCATAGAAAATATATTATTCTATCTATGTGAGGGGTTAGGGAGGTTAGGTTCCCAAAACAATGACACTTTTATATGGTCCAAACCTTAATATGGAGAAATATTATGTATTCTACACATTGATACCTTTCCAATGGTGCAAGAATCGCCTCAATCAGAGTTCGTATACGAAAGTTATGCCTCCTGCAAGTTGACCTACAATATCGATCACCATGGTACAAATGGATTCCACATCATCCCCTATTACTTAAACGTGTGGGGCTAGCCACATAATGGATTTTCTACAGCAGTCTGGAAGGTCCAAAACTAATCACTAATCAATGGTTGAGGAAGTTAATACCCTAACCCTAGATTACCATCGATTTATTTTAAATACCAGGCCGCTAGGAGAAGGGGTTCCATTCTATGTTATTGTATTTTTCCATAGCAGATCATAGCAATCAGGAGTGGGAAATTAGAGAGCATAATAGAGGGGGCTAATGTTCTGTAGCAACCTAATGGGCCACATGTCTCATGTAACTCCATAGAGAGTTTCTTCTCTTTTGCACTTTCATTATTTCCATACTAGAGAGAAGAGAGCAGAGAAACCTCACCTTCTATATGGGTTTTCTCCTATAAGGGCTTCGTAGAGAAAATATTTGTGTTATTTTTTGGACGGTGTGTGATTTTATTTTACTGTTCTCTATTTTGTGCATTTTATCTATTTCATGCATAAGCAAAAAATCAATAACTAAAGATTATGGAATATAAATGAATTTAACCTTCATAGTGTAGATTTCAATTTTATTTATTAGATATGTTGTGAAGAACTGTTCCAGTGGTCCAATATCCATGGAAATTTACAGATCAATGAAGGTCACAACAAATGTTCCATGGAAACATAAGAGACAAAGGAATAATATGGTTTCCTAATCATTTCTTCATGTAATAGACAATGATCATTATTAGTGAAGTTACAACATGCCATTAGCCAATCTGTTGAGGGAGAAGAGACAAAATAGGAGATTAATGCCCTCCTTCTAGAGAAACATTAAAAAAGGGTGCACAAGAAGAAAATAATCAAAACTAGCAACAAGTTTAAACTAAATGCCAACATTGCAAGCTATGAAGTTAGAGACATTACGTTGGATCTAGGATTTGATGTAAAATTTATTGCCCAAGAAATTATGGAAAATGATGGGAAGTCCCAAGCTACTCTTCTCACCCATCCGATTGTGTTTTGTGAAGCAATATATAATCTATTCCATAGGTAGATCGGAGAATGTCGAGGTTAACTTTGCAGGAGTAAAGACAATAGCTTATTTTGAAGCAATAGAACTTGTGGATGAAAAATATGCATATCCCGCATTGCTAGGAATTGAATGGGAATATGATAATGAGGCCATCATAAATCTAAAAAAGAGGAAATATGTCCTTCAAGGATAAAGGTGCATGAGTAATCCAACCAATTGATCCATATCAAGGGCCTTGTTACATTGTATCCACATAAGATAACATGGAGGAAAATCTGGTAGAACATATTTATATTTTGAAAATGAGAATGAGTGATGATTATGTTAACCTCATAATAGATGATGATGTTATTTGGTATAGTATTTGTTTCTTTGATATATATCCAAAGGGCGCGGTGATTCAAAATCAACAAGAACACACTCAAAATCTATCCTCCATGTGTTTCTCTTATATAAAAAATTTCAAATGGATCAGGATAGAACTAAAAGAACCACCCCTATATGATGGGATTGATATTTGAAGACTCCTTAGATCATATGGACCAATCCATTGAACTTGAGAAACAAATATTAGCATTGGATAACACATAGGAATTCATTACACATCTAGAATGAAGTTTTCACTAGTACCAGAAGTACCAGGAAACCAAAAGTACCAGAAAACCAGAAGTACCAGAAAACCAAAAGCTGCAGTCCAGAATTTCGCAGGTCCAGTTTCAAGGGTCATAAATTGGAATTTTCAGAAACTGACTATACCATCATACTTGCCTTAGTCCAACACATCTTTTGGTGAGTGTAGTTTTCGTATCCAAGAAATTTGATTTTTCTATTATTTCTATAGCCCCGAGGGCTAGGGTTTCTACTACAAGAAAGAATGGCTACCAGTATGAGGGTAGAAGACATGATGGAAGGATCTGGAAACTTCAGATCTTGGAAGCATAGGTTGTAGATGATTCTAGACGAGAATGATCTCCTAGAACATGTTACAATGGGTGTACCAGAACCAAAGGAAGAAGAGAAAAAGACCAAGCATAAGAAGAATGAAAAGAAAACAAAGAGAATTGTGTCAGATTCAGTAAATGTTCACTTGATCCCTCATATATATGAACTATAGACAACAAGGAAAATGTATGAAGCACTCAATAGGTTATACGAAAGCAAAGACATTAGTCAGAATATTGCCTTAAGAAATCAGCTTCGCAATATGAAGATGGAAAACTCAAAATCTGTCTTATCCTATCTTATGAGAGTTTCTCAGATTAGAGACCAGCTTGCAGCTATTGGAGATGTCATTACTGACAAAGATCTTGTAACCACAACCCTAAATGGGTTTCAAACATTTTGGATTCCTTTTGTACAAGGAGTGTGTGCAAGAAGCAAGTTACCCAAGTTTGATAAGTTATGGGTAGATTGCACACATGAAGAATCTAGACTTGCAGACCAACAGAAGAGATTAATTGTTGACGAAGATGAAGCTCTTACAGTTCAAAAGAACAGAAGAAGTTCCTTCAGGAATAACAATAAAGAAGCTAACTCCGTAAGAGTTCCAGATAAGAAGAAAGATGTTTCAAAGATCAGATGCTACAACTGCCAAAATTTGGGACACTTTTCCTATGAATGTCTTCAAAGAAAAGGGAAAAGAAAGATTCAAGCACATGTGGTAGAAGAAGAGGAATCTCCTCCCTAAAAGAAAGCTTTAGTACAAATTGAGAAATATGTACTTTAAGTTGAAGATAGTTGATATGAAGAAAGATGGCAAATGGTGGAGTCCATGGAGCCTCCCCACACAAAAACAAAAGATAAGTATTCATGTTTATTTTTAGTATCTTGTTTAGTTTAATACTTTATCATTACAAGTTAGATTTTTGTGAGAATGTTAATTAACCTTGTTTTATTTTAGTGTCTATGCAGATTTATGAAGGAAGTATCAAAGAAGAGGATAAAGAAAGAGATAAAATATTTATTTCAGGTATGATCACTCATGAGAGTGACAAAGGTACGTGTTCAACTATGATAGTAAGGGAAACTTTGGTAATTTCATAGCTAGAGTGAAAAAGAGTTCAAAAGTCTTATTTATGATTAGGGTTTCATATGTGTACATGGTTGAACAAGTTTTGCTTAAGGAAAGATGTGTACTACTTTGATAGAAATCATGACATAGTTTTATTTGATTACTGCTTATTGTTACTGACTGATTGGCTAAGTGACATATCTTAGAAAGCATACTGCAAGTAAGTTTACATGTCTCAGAAAAAAGAAATTATGCCTTGACTTGCATAAGTTAGAGAACATGAGAAGGACTTATGATATGGTGAAAGTCAGTAAAGACCAGACAATATCTAGTATTTATATAGGAGCAGGAGTCTCCTAAAGATGCAGAACATAAATGTTCAAGATGAAGAGAAAGGTGAATACTCAGATATAGTTGATGAGATGCAGGTAACTGCAGGTTTCTCTAGTACTGTTCTTATATATGCAAAGGGAGCAGGTTGATACAGTATGAATTCAGAGAGAAAGAAATGTTCGAACTCAAGAAGGCACCTAGGATATTAAGGAAGAGACCTTCGTAGAGAAGGAATGAGCAATCCCATAGGTAGACCTTCATAGATAAGGAAGATACCTTCGTAGAGAAGGAAGAGACCTTCATAGATAAGGGGAATGAGAAATTTTCCAAGGTTGGCCTCTGTCCAAGTGTTGAGTTTTGGATACTCTAGGGACATGCTAGAATACCCTCATAGAGAGGGGTGTGACCACCCTCGTAGAGAGGAGTGTGGATGTTTCTCCAAGGGGTAGTGGGCATATACTCTCCTTTGGCCAAGGATTGAGTATCGTGGAACACAAACCTTGACCATGTGGAATGGTTAGTTGGCTCTTGAGGTTTGTGTCGTGATCCTGTGTGGATCATGGAAAGGGAGTCTAGTCTTGCACAAGCTAGCATCTTAGCTTCTCTAGTTCATGTGGGATGACTAGGAGTGAAGCTATGGTAGTAGTCCTCCCCAGTGGATGGGTGATATAGATGACTACAAGAGAAGGGAGAACATAAGAGGAATGGAAAAACTCATAGAATATCTTCTGTGTGAAGATAATAAAGAGTATCTTCTGCATGAAGATGAAAGAAAGAAAGAGTGTCTTCTGCGCGAAGATAAAGAGAACAAAACTTATTTAATATGGATTCATGAAGAACTAGTCAGTGATCATGATGCCAGATGACCAAGTGGATTATATTTATGCCTCCTATTACCCAGTTGATGATATTGCCCAGTTGATGATGTTATCAGGTTGATGCTGTTACCCAGTTGATGATATTGCCCAGTTGATAATGTTATCCAGTGGATGTTGTTACCCAGTTGATGATGTTATCCAGTTGATGTTGTTGTCCAGTTGATGATGATTATCCAGTTGATGATATTTCCTAGATGATATTGTTCAGTTGATGATGACATCCAGTGACCTGTCAAAAGATAAAGAATATCCTTCTTGTTAAGAGGGAGTGTTAAAATATTGTGTAAACGCAAAGACTATTCTTATCCCCTTTTGTGGATTGATCATGTCAGGCATTGTAATTGACCAAATACCATTTTATGGATTGGTCAAACCCTAATTTTAATTTGCAAATTAAGAAGTCTCCCCCCGAAAAAATTAAAGTGGTTCTAACCACCCAGAAAGACAAGTCGACCCTGCCATTGAAGATACACCTCCTTTCAGTGCTTGCCAATTTGTATAAATAAAGGAATCCAACCCCTCATTTGTTCGCTCACTCAGCTCACTCATCTAGTGTGCAAGTATTGAAGGAAACTGCAGTTACTAGTTGCTGGAAGAAGGAAGAGAGAGAGGCGTATTTCTAGGGAGATGATATTCTCTAGTCTTTGATTATTTTCTGGTCTAACATCATGGTAGTTTGTTTCTTGTAGAGAGAGAATTATTCTGGTGCTGTACTTGGTTATTAAATCTATATTAAAGAATTTTTGCTGGGTTTTATTCCCCTTGAGGGTTTCCTAGGATAAATGCTTGTGTACTCTTGTGATTTTGTTTCTCTCAGTGATCCTATCTATGCTATGGTTATCTAGTAAATTGAAAAGAAACCTAATAATAACCTAAACCTTAACATAAACAGGGTGAAGTAAATCTTAATAATTTCAATCCTGAAGTTGGCCGTGCATCCCGAAGGAAGAAAATGGCAGAAGAAGACAAGCGTGATGAACATGAGAAAAAATTTCAGATGGTATTTTATCGTCTGTCATAAATGGTTGAACGAATGTATGGCTATTACAAGAAGAGGATGAAGAAGAAGGGGAGGAAAAATGAAGCACATGCTGATGATGATGCTTCGGTAAACCAAGGGGTTGGAGGAGATCCTCCTGAGCCTCCATATTCACCTTCAAGTTCTAGTTATTCTTCCTCTTAGCATTCTCAACATTCTCATCATTCTAGCCATAAAGCCTCTTTTAAGAAACCATTATTAAAGCTTGATGTAAAATTTGCTTTACCTATGTTTAATGGAGATGCTAATCTTGAAAAGCTAGATAATTGTATCCGACACGTTGAAGTATATTGCCGTGTTCAACATATTGATTAAGAGGAAGTTAAAGTGAAACTAGCTTCTCTTCGTTTGGAAGGCACCACTCTCGTATGGTGGGAGAGAAAGCTTCAAGACATAAGTAAGTGTGGTAATATTCTTTCCTCCTGATCAGAATTTAAATCAGCGATAAGGAAGCAATTTTATCCATTGGGTTATTTACATAAAACAAGGATGGAATGGAAAACTTTAAGGAAAAGTAAAGGTCAAACTGTACAAAGTTTCACATAAGAATTTAGGAATAAATCTCTTGCATTAAACATTCCTTTGGATTTGTATGAAACTTTAATGAAGTATATTGGCGCACTTCACAGTTATATTCGTCATACTTTTCTCTTGTTTAACCCCACTAGTCTTGATGAAGTTTGTGTGCAAGCCACTCACCTTTAGAATAGGGGAAAGCATGTTCAAGAAGATCCCACAAAGAAACTTTCCAATCTCCCACATAAAAATTTCAAGAAGTTTAAAAGGAAGGACAAGAAGACCACCATAGTGACGAGAGAAGGAGGAAATCCATCTTGCACTCATTGAAAGAAAAGCGGTCACGATGATGAACATTGTTGGAAACTGCATCCAGAGAAGAGACTGAAACAGTTCGGTGGAAAGGGGAAGACAAAAACCGTTGCTACAGTGCAACAAGATCTTGGTTCCAATTCAGGAGATGAAGGAAAAATCACAGTGGTTGGTAAAGATTCCCTTCATGCTAGTTCAAGTTCCAATAATGAATCTCATGATGATGAACGAAATAGGAATGAATCATTTCACATAAGAGTTGTATCTAAACACACTAAGATAGATATATTATTTGATCTGGGTTCCCAAGTAAAATTAATATATGAAGCACTTGTCAAGAAGATGGGTCTTGAAACGAAACCACATCCGAAGCCTTATTCTCTTGGTTGGGTATGTGATAAAGAAAAAATTAATGTCACCAAACAATGTAGGGTCAGATTTTCTATTGCTTCAATGTTGATTGATGAAATGGATTTAGATGTTGTACCACTTGATATATGTGGCATAGTGTTGGGAAGTCCTTATCTTTATGATAGAAAAGTAGTCTTATTTCGTCATGAGGACAAATACCACCTTACTAAGGGGGGAGTGGAATATATTGTTAGAGCTCACAACATGAGGGTAAATACAACACTTTTTAGTGCAGGGAAAATGAAAATACTCATAAACAATAACATGATATATGTACTCATGGTCGTAAGAGAGAAAGATGTTGGGACATTCGATGCTTTCCAAGGATGTGATCCTTCCCATAAAAAGGAATTAATTGATATTGTTTTTAACTATGATGATATTTTTCAGGAACCAGATGGGTTACCTCCTAAGAGGGAAATCCAACATGAAATACATCTTCAACATGATTCTCCTCTTCCTAATGTGGGCATGTACATGATGTTAGTTATGGAGATGAAAAAGATCAAGAAGCAGGTACAAGGCTTATTGGATCAAGGGGTCATCAGGCCCAATTCATCTCCTTGTGGTTCTCTGATCGTGATGGTGCAAAAGAAGGATGGCACATGACGAATGTGTGTCTATTACCGAGCCTTATATAAAATCATGGTGAAAAATTGATACCCTCTTCCTCATATAGATGTACTTGATTAGTTAAATAATTATGTTTATTTCACTAAGTTGGATTTGTGCAGTGGATACCATCAAATCAGGGTCGCAGAACAAGATGCATGGAAAACTGCCTTAAAAACCAAACAAGGACTGTTTGAGTGGTTAGTTATGCCGTTTGGGCTTTGTAATTCCCCGAAAACTTTCACGCGTGTGATGAATGATGTATTCATGCCTTTCCTAGATGAATTTGTGATTGTATATTTAGACGAAATTATTATTTTTAGCGGGACTTGGGATGAACATGTGAGGCATGTAAAACAAGTATTGGATACTTTCCAAAGGGAAAAGATGTATGTAAAATTGTCTAAATGTGAATTTTGCAAGACTGCACTTGTGTACTTAGGTCATATTGTAGGAGGAGGACAATTAAAAATTGATTCTTCCAAAATTAATGTAATTGTAAATTGTCCTGAGCCAAAAAGTGTAACCGAGGTCCAAAGCTTCTTAGGTGCAGTCCAGTATTGGAGGAGGTTCATTTCAATTTTTTCCTTTATAGCAGCTCCTTTTCATGCCTTAACTAGTGTGAAGAACACTTTTCAGTGGGAAGGAAAGCAACAAAAAACTTTCGACACTTTGAAGGAGAATATCAATACCGCACCAGTATTAACATTGTCGAATCTTCAACAACCTTTTGAGATTGAGACAAATGCCAACGAATATTCCATGGGTGCAGTATTGATGCAATATCGTAAGACTATCTGTTACCACTCTAAAATTTTTAACCAAGCTGTTGTTAACTATCCTACACATGATAATGAGTTGTATGCATTAGTTCAAAGCGTAAAGAAATGGAATAACTACTTGTTAGGGAAGGAAACAATCATACATACAGATCACCAACCCTTACAATATCTCCAAGAACAGACCAAACTGCAACAATATCGACACTATAGACGGATGGGTTTTCTACAAAAAGTTCATTTGGTAATCAAGTACAAAAGGGTACAAGTAACAAGGTAGCTGATATGCTTTCTAGACCTCCTATTGCTGCTTCTATTATTTTGAAGAATACTTCTTTATCTCATGATAGATATGTAGATAAATATGCCATTGATGAAGATTTTAAAGAAGTACATGAGAAGCTAACCCATGGTGCACAGGTAGAGAACTATTGTCTGCAGGGAAAACTAATCTACCATCTTGGAAAGCTATGTATTCCTACAAGTGAACGAGTCCATGTAATACGAGAAGCTCACACTTCTCTTGTGTCTAAGAATTTTTGGGTAGGAAAACTATGGCTCATTTGCAGAGGTTTTTTTACTAGCCTCAAATGAAAGGAATTGTAACTAAATATGTAAATGGGTGTGTGATGTGTTCTACTTTTAAGTCCACTAATAGAAAACTGGGGCTATACTCACCACTTCGTGTTCCATCCCATCCATGGGAAAGCATATCCATGGATTTTGTAGGGGGTTTACCAATGAACAAAGGGGGTCATGACTATTTGTATGTTGTAGTGGATAGGTTCAAAAAGATGTGTATCTTGATGCCATGTAAAAAGAAGATCATTGCTAAGAAGGCTGCTAATCTCTTCTTTCAGTATGTTTGGGTTCACTTTGGGTTTCCCACATCCATTATCTTGGATCGAGATTATCGATTCCTTGGGGACTTTTGGACTAGCTTGTGGAGAATTATGGCCACCAAATTGAAGAGTAGCATTGCTTTCCATCCATAGATTGACAGACAGATAGAGGTGGTAAACATAACAATGGTACTCTTTCTTCGAGGCTACTGCAACAAGCATCCCAATTTATGGGATGAACATATACCCTATGTACAACATGCTTACAACCAAGCCTTGCATTCCTCTACTCAGAGTTCACCTTTTGAGACATGTTTTAGGTACATAACCAAGGTTCCTTTGGACTTGATGTATGGGAGAGATACCGATGTGAATGAAGAACGAACAGAGGAAAGAGCTTGCAAGTTCATCCATAGGATCCAGTAGGTGCACCAGGAAGTCAAGGAAGAGTTGGATAAACGTCAAGCATAGTATGAATCTTGGCATGAAAAGCACAGGGTTGATCATCATTTCCAGGTTGGAGACTAGGTATGGCTTCACATCAACAAGAAGAGATTGAAGGGTGAAGGCAAGAAACTCAAGCCCATTCATTATGGACCCTTCACTATCTTGGAGAAAAGTGGTACCAATGCTTTTTGTTTGCATCTTCCACCTTATATGTAGATTTACTCAGTTGTGAACGTAGAGAACTTGAAACTTTTTGAGCCTCCCATGATCATGGATCAGGATGAGGAAGTTTCAATACCTTCAGATGATGAGTTTGCTCCTGAGTACTTGGATGAGTTACAGGGAGATATCATCCTGGATAGAAGGAGGAAGACTTCATGTAGGGGTGATGTTGATTATATTCGAGTAGGATTAAAGGGCACACGTCCAAGCAAGGCAAAGTGGATTGAGAAGGACAAAGTGAGGGGACTCTTCCCTCACTTATCTATTGATTGATGAAAGCTTTTGGTGGTCCAAAAATTTCTCAGTGGGAAGGCATGATCCAAAAAGGATCCATAGAAGGCTAAGAACAACTCAGAACTCGCATAGGCAACTCAGGATGCTTAGAATGGCCTCAGCAGACAGAGAAAGGGAAAAAATTCAAAGTTCCCAAAACTCAGTGAAAATTACATTATCACTAAGAGCACGTCGCAAGATTTCTAATGACGCAAACGACTCATCAAATGGAGTTACATATTGAAAGATATTCACGGTCAAAGTTTGGTCAACCTAGCCCAGTCAGCAGGGTGATGAGTCAGCATCCGTACTGTTAACGTCAGCATCCGTACAGATGACGTCAGTATCCATGCAGTACAAGTGGCAGGAGAAGAAGGGGACATGTGTCATGCTAACGTCAACATGGTGATGTGGCAACACCAGAGGTTGCCACGTGTCACCCAGATTTGTCACTTTTAGACCAATCCATGGACCAATAGGATTGTGCCACGTGGAAGTTTGTATGGTCTGTATAGTGATGTGGCATGATGACATGGCATGGCGAGTTGACAGTCCATATGATGATGTGGCACTCGTATGATGATGTGGCACTGACATGGTAGTGGATGGCGTGGCCGAATGGGAGGCTACCATGTGGCCCAATTAGGGGCTACCACGTGGTAGGGGGAAAAAGAACAATGGCAACCCGTATCTGTTTTTTGAAAAAAAAATGGATTGGCGGGTCCGCCAAATCTGGCGGACCACGCCAAATCCGGCCACATCCTAACCGTTAGCACCTTGGATAGAGCCACTGCCAAATTTGGAGGAACAACATTACGTATATAATACATTGTTTCAACTATCAAGCCAAAAGGGGGAGGCCCGCAGGTTTGACCCCGGGACCTCCTCCCCACACTACTCCTTAATACTCATGCCATAACCAACGGGCCGACGACCCCTACATTGTATTGAACACCGTCGATTTTACTTAAGAGCTGAATACGGTGACCCTGGAGAGGAGGCGCGCGTGTGGTATGGCATGGGCACATAGTTCAGGGAAAGTACAGTCATTAATTGTAGGTTGTAGGGGGTCATGGAAACCGAGACACATTTCTTCTTGGGCCTCGGAGTGCCAGAGTGATATCGAGGCGTGGAGACAGTCATTTTTGGGTAATTCGATGCCACGAATTCAGTGGTGTCGTTTGTTTTCTAATATGAGCATTATTTCAGCAGCTTGATTTCAAAATGAGGTATACTTATGTATTTTGCCAAATTATTTTTTCGAGTTAATGAAAAAGCCTACCCATTTGAGAGAAGGACCCAAAGACGTATTCCACCAAGGACGAACTCCGTTATCAATTTTTTGTGTTTAGATTTGATGCTTATGCCTCTTCATTATTGAGCTTTTCTTTCTTTAATGGTGGACTTTAATTTATGTTCATTTAATGCAATTATTTATAAATCACTCGATGAAAAGATCCCGGATCAATGTCATATAAAAGGAGGTGTACTCATCAATGTTTTTTTTCAAACCATATAAGTCATAACTTATCAAACCATTTGACGATCAAACCATATTTGTGATTTTTTTTATCATTTATCTTAGGCGATAACCAATTGATTTCTTGTTACTACCTTTAAAATTTGGCAACAACAATATTCCATTAGTGTCACATGTGTATCATTGACAATAATTAATAAAAAAAATATCATAGTAGAATATTTAGAGAAAAAAAAAGCTTTCATATCAATTGGAGGGAATTAACAACAAAAATAAATGGCAATGAAAAATATCTTTATAAATACATGGAAAAAATTCTACATAGTAATATGCAACATGATATGCCACCTACATGTTGAAATAAGTGAAAAAAAATAGAATTAAATTCTTAGAAACATTTTCTTTTCTTACATAAATTTAAATGACTTCAATTGAAAATTTATGGTTTTCCCAAGAGTAGGTGCTATTAACTAATTATCCATATGTAGCGAATATTAAGAAAAACTATTATTTGTTCATGGAAATTTTTATATTTAGGTGAAAAATATAAGTGTATGCATAACTATAATCATAAATTAGGCTTCAACTATTTTTATTTTTAATGAAAATATGAAACATTTTAGCCTAAATTTCTTCAAAAAAATTAAAATTTAGCCAAGTTTTCGAAATTTCGCTTAAAAAAAACATTGGTACTCATGCATAGATGGATTTTTTAGATATTGTCAAGTCATAATTGACAAGGAGGATAATAAAAATAAAAATTTTGCGATGAATTGGGGATCATATGAATATAATGCCATGCCATTTAGACTGAAGAATGCACCAACAATGTTCTAGAGAATTGTTATAGTAGGCTTTAGATACTACATACACAAAATTTTATAAGTATCTCTAGATGATTGGACGATCTATGGTATGGTAAAAGAACATGTTTCTATGTTGTATTTGGTGTTTGAAATATGTTGACAATTGTAGATCTCTCTAAAAAAATGAAAAACCACAAGTTCAAAAATTCTTCCACTACTTACAAGTAGGCCACTTTAAAAATTATATAGTTTACTTAACACTCAAGTATTTGGTCAATAAACCCATTATAAAAGGATACACATGCTGATCTCTTACAATTATAATTTGTCCTAGAATACCTAGAAGACATCATAATCTTTCTAGCCACATGGATCTCACTACAAGAATACACAACTATGCAAAACAAACAACTGGTCTCTAGAGCAGTAGACCACGAGTTAATTTCAAGAAAAATGTATAAGTTTGGCACACATGAAATCATCTAACATTGCATCCTCAACCAATAATGTCCCAATATACTTTGGGAATTCCATAATAGTGTTGCAAGAGGACACTACGGTGGAAAAGTGACCACTAGAAAATTTCTACAAGTAGGATTGTCATGGCCAATGATATTTTGAGATGCCAAGTAATATTCAAAGGGTTGAAATGTCTTCCAAATACTTAGAAATCCATCTAGAAGAATTCACCTACCACTTCATCCACTGATATCCCTTCAATCATTTGAAAAATGGGTTGTTGAATTTATAATTCCTACCACTCCCCTACTTGTAATCACAATCAAATACTACCTCACTAGATGGGTACAAGTGGTTCCAACAACAAATTTATTAGTGCCAAAATCATTCCTAGATTCATTTTTGAGCATATAATTACAAGGTTTAGTTGTTTGTATAACTTAACATGTGACTAGGGAAGACGTTTATTGAACATGATAGTTGTGAATTTAACACATGGATTCTCCGTCCAACACAGCACAAGTAGTCCCAACCACTCACAAGCTAATGAAATAGTAAAAAATTTCAACAAGATCCTAGAGAATGAACTTGCAAATATTTTTGTTATGAATAGGGATTATTACTCTAATGAACACACACTACCAGTGCTCTAGGCACACATAGATAAAGTAAATAGGCTAACTAAGCATACTCCCTTCATCTTGGTGTATGTTAGAGAGGCAACAATACTCATATAATTACTGGTCCCCAATTTTCTTATCGTGAAAGCAACAAATATGTGTGATGATGAGTCTATACAAAAAACTCTACATGAACTATTATAATTAGAAGAAGAGATATTCCTATCCTAGCTCCACGAAACAATTCAAAATGCATAAGAAAAGGCTTGGAATGATTGACACATTAGGAAAAATAATTCGATAAAGGATACTTAGTATCCTTATATGATAGAAATACATAAAACCTCTAGGTATACTCAAAATGCATTGCTTAGGTCCTTTCCTACTAAAAAAAATAAAATTATATTTATTACAAATATCCACAATTTAAATATTACCTCTCATTTTCTTCATTGTACCTTTCCCCAACAACTGCTCCCCTTCAATTTTTTTGATGGATTTCACATCCCAAATGCAATCCACTACATGCATAGCTTGTGCTCCTAATTTAGGAAGATACTGACTAATATACACCATGGATTCATATACCATATATCCCTCCACCATAAAACCCTCAGGACATGCTCTTTGTCTAACCAAAGCCTTCAATGATTTCAAGTGCCTCTCCACCATCCACATTCACCTTGTGTGTACAGGTCCACACATTTCAATCTTCTCAACTTGGTGTATGAGGTAGTGTTCTTGTGCATTGAAAAATGTTGGAGGTAGATACTTCTGTATTTCACACATCAGCCAAGGAATTTCTCTCTTCCAATACTTTATATCATCTTCATGGATTTATTTCAATGACAACCATCTATAGATCATGACGCAAGAAAATAACATGTTTCAACAAAACATAATACATATTACATTACAAGTAAAACACATGTCATTAAGTACAATAACAAATTGATTTTCTTTTTTGCATATATATTGCAACTACTTACCTGATGTATTTTCCAAGATCATATATAACTTGTTTGACGTTGTTGTCAAAGTTGTTTGGGAGAGATAGATGTAGAACAAACTGTAACAATAAAAACGAATCGTTACTTGTTTCAAGACTAGAAAAAAAAATAAAAATATCAAAAAATGTATACAACCAATATATAAATATGAATACTAAAATTATTAATTACCTTAATGAAGGTATTCCAATCATGTGTTTTTACCCCACCAAATTCACCTTTCTTCGTTAAGATATTCTTTATGTTTGAACAAAAACTTGTGGGAAATTTAATTCTTTGAATGACCTCTTTTACACCATTTCTTTGTTACTCTGTTAGTAACCATGGAAGGTTATTTTTGTCTCCATCACTATTTTATGGGGTCACACTTTTCATTGCATGATTGGCTTCCTGAATGTCATTACAAATTTTGACAAATTTTTCTTTATCCCTCCTGCCATTTATGATTCACCATAATGTTTCTGTCACATTCTTCTTGATATGCATTGTATCAAACAAATGAACTATTTATAGCTCCTCATAGTAAGGAAACCTCAAGAATTGAGTGGGATAACATTTCATTCCTCATGGAAGCCCATTATTACTACCTTCACGATGATGACATTGATGAAGCATAAACAAAAAATAGAACACTATTTATCAAATGCGGTAAAATAAATTGAATAACTAAAATAAAATTTCAAAACATGATTCCATTTACGATACTTAAACAAAATGCGTACGTCGAGGATTAATTCTGTCATATGCCAACTTCCATAAGCGAGGTGTCATTCTTTGTGGTTTTAGTCCAGTCTCTTGTTTCCCATTGAAAATATCTTTTTCAGTAGTATGATACTCATGGTTCTTAGAGAGGAAGTGTCTATGCTCATCAAACAACTCTTTTCCTAAACTTTTTGACCGATGAGATTTCATCTTAGGACCACAAACTGGACATGAAAATTTACCCTTTCTTTGAAGACTTGCAACATATGGATTAATGTGAATTATTAATATACAAAATGATTATTTAAAAAACATGCATGATATATTCAATTATGTAACAAACCTCTGTTACGACAACCGATTTTTTTTTTTTTTTTTTGCATTAGGAAAATTACATTAATATTAATAATGAAAACCTTGGCACATCATCTAACATATTAATGAACAATATTAACACATTAACAACCTGCACGACATAAGATTGCACATCATTGCAGCAAATAATGATACATATATCAACACATTAACACAATAACCAACAACCCATTACCAATGCATTCTTTTAATAATGACCCATCACAACATAAACCATAAATCGCTCAATTCGTCTCATAAGGAGAATCATCAGTTAACATCGATATAATTCATCCTAGTGCCAGGTCTAATCTAATCTACTCAATCCATCCTTCAAGTAATGCTTAAGAGAATTTCGTACAAGGCATATCTATATAAAAGTTAAGAATCATAAGTGTAATTACCATCAATGAGTCTAAGCTATAATCATGTCTAAGGGATCCATAAGAAGATCGATATTCACCCATTGGGTAAGGACATCATGTTACCTTACATATCCAACTAAGCATAAAAGGAGATCAACCATGCTTAAACAACACAACGATTTAACATGCTAACCTTCATCATGTACCCAATTATAAAACCGATAAAATCAAATAAAATAAAAATAAAATAAAAATAAGAATTTGACAGCTTACATATTCATTAAATAAATTCAAGGAAGATAAAAAATTATTCTTAAATAAATAAGAGTGCATTTACTTTTCTCAATTTCATTAAACATATTAAATATGACCAATCAACTGTAACAATTAACAAATAATTAGATGTCAAGCTACAATCAGAGTTAAGAATCCAAGGAAGAGTTCTGGAAATCATTCCAACCCCTGAACCTATGAAAAAAAAATAGTTTTCAATCCAAACCTTAATCCGATTCTCCATCCAGACCTTCATCCGGTCCTCCATCCGGACCCTATTACAGAGCAAATTTATGATAACAAAATTTCAAAAAAGAAAACAAGAAGGAAGAAATCAGTGTGGGTAGAGTTGCAGCCGAAATGGCAGAGGTTAAAGGTAAGGGAATATCATTCTAGGTGTTCGAGGCTAACAACCAGAACTCAAAGAATACCAAAGAAGTGACTTTGATGAACATACAACGAGGTTCCTGTAGCAATTAAAAAGGTTTTAGGAAGTTCCAACAAGAAAAATGAATTTTCCAGAGGTGAAGAACATACATAAAATTCCTAACAATGATAGACAAACTTAATTGACCGTTAATGGTAATATTAAGAGGCTAAAACACAGAACCAGGGTAAGAAAACAAGGAGGAGTTCCAGGATCTATCCCATCCCTTGATCCGGTGTGCAGTATTTCCAAAATTCGTTCTAGACCTCCATCCGACACTTAATCCGACACTCCATCCGACACTCAGTCCGACACTCCATCCGACACTTAATCCGACACTCCATACATAACTAAATTTATGGGAAATTCAAATTTTAAAAATTCTAGGAAGCTAATCGAATTCGGAAACGGTTAAACCTTAGGAAGGGCCAGTAAATTATGGAAAGGACACTCACGAGGTCAAGCTATAGTTATAGCCCCCAACTTCATTCTCGAATTGTAATACTTCGAATTTAAAATTCATAAGAAGTAAACATAACAAAATCGCTCAATCAATTTCTGAAATGGTTTTCTAAAAGACAATAAGGGAAATCCACTGCTACAGAGTTGAAAATCATGGAAGCGAGACTAAAGAACAATTTCACAATCTTCTACAAGTTTGGGCGACATAAATCCCTAATTTTGTTTTCCAGAAAATTATCAACCAAAACTTAAAATTTAATCAATCGAGTGGAATTCGCTCGTAAGACCCTACAATACAGTGAAATAAATTACAATCCACCAGCAACGAGCCAACAAATATCAGTTCTAGAACTGATAACTCTGTCAAAAATTTAATTTATGCCTTTCAATAATTTAAGCAAAGACCAAAAGTCGATTCCAACAATTAAATATTTTGAAATAAAAATTCAGAAATTTAACAGAAACAGAACAGAAACACTTAATGAAATCCGGGTTTGTATTCTAGAGACAACATGGGTAATACCGCCATTACAGAGTTTCAAACCTTTACATGCACTTACCCAACTGAAAATCCATAAGGTTTACATGCTTGGGTAACAAAAGGCCCCAAAACATTTTGTGAACAAGGGAAAAAAAATGTAGAGGGTTTACTGCTGGAATCACACAGAGAGGAAAGGAAAAATTCAAGAGGGTAGGACTTGCACGTCCCTCATCTTCAAAAAGGAGAAGGGATGTTAATAAATCATCCAATGGACACTCAAAGACACCAGTTGAATGCTGGGCGAAGTGAGAGCAAGCACAAATGAGATCTATACAAATGCCTGGGTGTGGAGAGAAATCGCTGGGCGATTTGCACCATACGCTTTGCTCCAAAAATGAGGAGTGATACACACACAACACTCAAAATAATGGGCGTTGGGGAGTAAACAAAATGGGAAACGACTTGGGTGTAGTCAACAATGCAAGGGTGGATAACAACTGAAAAAAAACAAGGAGGAAAACGCCTAGGTTACGCATGGAAAAAGATATGGAAACAACAAACGAAAGGAGAGCTGAGAAAACTTACTAGATACAAGATAAACTAAAATAAAAACTGAACAGGGTGTGAGGGTGCAAAGCCATATCATTTACTCAATGCAACAAAAGGGTAATACAGTCATATATTAACATTAAATCTAAAACAGGGGCAATGGGAAGGAGACAACAGAACAATTTCAGTCAAGAAGGGAAATCCATTTAAATATTTTATCTAACTGAATCAACAAGCATTCCTAACTATAAATAAATCATTGCAATTCATAAACATATAAATTTCACATATAAAAACATTTAACTAATTTACAACTGAAACTATTAGACATGTGTACCACAATCGAAGCATGAAGAATCCAAAGCTTGTTGTCCCGTGCTTGCGCTCCGTCCAACTCCTTGCTTGCTAATCGCTGGGACCTCACCGGTACCTCCCAACCAACGTTAGGGGTAGTATTCACCCCCCTGAGCCCTCCGATCCGCAAAGGGGCCAAGTACACAAACCATAGAATAAGCTAGCTCCCAACTCACCTCGCAAGGTCGAGCTACCACTCCTATCTGAGCTGGGTATCCCAACTCCCACAAGAAAAATTAGTCAAGTAAAATCTGACATCATAACCTTATGCTAGACAAAAAGTGATCCCTTCCCCCTTCTCTGCCATTTCGTTTATATATTTATTCTTAGTGACCTTTCCATTGCACATTAAATTTGTTTTATTAAAAATTAATTAGGAAATATTCTCCCCCATACACTTGTCACCCAATCCCTTAGTTGCACCAGAAATTCATTTAATTAAATTGCTAATTTCCCTCACCCACCTAAAAGCATTCCTAAAAATGCTCCTTGATGTCCCTTTATACCCTCAATTTCCTTTAGTGACTGACACCCTGCTTAAATTTTAGTTGAGTTCATTTTTGGAAATTTCTCTAGACTAGATTCCTTTCTATGTTCCACATTCCTTTTGCATTTATATTCCTCTTTTTATCTAAGTTCAAATTTAGAAAGATTTGTACATACACAACAATTAAATTTTTAGATAATTTAATCCTCCTTTAAATTATAAATTTAATTTCCCCCCTTTCCTTTTCTTCATCCCCCCTTTATTAATTGTTTAATTAATTTTTATTCCTCTTATCCTACTTAGACCTAGGATTCAAATTCAACTAGGCTTGGAATTTTTTTAAGGGAACGGTTATAATTTAATAAACTTTACTTATACATAATTAATTTAAGGCTGACCAAGTCAAGGTAAGATATTGTTTTCTAGGCACCTAGGTTCATTGACTCACCCGTTTTTAAACATCGTAACGTGCCCTACAAGACGCACTACATGATCCAAGGGTGCCACTCACCTTTATTCATGTTCCAATTATGCGACTTTCCCTTCAAGACGCACTACGTGCTCCAAGGGTGCCACTCACATTTTGACTGATTTTGGTAGATGTCGAACCCTTGGAGTCAATATTCCGTCAGGTGACCTTATGGGAGACTAAGGGCCTCTAAGGAATAAGGACCTTTCCTTATTGCGCGCCCCTTAGAATCTTCATGAGCGACTGTCTCATTCTGCCCTCGTGACATCATGGATCTCTCGAACTAGGTAATAATTAACCTACAGTTCAAGCCACTCTGGGAGTGCTAGTAGGTTGTGGCAGGGCTGCTGCCACACCTCTCCCTCAATATCTCTAGTTGTCGTGCATGAACCATTTACTCCAAATGTGAGTCTGATTAGAAAGCTATCATCAGCCTGCATCCATCAACAAAACATGTCAACGATCCAAATCAACATGATAATATACAAGTCATATGTAACATATGCAATAACAAAAATACAAAAACCATAAACAATCCACTCCCTGACTCGATCCAGAGTCCAAGGAGGTCCATCGATGCTATCAACATCCTCAATTGATCTAGAGTCCTTCATAGTCAGGAGAAACCAATCAATATAACCCGTCGATACAAATATAATCAAATAACATATTATCATATCCATAATAACATCATATTCCATAAGTGAAACAATCAATCATATAATGAACCAGATCGCTTGCACGCTAGTGTCCTCAAAGAATAAGTCACATCAGAAGTGCAGAAGAGCAGGATGTTACATACACCCCCTCTTGTTTTAAACTTCGTCCTGAAATTTCACAGTAGACAAGTGCAGAAATAAAATATCTCACACTATCTAAATGTATAGCTATCAAACAAAAATGGAAACTGCTGACACATATCATATGCGTCCTCCCAGTTAGCCGAGTACAGACTATAATTGTCCCACTGGACCTTGACCTGATTGACTGTTTGACACCATAGTTGCGAAATGCGATGGTCCAGAA
This sequence comes from Picea engelmannii, assembly GCA_009831015.1. Taxonomy (NCBI): domain Eukaryota; kingdom Viridiplantae; phylum Streptophyta; class Pinopsida; order Pinales; family Pinaceae; genus Picea; species Picea engelmannii. The sequence continues at coordinate 643,769 of ML776684.1, read as the reverse complement.
TGTGTATTGTTCCCGCCGTGAGCGCAACCTCGTCCGATACCTGCAAAGAACTCATGTAAATCACGTGTGTAGGGTCACTAACATAATGTATCAAAAAAGATACGTGAAAAACATCATGCATAAACCTAAAAGAATTAGGCAAGGCTAGTCGATAGGCCATGGGCCCCTTCCTTTCCACAACCTCGAAAGGTCCCACGAACCTAGGAGAGAGTTTATCACCCTTTCCAAACTTGATCGAACTCTTGTACGGTTTCACCCGCAAGAAGACTTGGTCTCCAACTTCACAACTACGGTCAGTTGGATGCGCATCGACATAAATCTTCTTCCGATCCTCCACTTCCTTGATCCTTTGTCTTATCGTTTACATTTTCTCTTCCAATTCTTGGATCGCTTCTATGTTGGACAACTGAGAGGGGGGGGGGTGAATCAGTTGTACCTGAGCTTAAATAATTATGCTTCTTTTAAACTCTTTGCTGAAACACTAAATGATGATCACAATAATGCAGGGAAATAAACAATGGCACATTCATCATCAGTCACATATATGAGAAACACAGAGACAGATATTTCCTGAGGAAACCCATACAGGGTAAAAACCTCTTTTTCTTTATATGATAAGTAATAGTTACATTCTTTACATTATCATACATATGAGCACCAAATCATAATGGGGCTACAACCTCTGTTTTTCAAGCTACAACTTGCTGAGATCACCAACTCTCTGTTTTCTCTAGCACCCACTAGAAGGAAGCACCAACTCCCTGGTTTCTCTAGCACCAACTAGAAGGAAGCACCAACTCCCTGGTTTCTCTAGCACCAACTAGAAGGAAGTACCAACTCCCTGAGTGTTTCCAACACCAACTGGATGGAAGCACCAACTTCCAATCATACAGGCACCAATCTGTATAACAGAGAACAAGAGTTCTCCCTTGCACCACCCTGCCACCCTGGTTTCTCTGGCTGCAACCAGATGGAAGCTACAAATCCCTGTGTTCAAGCACCCACTTGAACCTCTGAGGACAAGAGTCCTCCCGAGCACCTCCCAACCTCCCTAAAATATTAATCTTTGATACTGAAACTCATTACAGCGAAATAAAGTTATTCAATGGCTTACCAGCCTTGTCACTGTTTTGTTACACTGCTCTGCCCTGTTTGGATCAGTGTCTTCTGCACACACCTTTCACTTTCTGTTCTTCTCCATTTATACTGTCTACACCATGTCCCTTCAATGCAACCTTCCTCTGCTGTGTATTTCTACTCCTGCGCTTTGCCTCCTTGCTCACACTTCAATCCTTCTACACAGTGACCATAACAACTCCAACAACAATGGAAACAACAACCCTTCTCTTCTCTGTACTGTGTATATATAGCTTCTGTGCATCTTGTGCATGCAATATTCACCATTCTTCTGCATGCTCACACTGCGCCGATATCCTCCACCTCTCGAGTGCTCTGCCCGATCATCATGGTAAATCTTCAGCTTCTTTGGCAATTTTCCCACGCGTACAACATCAATGGGTGTTATGCTGAGATTCCTTAGCCTCTTTGGCAGTTGAGACTCTTCGTCTTCTCTGTGATAGTTGAGCTCACCTTCTCTGTTTCAGTTACAGCCTCAATCCCATCCAGCTGTCAATCGCCTCCACGAGTCGTCTTCATTCCACTGGTAGATTCCATGTGACTCTTCTGCTCCTCTAGAAATCACACCGAAGTCTCTTCACATCCTCTGGTAGAAACCATCAATGGTTACTAGCAGTTTCATTGTGTTGTGCAACAGTAGCCCTCCGATCTTGTTCAAATTCATCTGCACCGTTGGATTAACTCTGAAGGGTATTGTCGTTATTTACCAGTTTCGCACTTTCGAAATTCAGAGCTTCTGCGATGAGATATCTTGAGTCTCCATGTCACGAGCTCCGAAAAGGAGCTTGGATGCTCTAGCTCCCTCCTCTACATGACCACAGGCAGTGACCACAGTCTGCTCTAAAAGTCGCTGTGAACTTCTGATCTTCATCGACCCTGATTGACGGTCTGCGATCTCGATGAATCAACGGTCCAGATCTCATCGTGAATTCGCATTTCGCTGTTCCTTAGATGGAGATTCTCGTCACTCCATGTCGCGATAGGCGAGACTCAAATATGGAGCTCAGATCAATGGTCCAGGATTTTGATGTATTGACGGTCTAGATCTCTTCGTGAGTTCGCATCTCGCAGTTCCTGTGATGAAGGGTCTCATCACTCCAAGTCACAATAGCCGAGACTCTGAGATGGAGTCGGATCAACGGTCAAGATCAAACCTTGATCTGACGGCTAAGATCAAACCTCGATCTGATGGATAAGATCAAACCCCGTTCCTTTGACTTTCCAGTCAGCGACATGACGATCTTTCACCACGTGTCCTATGGACCCAATGGTTCAGATCTTGTCGTGATTTCGACACTTCACAGGCCTTCTTCATGTAGGATCAACTGTCCACATTCCTTGGTGATCTGACGACCAAGATATTTTCGTGAATTCGCATATTGCGAGTTTGAGCCTCTTTCCTTTGAATTTCCTGACCTGCGAAACTCCGAAATGGAGTCCTTGTGGTGCTCTGATATTTTGCCACGCGTCCTCTTGATCCAACGAACCCCGACTGTCATATATGCCTTGCAACTTCACCATATCTAACGGCTATTGGTCCTTTGTACTTCCCCCAGATCCTACGGCCCATATCTTCTCACGATTTTGCCACTTCGCCATGTGAGTTCTCGACACCTTCAAGTCTCGATCTACGAAACTCCGATAAGGAGTTAAATCAACGGTCCAGATTCATTCTCGATTCAATGGCTGTGATTGAATCGCGATATCGCATATCGCGGAATCGGGATTCTTGTTGCCTTGTTTTCTATTCCTCTTGATGTCGCGATCCGTGAAACTCCGATATGGTGTCCATCTACTGACGTCACACATGGATTGACACGTGTTGAATACTGCCACGTGTCACTCTGATTCATGAATTACATGTGCCTGAAATGTTGAATCAGTCTGATACTTGTCATTACCTGATTGTGCCACATGTCCCTAGCTGACGTGGTCTGCTATCGTGAGTTGGGTCGATGGTATAGATCACATCTTGATCTGACGGTTCAGGTTCAGTCGGGATTTCACACATCGCGATTTCGGGGTTCCTGATGTCAATAAACTTTGACATGTCCAATTCTCGATCCCCGAAACTACGACACGGACTGGAATCAATGGTCCAGATCAAAGTTTGATCTGACAGCTCAGATTACGTCGCGATTTCGCATATCGTGATTACGCCCGCTTCTCCTTGTTCTTTAAGGATTGTGCAGGTTCTCCTCGATCCAACGGTGGTCGGGTCCTGTGCTTGGATCTAACGTCTGAGATCTGTCCTCCTTTTCAATGCGCTCTTCTTGTCTTCATTCAGATCTGATGGCCCTCATTCTTTTTGTAATTTTGAATGGATCCAACAATCAGAAATGCTTCTCAAGCTTTACGGGCCTTCGATCATTCGATCAACCTGAACTTATCTTCCTGAATATCACTGCGCTGCTGATCATTGCTGTTGTACTAAATCCATCATCACTGCTGTACTTGCCATCAATGACAAGCATATGCTGCCTGTAAAACATGCCAACAATCCTCTGTACATTCTTCCTGTACCCATGCCATCTTCATTACTGTACTTGCCATCAATGACAAGCATATGCTACCTGTTAAACATTTTCCAACATTCTAGTCCTACCAAGACCCTATCCTCAAGCCGATCCAAACTCAAAGGCGTTCGACATGGTTGCTCGTAAAAAACTCGAATGGCACCATCTTAATGGTGCTTTGATAATTGTTGTTGTATACAAACTCTACTAGTGGAAAGAACTCCTCCCAACTCTTTTGTTGGTCCATTACGTACATATGTAACATTTCCTCCAAGATTTAGTTCGTTCTTTCTGTCTTCCCGTCTGTCTCCGGGTGATATGCGATACTAAAGTTAAGGTGGGTTCCCAAGGCCTCTTGGAAACTAGTCCAAAATCATCTGGTAAACACCGATCCTTGATCGGATATGATCCTCTTAGGCATGCCATGCGACCTCACAATCTATCTAATGAAAACTAAAACTATGTATGGTGCCTGATACATCGTACATACATGGATAAAATGCACACTCTTCATCAAAGTGTCAACTACTACGAAAATCGAGTCGTGCCTCCTTGCAGTCAGTGAGAATCCAATGATGAAGTCCATCGAAATGACCTCCCATTTCAATTCTAGAATAGTGTGTGGCTGTAGTAATCTTGCCAGATGTCTGTGTTTGGCCTTCACTTGCTGACATTCTAGAAATCTTGCCACGTAGTCGACTATGTTTGCCTTCATTCCTTTCCTGAAGAATAAGGGTTTAAGGTCAGCCCTCATCTTTGTGACTCCTGGCTGAGCCATGTACACTGCTCTATGAGCTTCGTTTAAGATCAAACTTCTCAACTCGTCATTGGGAGGTACGTAAATCCGGTTATTATATCTCATTAATCCATCTTTGTCAACAATAAATCCCTCAAATGTTTGTACCAACATGGTGTTTTGTTTGATAAATTCCTTAACCTCCTTATACCAGTCATTGTCACATTGTAAAGTTAGAATATTTTCATGTAGATTCATCTGTAGAGGCATCACTGAAAATATACGTGATCTCCTACTTAACGCATCAGTCACTCTATTCACTGTTCATTTTATTTAGGTAATCTCAAAATCCTACTCTCTAAGCAGTTCCGACCAATGCCTTTGTCGCACGTTCAAGTCACTTTGCGTAAAAATGTGTTGTAAACCACAATGGTCCGTTTTTAGTTCAAATTTCCATCCAATCAGGTAGTGCTTCCACACTCTCAGGGCATACACAATGGATAACAACTCCAAATCATGCGTCGCGTAGTTATCCTCATGCTTTCTTAACTTCCTCGAGATGTAAGTGATCACTCGACCGTCTTGCATCAAGACTCCGCCTAAGCCTTCCTTAGATGCGTCAATGCATACCAAGAAGTCCTTGTCCATGTCAGGGACTTTTAGTATCGATGTTGTCATCAACAACTCCTTGAGCCTTCGAAATTCCTTTGTGCATTTCTCGGTCCACACAAATTTCTTGTTCTTCTTCTAGAATTTCATAATTAGATTTGCTATCTTCGAAAAATCCTTAACAAACCGTCGATAATATCCCGCTAAAAACATGAAGCTACGCACTTCTAGGTTCGTTGACGCAGGCCATTCCATAATAGCCTCAAACTTTGCGGGATCCACAACTATACCTTCGCCAGAGATAACATGCCCTAAATAATGAATCTTTGATTGATAAAACGAGCATTTCTACAGTTTCCCAAACAATTTGTTTTCTCATAGACACTGTAGTACCAAGCACAAGTGTTTGTCATGTTATTCCATCATCCGAGAATATATGAAAATATCGTCAATAAATACTTGAACAAACTTGTCCAAGTATTCATGGAACACCCCATTCATCAAGCTCATGAATACCCCTGGGGCATTTTCAGTCCAAAAGGTTAAATGGTAAACTCAAAATGTCCAAACCTCATCTTAAATGCGGTCTTAGGAATGTCTTCCTCCTTGATCCGTAAATGGCGATACCCTGATCTTAAGTCAATCTTCGAGAAAACCGTCGTGCCCTTCATCTAATCAAATAGAACGTCTATCCTTTGCAGCAGATACTGGTTCTTGATCATTGCCTTGTTCAATTGACGATAGTCAATGCAGAGTCTCCACGACCCATCCTTCTTTTGTATGAAAATAACAAGCGCACCCCACGATGACACACTTGGTTGTATAAGTCCTAGGTCCAACAACTCCTTCAGTTGCATTTTCAACTCCTGTAACTCAGGGGTTGACATCCAATAAAGAGTTCTTGCTATCGGTTCAGTCCCATGATTTAGGTCGTTGGTAAATTCCAATTCCCTCTCAGGTGGCAACCCTGGTAACTCCTCTGGGAATACGTCCACAATCTCTCGTACTACTAGATGGTTTTCTAGTCCTTCCACCATGCCCTTTTCATTTAATGCAAATATCACATATAGCTTGCATCCCTTGTGCATGCTCTTCTGAAGCTGTAGTGAAGAGATGAACCTTAGAAAAACTCCCTGGTTCCTTCCTACAATCACACGTCTTTGTCCCTCATTATCTACCAAACTCAATCATTTCGTCTTACAATTGAGTATCACCTCATGCGATTCCAACCAGTCCATACCGATCACGACATCATAAGATCCTAATATTGTGACATACATGTTGGTCTTCGTGACAAAATATCGAAGGTTAAGGCTACAACCTGTAACCTTATCTCCAACCTTTTGTTTGGCTCCAAAAACCATTTCTACGTAGCTAAAATCGTCCTATTCGACTGCCTTTACCTTAATTATTTTTAGTACTGCCCCAGAAATAAATCTCTCTGTAGCTCCTAGATCTATCAAAATACTAAGGGTCTGGTCAACAATGGTATATGACGTCTCGAGAACAGTAGACTAGTGCTCGGTTTGGTGGTTGTTCATCGCAACAAGAATCCAACGGGACTTGCCCAAATCTTTTACTGTGGTATGTCCGGATGACCTGGATGCTCTGGCCCTCTCAACTAGACAGTCATGCTGGTAATGTGGCTCTCCACATGTGCAAAATCCAGTCTTCAGCCCATTACTCTTGGTCCCTGAAGTGGAAGCTGACGGCCTACCGGCCTGAAACCCTGGCTTGTTCTGTTGAACAAGCCTATACTGTGGCTGCTGTGGACGACGCTACTGCTGGTGATGTGGTCCTCTGTAGGGAATCTGCTGCTGAGGTGCTGATCGTCATGGTGTCGTGCATGTGGATCCTCTCTGAGTGCCTCAATACCCTGGTGGATGTCTAGTTGGTGTCTAATGCTGCAACGCCCCATATGATGAATGTCCCATCGGTCTCATCGGAGTGCTGCTCTAACCCCCACTGATGACATCCTCCTCAGCTACGAGGGCCTTCTGGACAACATCGTGCAACGTATAAGGAATCAAAATCATCACTTTCACATAAATGCTGACATTAAGGTCAAACAGGAACTTGTTGACCTTAAGCTTCTTAGTGTTTGAATGTGGAGCATAACTAAGCAGCTCCATGAAACGAGCCTCGTACTCGAGCACCATATGACCACCCTGTTGCATATCGTTGAACTCATTGAGCTGAAGCTCAATGAATTCCTCTGACATATACCTCTCTTAGAATCACTCCTCGAACAACTTCCATGACAAGTCTTTGACGACCATGTTCAGTTGTGGTAGGAGCGTCTTCCACCATAGTAGAGAGCTCCCCTTCAACTGAAATACTGCCATGTGAACCTTCATGTTGGAGGTATAGTCATGAAGTGAAAAGCACATCGCCATATTATCCAACCATGCCTCGATGACTGTGCCGTCCGTGGCACCAAAGAACTCGAGAAAATTGAGTTTCTCGAGTTATCGGTGAATGCTACCAGTACCGGTTGGGGCATGCAGTGGACCCTCCGGGGGTACCGGTTCCCGGGCCTCATCTCTATCCAGACGGCTAACCAGGGCCTCTGAAATCCTCTAAAAGGACCTCATCAACCCAACTACATCTCCCACAACTATCTGTTCCTGTCCGACAACTTGTTCTTCTGCTTGGGGGTTAGACCCCTCGGGCGTGGATGTTGCTGGAGGCGTCACACCTCCTCCCATAACACGACGTCGCCTGCCTCTGCGGATTCTTCTAACCATGATTACATGAATGAATATAAATCAAATTAATTAATTATAAATTATAATCAAGAGTTGAGGCAGAGGAAAGCGTAATGTTCCCAACCCGCGGAGTTGAACCCGCTCTGATACCATATGTAACAACCCTCCGTTACGACAACCGATTTTTTTTTTTACATTAGGAAATATACATTACTATTAATAATGACAACCTTGGCACATCATCCGACATATTGATGAACAATATTAACACATTAACAACCTGCACGACATAAGCTGACACAACATTGTAGTGAATAACGATACATATATCGGCGCATCAACACAATAACCAACAACCCATAACCAATGCATTATTTTAATAATGACCCATCACAACATAAACCATAAATCGTTCAATTCGTCTCATAAGGAAAATCATCAGTTAACATGAAGATAATTCAGCCTAGTGCTGGGTCTAATATAATATACTCAATCCATCCTTCAGGTAATGATTAAGAGAAATTCGTACAAGGCAAAGCTATATACAAATTAAGAATTATAAGGGTAATTACCATCAACGAGTCTAAGCTATACTCATGTCTAAGAGATCCATAAGAAGATCAATCTTCACCTATCGTGTAAGGACATTATGTTACCTTACATATCCAACTAAGCATAAAAGGAGATCATCCATGCTTAAACAACACAACGATTTAACATGCTACCCTTCATCATGTACCTAATTATAAAACCGATAAAATCAACATAAGTAATAAATAAGAATTCGATAGCTTACATATTCATTAAAGAAATTCAAGGAAGATCATAACTTATTCTTACATAAATAAGAGTGCATTTACTTTTCTCAATTTCATTAAAGAGATTAAATATGACCAATCAACTCATACAATTAACAAATAATTATATATTAAGCTACAATCAGAGTTAAGAATCCAAGGAAGAGTTTTGGAAATTATTCCAACCACTGAAACTGTGCAAAAATTATTTAGTTTTCAATCCGAACCTCAATCTGGTCCTCCATCCGGACCTTGTTACAAAGCAAACTTCTGATAAAAAAATTTCAAAACAGAAAACATGCAGCAAGAAATCGGTGTGGGTAGCATTGCAGCCGAAATGGCAGAGGTTAAAGGTAAGGGAACATCATTCCAGGTGTTCGAGGCTAACAACCAGACCTCAAGGAATACCAATGAAGTGACTCTAATGAACATACAACAAGGTTCCTGTAGAAATTAAAAAGTTTTTAGGAAGTTCTAGCAAGCAAAAGGGATTTTCCAGAGGTGAAGCACATACACAAAATTCCCAACAATGATAGAAGAAATCAAAATTCTTATGTAAACCATAAATAAAGCACTCACAGGAAAACTCATAAATTGGTTTGAAATTTGGGAAGAGAAACTTAATTGACCGTTAATGGTAATATTCAGAGGATAAAACATAGAACTAGGGTAAGGAAACAAGGAGAAGTTTCAGGATCTATCCCATCCCCTAATCTGGTATGCAGTAATTCTAAAATTCGTTCCAGACCTCCATCTGAAACTTAATCCGACACTCCATCCGACACTTAGTCCGACACTCCATACAAAACTAAATTTTTGGAAAATTTGAATTTTAAAAATTTCAGCCAGCTAATCGAATTTAGAAATGGTTAAACCTTAAGGAAGGGTCAGTAAACAATGGAAAGGACATTCAAGAGGTCAATATATAGTTATATCCCCCAACTTCATTATCAAATTGTAAAACTTCGAATTTACAATTCAAAAAAAGTAAACATAACAAAATTTCTCAATCAATTTATGAAATGGTTTTCTAAAAGACAATAAGGAAAATCCACTGCTACAGAGTTGAAAACCGTGGAAGCGAGACTAAAGAACAGTTTCTGAATCTTCTATAGGTTTGGGCAACATAAATCCCCAATTTCATTTTCTAGAAAATTATCAACCAAAACTTAAAATTTAATCAATCGAGTGGAATCCACTCGTAAGACCCTACAGGACAGTAAAAGAAATTACAATCCACTAGCAGTGAGCCAAAAAATATCAATTCCAGAAATGATAAATCTGTCACAAATTTAATTTAGGCCTTTCAATATTTTAAGCAGGGACCCAAAGTTGATCCCAACAATTAAATATTTCGAAATAAAAATTTAGAAATTAAACAGAAACAAAACATAAACGCTCAATGAAATATGGGTTTTTATTCTAGAGACAACATGGGTAGTACCACCATTACAGAGTTGCAAACCTTTACATGCACTTACTGTTGTGATTATTATTGATGGCGGGTGTGATTGTCATTGATGGCAAGATCAGAGTATGCAACGATGGCAAAACAAGGACAATGAAAGCCCGGGAGGAGAAGTGACAGTGATCTTTGGATTCCATTGAGAATTCCCGATGAACGTCAGATCTGAGCCCGAGGTCCGACCGATGTTGGATCCAGGAGAACCTATATGTTATTTAAAGAGCAAGGTGAAGCGAGGTTACGAAATCCCGAAGGTAGGAGGACAATTTTAGATACCAGGAGTTGGAAGAGTCAAGACTCTTCGTCATCAGGAGTCCCGGAATCACAAAATGCGAAACCCCGAAAATCCAAAACTTGAAATAGGCACACCAACAAAGAATTTCGAAGACTGGGAAATAACTCAATTTTGCAGTCCCAGATACGGGGAGTTGAAGTGTCGAAACACTTCATCACAGGAGTGCCGAAATGCCGAATCGCTGAAATGCGAAACACCGAAATCCCGAAATAGGCACACCTACAAAGAGCTTCGCAGATCGGGAAATAACTCCATTTCAGAGTCCTGGATACCGAGAGTTGAAGTGTCGAAACACTTCACGATAGGAGTGCCGAAATGCAAAACAACGAAATACCAGATATTTGATCCGACTCCATTTCGGAACTTCGGATACTAGGAGTTGGAGGAGTTAAGCGCCAAGACTCTTCACCATAGGAGTCCCAAAACGACGAAATACGAAACGCCGAAATGCCGTTGATCCGACTCCATTTCAGAGTTTTGGATACTGGGACTTGGAGTTGTCAAGAAATCTCACATCAAGAATGCCAAAATCACGATATGTGAAATCCCGAAGAGATATGGACTATGAAATCATCAAGAGTGTGGACCATTGATCCGACTCCATTTTGGGGGTTTGGATACCGGGAGTTGGAAGAGTCAAGAGTTGAGACTCTTCATCAAAGGAGTTTTGAAATTTTGAAATGAGAAATGTCGAAATGCGAAATGTGAAAACACCTTTTTGGTGTAGGCCTTGGTCACCGTCGGTGGTCACATCGTCGAAGAGCTGTAGAGAAGAGCTCAAAGAGACAAGCTCCATTTCGGAGTTTGGGACATGGAGAATCGAGACTCTTCACCACAAGAATGCCGAAATTCCGAAATGCCAAAATGCGAAATAAACGCAAGATCCTACAGATCCAATCCGACGGTGCAGGTGAATTTAAGTATGATCAGAGGGCTACTGTTGCACTTCAGAGTGTAACTGCTAGAAACGATTGATGGCTCCTTCCAGAGGAATGAAACATGCCTCAGTGTGATTGCAAGAGAATATGAAGAGGTACAAGGCATCTTCCAGTGGAATGAAGACTATTCTTAGAGGTGATTGACAGATGGAAGAGTGTTGAAGCCTGTAACTACAATAGAGAGGATCAACTCGACTTCGATAGAGAAGACGAAGAGTCTCAACTTCCAGACAGGCTAAGGAATCTCAACATAACACCCAATGATGATGGACGTATGGGTTTAACTACTAGAGAAGTTGAAGAGTTGCCATGATGATCAGGCAGAGCACTCGACATGGAGAGAGCATGCAGAAGCATGGCGAGAGAGCATGCATAAGCGGCACAGAGACTATAAGTATGCAGAACAAAGAAGAGATGGGGATTTTTGTTGTTCAGAGTGATCAAGGAGTGTAGAAGGAGGAGTGTGCAACAACGGAAATACAGAGAAGAGGAATGGTGCATTGAATGGACATGGCACACAAAGCATAAAAGGCAGAGGCACAGAAAACGCAAGGTATGTGTGCAACAAGACAATGAGGTAGTAAAGGAAGGCTGAGGTGCTCTTGTAGAGAAAAACAAAAGATGAGAAAATGCAAGAAGATGTAGAGAGAGAGACATTGATACAGGAGAGTAGAGAAGCATAGCAGAATAGTGATAAGCCTGGTAAGCCAATGATAAATATTGTATCACTGTGATAAATTTATATATAGCAAACTTTATATGTTAGGGTGGAAGGGAGGTGCTAGGGAGGACTGTTGTCCTCAAAGGTTCAAGTGGGTGCCTGAACACAGGGAGTTGTAGCTTCCATCTAGCTGCAGCCAGAGAAACTAGGGTGGCAGGGTGGTGCAAGGGAGAATTGTTATTCTCTGTTATACAGGTTGGTTCCTGTGTGACTGAAAGTTGATGCTTCCATCCAGTTGGTGTTGGAACACTTAGGGAGTTGGTGCTTCCTTCTAGTAGGTGCTACAGAAAATAGAGAGCTAGTGCTCTCAGCAAGTTGCAGCTTGCAAAATAGAGGTTAAATCCTTATTATGAGTTGGTGCTCATAGGTATGATAATGTACATAATGTAAAGAACACTTATCATATAAAGAAGAAGAGGTTTTTACCCTTTATGGGTTTCCTCAGGAAATATCTGTCTCTATGTATTCCTTATGTGCGAATGATGCTGGATGTTCTATTGCTTACTTCCCTGCATTATGGTGATTGTCATTGAGTGCTCTGTAAATAATTTAAAATAAGCATAATTGTTTAAGCACGGTAACAACTGATTCACCCACCCCCCTCTCAGTTGTCCAACAATTGGTATCAGAGCCAACCCCTTTTATCTAAGGGTAGATCCTAGAGCTTAAACATGTCAAGCCATGAAGGAAATTCAACCAATAAGGTCCCTCTGTTCAATGGAACAAACTTTGCGTTTTGGAAATTTAGAATGAGAACTTACATAATGGCTTTGGGTGCAGATGTCTGGGATGTGGTAGATACTGGTTATGTAAAGCCAATTGTACTAGCTAATAAGGATGAAAAGTTGGAATTTAGCTTCAACGCTAAGACTATAAATGCTATCTTGAGTGGGCGTGCAGAAGCAGAATTCGTAAAAGTTATGCACCTAGGAACTGCCAAAGAAATGTGGGACAAACTCATTAGCAGTTATGAAGGTAATGAGAAGGTAAAGGACACCAAGCTTCAAATCTACAGAATACAGTTTGAACAGCTGAAGATGAAAGAAGATGAAACTGTTGGAAAATACTTTCTGAGAGTTGAAGAACTGGCAAATGCAATGAAATCACTTGGTGAAAAAATTGAGGAACCTGCTTTAGTTCAGAAAATTTTGAGATCTCTACCAGATAGGTTCAACCTGAAGGTTTCTACTATAGAAGAACTTAATGATCTAAAAACCTTGGAGTTTGATCAACTTCTAGGAACATTGACTGCATATGAAATGAAAATAGTTAAAGATAAACCCACCTCCAGAGAAGCATCATTTAAAGCAGACAAGAATGAGGATTCTGAGCCTGATGAAATTGAAGCAAAATTTGTGAAGAGACTAAAGAAGGGATCAGGCAAATACAAAGGTAAACTGCCTTTCAAATGTTTTAACTATGGTAAGATAGGTCATTTTGCAAATAAATGTCCTCACAAAAAAAAGGATCAGACATGTGATGATGAGGAGAAGCACAAACACATAAATTTCTTTAAAGAGAATAATTTTAAGAAGAAAAGTCTTTGTGTAAACAATGATGATGATCCTTCAGATGATGAAGACAATGACTCCTCCATTGAAGATAAACTAAATGACTTCATACTTATGGCCAAAGAGGATTATGATAATAAAAGCATAGAAAGTGAGGCTAATGAAGAAGAAGCCGTGGTTGATATGGAAGGAGAACTGACCAGTGCACTAGAAGAGATTGACAGACTCAGAATTAAGAACAGAAAGCAAAAAAAATTGCTGATACAGTTCGTGAAAGACAGTAAACAACCTGATGAAGACTTTGCCCTGCTAAAAGTAGAATAAGAAGAGGCAAAGAAAATCAAGGACATTTTGAAACAACAGTTATCAGAAAGGAAGGCAAGATGTAAAGCTCTGGAAGAAGAAGTAGTGAAAACTAGAAAAGAGTTGGAGAAGTTTCAAGCCTTGTATCATTAGAATCTGTCAAGTATCAAAGCCTCAGAAGGATTAGCCACCATTCTGAATCAACAAAGGAATCCAAAGATGAAAACTGGTTTGGGTTATGAAGAGGGATCAAGTAGTGGTCAGCTAAGACACAAAGAATCCATCAAGTTTGTCAAATCTACAACCAATGACAACAACAAACCTGCAGAAACAAAGAAAGACAATCAACTGCTCAGGAGGAGTAAAGAAAAAGGTGCCAGGACTAAATCTGTAGAAAAAAGAAATAATGCACTCCCTGCTTAAGGAAATCATCAACATGGAAGAAATCGACCCGTTCAAAGAAGACAACCATTTTCCAGGTACCAACGTTTTTTCTACGGATATTGTTTCTTTTGTTCTAACTTTGGTCATAAAGCAGTAAACTGTTCTTTAAAATTAAATTATGAGCAATCAAGACATTCAAGGCATATATATCTGCCACAACAAAGAATGAGACAACCAAGTAACAAATCACCACATACTAAAAATCACTTGATGGATGGGAAAAGGACACAGGTTAAACATAACAATCGTTATGATCCTTTATTCAACGAACCATAATGTTACATCTGTCATAACTATGGACATAAATCTGTTGACTGTCGCTTAAGGAACTATGAACCAGATTTGAATTCCCCTGCTGAAAATGTCAAGGTTTGGAAGAAGAAAGAAAGTGACAAGTGCGGATTAGTGTTGTCAGCCCAAAGACAAACAAAACCTTGGTATATAGACAATGGATGCTCCAAACATATGACGGGAGATAAAGGTAAGTTTCTATCTCTAAGTGAAAGCAAATCAGGAAACGTAACCTTTAGAAATGATGCTCCAGGTAAAATAAAGGGTAAAGGGATGGTGAGTTTAATTAATGGAAAAGGAAAATCCCAAGATGTTCTACTTGTAGATGGGCTGAAACACAATCTGCTCAGTGTAAGTCAAATGTGTGACAGAGGATGCGAAGTGGTGTTCATGTCCAAGGATTGCAAGATAAAGTCTGCAAACTCAGGACAAGTGGTGGCCAAAGGCATAAGGACATAAAATAATGTATATGTGCTGAAATAAGATAGAGAAAAGTGTCAGCTAAGAAAACATGATGAAAGCTAGTTATGGCATAGGAGACTTGCTCATCTAAACTTTGACCACTTAATCAAGCTCAAAAATATTGAGGCAGTAAAAGATCTTCCAAGAATATCAAAACCCCAAGATTCTATGTGTAAACCCCAAGTAGGAAAGCTAACTAGGACACCGTTTAAGTTCAAGAGCTTTACTTCAACATAGAAACCACTCCAACTAGTTCATATGGATTTATGTGGACCATCAAGACAGGAAGGCACAGGGAGAGAAAACTACTTCATGCTGATTATTGATGATTACTCCAGACTTACTTGGGTTGCCTTTCTCAAGGAAAAATATGAAGCATTTGAGAAGTTTAAAATATTTAAGGCTTTAACTGAGAATAAAATAGGCAAGAGGTTAAAGGCAGTAAGATCAGACAGAGGAGGAGAATTTATGTCAAGTGATTTCAAGGAATTCTGTGATAAGCATGGGATCAAGAGAGAATATACAATCCCAAGAACTCCACAACAAAATGGAGTAGTGGAGAGGTAAAACAGAACAGTGCAGCAAATGGCCAGGTCAATGATGAATGAGAAGAACATTGGTCAAACCTACTGGGTAGAAGAAATACACATAACAGTCCATGTTCTTAACAGAGCCCACCTCAGATCGCAAAGTGACAAGACACCTTATGAACTGTGGTATGGGAGACCTGCTTCAATCAAACACTTCAAAGTCTTTGGGAGTAAATGTTACATAAAGAATAATGATGAGAACCTTGGAAATTATGATGACAGGGCTGATGAAGGTATCTTCTTAGGATATGATACAAACAGTAAAGGATACAGATGCTATAATAAGAGGCTGCATAAAATGGTTGACTGTATTGACGTAAAAGTTGATGAAGGAATCCCAACAAGAGAGGTGTGAAATAATGAGTCTTCTACAGAGGACACAGCTAAAGATGAAGATGAACAGGTCCAAGAATCAGAAAACGAAGACTCTGAATCAGTTTAAGACACAGATACTTAGACAGACTCAAATTAGCAGGCAACTTCAAATTCCTCCTCCAGAATCACTCAAAAGAATCATCCTGCAGGTCAGATAATTGGTGAAAAAGACAAAGGTGTACAAACTAGGAGAAAGATAATCCAAAACACCAAGAAATCACATATAGCTTTCATATCCATGCTAGAACCCAAGAACTTTAATGAAGCTAGCAAAGATGACCATTGGGTTAAAGCAATGAATGATGAACTTGATCATATTGAGAAAAACAATACGTGGGAGATCGTTCATAGACCGAAAGGTAAAAATATCATTGGTTCCAAATGGATCTTTAAGAATAAGTTGAATGAGCAGGGACAAGTTGTCAGGAACAAAGCAAGATTGGTCTGTAAAGGATATGCTCAAATAGAAGGAATGGATTTTGATGAAACATTTGCGCCCGTAGCAAGGTTAGAAGCCATCAGAATATTTCTTGCCTATGCTTGTCATAAAAGGTTTAAAGTCTATCAAATGGATGTCAAGTCAGCTTTTCTAAATGTAGGTTTAAATGAATAATTCTATATGGAACAACTAGAGGGTTTCGAATTGTCTGATAACCCTGAATTAGTATGCAAGCTGAAGAAAGATTTATATGGGTTAAACAAGCCCCGCGTGCCTGGTATCACAGACTGGATATGTATATCAAAGACAAAGGGTTCAAGAGAGGAGCAATTGACAACAATCTATATATCAAAACCGAGGGTAATGATTTGCTCATTGTGTTGGTCTATGTAGATGACATCATCTTCAGATGTAATAAGGATTCATTGGTAAAATGGTTTGCTTCTACCATGGAGTCTGAGTTTGAAATTTCTATGATAGGTGAACTGTCATTTTTTCTTAGTCTGCAAATTACTCAGAGCTCTGAAGGGATGTTTATTTCTCAAGAAAAATATCTAAGAGAAATGTTGAAAAGGTTTCAAATGGAAGATTCTAAACTTGTGGGCACACCTATGGTTACTGGATGCAAATTAAGCAAGGATGATGACTCACCTGATGTTGATCAAAGTTCATATAGGTC